>JAMKCF010000011.1:15199656-15489656 GCA_023634235.1 Pisaster brevispinus | reverse complement strand
CCCTTCTTCTTCTTGTTAATACTTACCTTTCTATTGTGGGGTGAGGGGGTAACAATAGTGACGAGTTTTAAGACACGTACTGAATTCCATTAAAAACAATCATCCTTACGATAGTTTGCATGTTTTATTAAATAAACTGAAGAAGATATCTCACGGTTTTAGACAGCAGATACAAAAATCAAAAATAGATACAACCTTTTTTTCCAAAATGCACATTTCTTCGTTGCCAGAGGACGGCGTATTAACTCCGGTCGTGGAAGCCGTTGGTTTTCTACCACTTTGTATTATCTAAAAATACATTCCGTAATGAACATTTAACTATGGAAAATGTAATTACAGCCCTCGATTGCAAAAGCCGCATGCCTTCCCGTGAAAGCAATAGTTTCTTTTTTGTTAGTCAAATTCCACTGAATTTCTAGCCAAAAGCCAAATGAGACCGCTAATTCCGTGTAATCTGACCGATCCATTTATGTCTCTAATACTAGCGTTTCGACCGCCAGAGGCTCTGAAGGCCGCCACAGTCTTGGAACGAGATGGAGAGAGAGACTGGTTTATTATAGGGAAGATTCACTGGTTGTTGATTATTCTGTGTTATGTATATTATCTAAATTGTATTTAGACTAGAGAGCAGAAATCTCTCCAGAGGTTTTTGTTATTGTTGTGTTTTGTTTTGTTTTGTTCACTGATACTGAAGAGCAAATCTGAAAAAGAAAAAAAAGAAAAATCCCGAAAGCAACAGTAAAATAAATTTCACAAGCTGCAATCAAAAGTGAGGTATTTTTGTGTCATTGACTGTCACTTCCTGTATTCGGTTACATGATTACTATACCAGTTAACCAAGAAGATGGCAACAACATGATTAGTTTTTAGATGCTCCTTAGACTGGGTAGTCTTCGATCAAACACCCCAGCTCCCTTGACCAGCGAATTCAGCTTTCTTGCAACTAAAACAAACAAACAAACAAACAAACACCCCAACACCCCAACAAACACCCCAACAACCCCAACAAACAAACAAACAACCCCTACCCCAACAAACAAACAAACAAACAACCCCTACCCCAACAAACAAACAAACAAACACCCCCCGACACCCCAACAAACAAACACCCCAACACCCCAACACCCCCAACAAACAAACAAACAAACAAACAAACAAACAAACAAACAAACAAACAAACAAACAAACAAACAAACAAACAAACAAACAGACAAACAAAGACCCCAAGAAACACCCCAAACAAACACCCCACCAAACAAGCAAAACAACCATTCTCATTACAATTCCTGCAAATAAACGTACTCAGTTTCATTGCGATAAAGTGTTGTATGCACTCAAATCAGTCTTTGCATAAGTACCCGTTAGCACTAATCAGTATGTATTACTGAAACATTTACATCCATTTTGTAACCGGGTCCAACTTTTACCAAAAAAACCGATGTCAAACTAGCCTACGGGCCTGGTTTGTTTATTCATCTTACCCATACTTTTACAAACTTTTACAAAAAAACCGATGTCAAACTAGCCTACGGGCCTGGTTTGTTTATTCATCTTACCCATACTTTCTTCAACGTGGTGCAAGTCACGTGATGCAAGTCACATGAGGAATTCGACACAATAGACCTAAACAAAGCACGTTTCTCAGATTTTTTGATGAACACTCTAGAAAGAGGAATTATATTATTCCTTCAAGTTCACAATGAAAATAACCTGCAGGTGCGTCTTCACCATCATCGCCCCTTTACAGAACAGTAACAGTAAAAACGACAGGAAGATTGTTCAATTATCGATTTGACATGTATTGAGCATAATGTGCAGTATAGAAATATAAACTTCATAGTTACCTTGATAAATTATCGCCACATGAAACACCGTTAAAAGTTTAAACGTCAGTGAAATAAAAAACCATGGATAATATGCACAAAAATGCAAATAAAAGAAAGTACATGTGTAATATTTAGCGCATCCTTTTATGAAATGTCCATTATAATCAATACTAATTAAACTTCTTAATGCAACTGTTATTTCTTAAAATTTGGTTTTCTTTAACTTTCCCCGGTGTAACCCATACTTCGTCTTTAGTTAACGAATACTGTGTCTCTTCAAGGAGGAATTCACTCACTAATTTGCAAACGCGATTAGACCTGTTAACTACATCCAAACTCTATAAGTATACTGATCAGCAGCATAAACGACATGATAAACATCCTAATAAATAGAAACACGAAGGGGAAATCAACCCAAATAAAACGGGCTTTCTCCCCAGCCACGCTGGACGATGGAAATTGCAGAGCGTGTCTCCATGGTGACAAAGTGACGGCGCACTGAGTAGGAGATAAACACATCTGACAGCGGCTTGGTCAGGCTACGAGGCCGCGCATGCAAATTTGCCCCCGTGAACGTGCGTGACTGCAAGCCAAGTAACGTCGGGGAGAATTCGTCTGCTGTTCCCACAACTTCACCGACGGATGCGTCGCAAAAGTACGAGACCGAATCCACGGCACGTGGCTGCGTGACACTACAAGGAGCTGAATCATTTGGACAAAAAGTTGATTTTGGTGTATACGAAAAAAAATTGATTTGAAAGTAAAGTGGATGAGGTGAGTTACTTCAAAGGCACGGATAAGCGGCATTGATATTGGAAATCAATTAAAATTCCCGAATGTAAATGATTTTTACGTACCCAGTCGTTGGCTTCACCTTGAGAATCATATCGTTACAGCATGCGAACACATGAAACGCATATTAGGTATACCGTTACCCATATTTAGTTGTATGCGGAGTAACATGCAGAGCAATTGAAACGCAATTTTTCACTTCTGCACACCATAAACATAGACTTAACAGTTTGGTGGCAGCTCAGTTGTTTCATGATCTACATCAAGTTGTAATATTATTGAAGTTATTGTTTTTTATTTTAAACACACTTTGCAGTCTAAGTGCTGAATTTTACCATATTTATATACATTAAAATACAACATAGGATTGACAAGATTCGGTTAGCTTATAAGTTACAAATAAATAGTAAATACCAGAATTGGATATTGTTTTTAAATCACACAGAATGAATTTTAAAACATAAGGACAAGCCAAGAACAAAAGGAAATTATACCAACAAATAAAAAATAAATTAAGTGGCCAAACCAGCAGTTCCACAATAGGACAGTTCTGTACCGATACAAAATTTCGCAAACGGACCATGTTGAGTTTTATTGCTATTTTTCAAAGTTAATCGTTGAAAAATCACTGAAAACTTCACGTGCAAAAAGGACAAATGAAAGTGACTTTTTGACCAATATTTGGGTTATTATCGCCAGGCAGACTTTTTAATCTGAAGAACAAATCGGGCACACAACTTTTAGGGATTCACATCCCTGATTCAGCCTGATCCATTAATTTTTATTTTTTAAGAAGTTGTTTTAGGCCTTTTCCATGTTTATAAACACGGCGTTGTTTGAGTATAAAAAAGAGAGTTAAAAGTGAAAGCTCAACTCGATTTACTGGTACTTATTTTCTTGAGAAAATCCTCTGAACTTCGCCATCTTCAGTTTGTTGAGAAATTTAGAAATTTGAAAATTTATCGCATATATGAACGCACCAAAACACAATCCCGGTGGCCCTTTTCCCCCAAATGACATTTGCACAGGTTTCTTTTCTTTCTTTTTTTTTTTTTTTTTTTTTGGGGGGGGGGGGTCTGTTATTCAACGTATTAATACATTCTGTTATTTATTATTATTATTATTATTATTATTATTATTATTATTATTATTATTATTATTATTATTATTATTATTATTATTATTATTATTATTATTATTATTATTATTATTATTATTATTATTATTATTATTATTATTATTATTATTATTATTATTATTATTATTATTATTATTATTATTATTATTATTATTATTATTATTATTATTATTATTATTATTATTATTATTATTATTATTATTATTATTATTATTATTATTATTATTATTATTATTATTATTATTATTATTATTATTTATTATTATTATTTTTTTTGCATCATCGGGGGATAAAGAATGTTTTGGGTTTATTTTGCCCTCACTGATGTGTATACTTTGTGCTTTCACGAGTCCTGTGGAAAAAAAACCGGCAGTTCAAATTCTATATTTTAAGCAGCAGATACCACAGCATTTTTGCTTGTCGACGTTTCAATCATCAATATGGTTTAGTGTACATGGTTGTCACCGGAATCTATCTATTTTGAGTACTCCACACATTATGTAACCTCACTCTAAGATATCACTTATAGGTTAAACAATATTAATTGATTGAATGATGATCTGTCTGAACCAAACATCAATTTGGTGAGTAACGTGTTTCAAATGGGAGATACTTCGTCCAATCATTCAATGTCCACGAAAAAGAAACCCACTCGTCGAGCAAGTAATTTGAGGTATGGTTATTGTGTATGGAGTATTTCAGACGTACAATTTCCAAGTTTGTTAATACAAAATTCTAATAAGCTATAAATTTCAGACTAAACATTTAATCATGGTACATTAAACATATAAGAGTCACACTTATACATATAAAAGCGTACACTTAACACCTATCAATAAATGAAGATTTCACACATTTTCTCCCCTCGACATCTAAACACGTCTACTGAATAGCTGCATTGAAACAGACCTGTTTTAAATCCGCAAACTTCTTTACAGCTAAAATAATTAACATTTGTAATAACGATGTTGGTTAGATCACTACACACGCACTCACACACCCAGTCTCACCCTTACACATGGCAGTTACGGGGTACTTCCATTGTTTTTCTATTATTCCCTTTTCTAAAGAAATCCTCTGTGGGGTACCACTTGAACAAAGAAAACCTTGTGGGGTAGCATTGTTCTATTGTTAAAAATACCCCATAAGTTGGCGCGCGTAAGGGCACACACAGGACCGGTGGGTGTGCTCACACAACCTTAAGGATCTGGTTTGTGGGGTCCTGCTGTTGTTGTTCTATTATTCTCTTTTCTAAAGAATTCTCTTGTGGGGTCCAGGTTGAAGAAAAAGAATTCTCTTGTGGGGTTCATTGTTCCATTGTTGAAAATACCCCACAAGGGCGCTCCCGTAAGCCCACAGCTCTGTTACAGTCACTCCGCGCACTTTCCTTTGTTCTGTACACTCCCACAAGAAAAATCCTAATCGTGTGTAAGTCCAAAAAGTGTTTCAAGTCCCTACAAGTATACATTATGTGGATCTCTTTTGTTCTCGCGTCCAGGCTTCGTATGTAGCGTTAAAACAACCTAACGGATCGGGTTTGTGGGGTCCTGCTTTAGTTCTATAATTCCCTTTTTCTAAAGAATTTTTCGGTGTAGTCCAAGTTGAACAAAGACAAAACCTTGTCCATTGTTCCATTCGGTAAAGGCCCCACAAGGGCCCTTCCGTAATTCCACCCATGTCGACCACATGAACCGAGGACTTCTCTTTGTTCTCCCATTGTTTGGACTTTTTTTTTTAAAGCAACGTCTCTGTCAAAACACACGAATCCCTTTTGTTAAATTCTTCGGTTTCAACAGGTAGGCATCTCTACACAATTGAGGTTCACTACTAGCTGTGTCTGTAATCATCTGCGCCTATTACATCACGTTTGTTGTCTCAGCGTATTTTTAGCCTAATGATATATGTTTCTAAAATTAATTGAGTAAAATTAGTTGAGTTAAAACAAAATGGGAAAACCCTTTTTCTTCTTCGATGTCATGAGTAATGGGGGATTCGGAAGTTAGAAGTGGCGTGTCAGGCCAAGCGGTCAAGCTTCTGGACTCAAGTTCTGGTGTTTCTGATCAGCAGAGTGTGGGTTCCAGTCCCGGTCGTGCGTTGTGTAATGCACGAAAAAGAACATTTGGTACACTTGTCGTTTTTAAGAGAAGAGGTTCGCCCGGTGTTTTCTGGTATAGTTGGCTGCAGATTGCGCTACGGCACCTTGTAAACCATTAGATGGTGCTATGTAAATAAATGAGTCTTTATATTTCAAACAAAGCTCCGCATATTGTAGGGAAATAAAGCATGTGTGATAAAGCATTGTAAGAAG
Organism: Pisaster brevispinus; assembly: GCA_023634235.1. NCBI lineage: Eukaryota > Metazoa > Echinodermata > Asteroidea > Forcipulatida > Asteriidae > Pisaster > Pisaster brevispinus. Next base: position 15,483,592 of record JAMKCF010000011.1, on the reverse strand, counting down.
TGTGTATTATTGTTTTATTAGAAGTCCCCCTCTAATCTTAAAACAGAGCTACAATCATTCTCCATTAAATAGCTTTATTTTACACACTTTGAGAATAAAGAGCGTTTGAAAAGTCTGTTTATACTACTTTTAAAGGTATAAAAGTTTACTGGCCTATTGCAGTTACTTGTGGTTATCATGATGGTTGACAATATCACGGTCGGTTTGTATTACGATTTTACGAGCAAGTTTCACGGTGAACCACAATTTCGCAAATCACTAAGTTCTCATTTATGTAAACAGTATCAGCCTACATACATGTCAGCTGAATGTATAAAATATTCACCTCTTGTCAAATTGGTCACAAAGGGTTGTCATATAGACACACGTTACGTAATGTTTACAACGGCGTATCGTCTTCATGGACGCATAAATGAATAGTTTGAGCATGCTATTAGCCTTAATGTCGATGCTTTGTGAGCGCTAAGTGTATAAATTACTTAGACAGACATTATTAAATGTATAAAATGCATCACTGTTCCTTCGATTCATTAGGGGTAATATTTTTATCAACTTAATCTATTTGATGAATTTGATAACATAACCTTAATGTATTGTTGATGTCGTAGCCTAACACATAACGCTGTGTTGTATATCTCTGCTCACTGCATGATTACGTGTTGCATGCATGCCTGTACGGACAGACCACTGGTAAATAATAGAAAAGACCTTGTGGCTTCAGGCTTAATTGGAAATTAGTACATTCATTCTGAATGTCTCAATGCAGTGTACATGATAATAATGTGTGTTTGTTGAATGGAATGGTGATGGTATGATGACGACAATAACGTCAACTAATTTTGGCACACGTCATTTAAACAACTAATCTAAAATAAATTTTAACTTAAAGAAGAAAACAAAATCTGTTAAAAAACGACATTCTTTTTTTATGAACAAAACTATTTCACAATTTTTGCTTCCATGGGTCAATCTCACTTATCTTCTTGCTGAATTTGATGAAATGTTGTGGTCATTTTGGAAAACCCCAACCTCAAATGTAGTGTTCTTTTGATGTGGATTTTGAGTTACTTTTGACGTTTAGTTTTTCGCTATGACTCTGAATTTCTGTGCCACCATTTTGGAAATGGAATGTCGGACAACGAATACTTTTACTATAAATGAAACTCCTTAGATTAAAAAAAATCTTTAAACAAAATGGAGTTGAAATCATGCAAAGTAAAGATTGACCTTTGTGCTCTCGAGCGGTCTTATGTCCCTCCTTGGACGAAGAGGATAGGATTTTTACATCTCATGGCCTTTAAATAATCTTTAAATTAATAAAACATATTCTCAAAATAATGCCGCAGGTGTACCAAATGTGCATACAAAAAATACACATTGGATCTGCAGAGGTTTAGGCGGGTAACAGTTGATACATGACCAGTATAATAAAACTGCATAGGCTGTACGCTTCATAAAGAGGCGCACATGTACATACCGCATGTACATGCTGGTCCTTGTTCAATTTAGCTTCTTTTTCATTTGAATGAATTAAGACAAAAGTATCTCTATGGGTCATATTTGATCAAGGTATGGGTACAAGGAGTACTCATCAACAAACCTTTAAGCACTAGGAGTTGGTTTCCATTTTCACAACACAGATGATGAACACTTATTTTGTGCTATGTCAATCTGCTCATTGCATTCTCTCATTTTTGCTTATAATTATCGTACAGTGTAGTCACACAGGGAGTATTTTTGAAAACACACATTAACTTATGTCTTTGTTTTAAAACCCAGCGAAAACGAACGTTTTCAAATATACGCTAATGCATACGTCTCCATGCATGTGGTTTTAGTGCAAAGCCAATCTTCCTAAGATAAAACAGAGGGGGTACAAACTTGTGAGAACCAAATTTGTTATTCAACCAATTGGCAGTGAAGGCATAGCTAGGTGGAGGGGACGTGGGACCATGTGCAGTACACAAATCATAAATACCTTTTTTGTGTGGAGGCTTTTCCACACAGTCGTGTCCTCGAAGGTTTTAATTCATGTTTCGTACAATGTGTATGTTGTGGGAAATGAAGACTTGGCTGCTTAATGAAGAACATGCTCGAAAAAGCTGCTTAAGTTGTGAATGTAGCACGGCTATATTTAAAAGGTGTAGCTTCCAATACTCTGTGGTAACTCAGTCTAATTGTGACTAGTCCCAACCTTACAGTGTTCTTCTAAGCTTCTTCATACCAAAGCACCAAAACACTCCCTCTTCACACTTGAAGTCTGTCAATTAGCAAAGTGATATAGCAAAGGATAATCGTACATCGTCTGCATTTGGGTAAATGGAAACAAACTCCTACTTAAACGAGCATGTTGATGAGAACTCCTTGTTTTTCACCAATAATAAATAGGCCTAAACTTAAAATGATTTATCTGACATTATCTCACGTCCACCAGCCACGTAAAACTAATTTTGTTACACGTTACACGTATTTTGTGCCTAAGCCAAGTAAAAAAAAAATTGTTACACGTTTGTTACATGTATTTTGTGTGTTGCGCATGCCATATGCGAAAGGTTTTGATAAATTGTTCACATTGTAAATTAAATCTCACTCTCTACAGTATTTTTTCCAATAAGCACACAATATTATCAACTCGTGAAAATTTAGCAAATTCTGGGGCCAAGTTTTCTTGAAAACAACACGGCAAAACCAGGGAGGAAATCGAAGGCCTCCTTTGAAAACGGTGTTTTTTTATTTTTATTTTTATTTATTTTTTTGTATGCAGAAAGTCACGATAGAGGCCCACGAAGCTTCTGCTAATTTAGATTTTCTTTTCAATATCCCGTCAGATTTTGAAAACATTGCAATTGTGAAATTAACAGAACTTTTGTTCACGTCATAAAACCCTCCTTCCCTTCACCGAATACGTTCTTTTAATATTAGTTTACTGATTGTGTTCTGTAAAGTTAATAAATAACTGACATTTTAAAAAGTACACTATAGTGATCTCCGAGGAAATGTGAGACTTCACGTTATTCCTCTTGGCAAGACAAACATCGCATTTTGTAAGATATTTTATTGTCATCACCGTGAATATTATTTGAGCTTCAAATGAGCTGGCAGCACGTATTATTGAGAAACTGTTATTTAACTTAATTAGAATGAGTTTTTAATTGGTGATTTTTCTTCCATTTCAAATTAAGGGGTGATTTTGACCCCCCCCCCGGGGTCTACGTGGCAACGACCGGCTGATGGCTATAAGACAATGCGAGGATGCGTTGGGAACATGCGAGGTAAATGAAACAACGATGTCCGCCTCTCATGATGAGAAAACAACAAACGGCTAGATGGTCTTGTCCAGTGTGATGGCACTGCCACTCAGCTTCCGCCACAGACAATGCATTCATTCACAGCCTTTTAACGTTTCTTATGAGCTTGGAACAATGCAGCAGTAATACGCTGCCGAGCGCCCATTGTGCTGTCAAGACAAAACAAATATGCCTGCGTAATGAGCTAAATTATAACAACGATAAGGGTAACCAGTGATTATTACAATATGATCACGGCGATGTTTGCCCGGGCAAAACACAACAAAGCCGCAGGCTTATTTACTCCAGAATTCTCTTTGTCGGAGATAGATATCAATAATGTTGATCATAATCATATCACGCCCCGTCAAACATGTCTGTCAACTCTCGTGTTATAACCACTTGTTACGCGCGTGCAACACTCAAAGCCAATCGCAAGCCTGCCTCCGCGCACATGCAAAGAAATTATCTCGCCAAGGACCAATTAGATGGCTCGTTAGTTCCAGCAGCGATCCAATCACGGTGGCAGACACATGCCTGAAATCAGCGCCCCCCTCTTTCTCAGCATTCTATTCCCTCTACCGGCTGTGACATATACTGGCATTACACGCAGTGATTTTAAAGGATGCCATTTGATGGGGAAGAGTGATTAGTTCTTCATCAGTCGGCCAAATGAACGGACTGCGACTGAATCTACCGGACACGTCTCTGACGGACATGGAGAGGGTTTTGGACCATGCATCGGCGATGCATGTGTCCTCGGAGTCTTTACTTTCCCATGCCGTGTTGAGTGGAAAAATGGTGCAGTCACCAATCAATCACAGTAAGTTTACGCTTTTCTTTTTATAAAGTATCTCCATTGACGTGTTCTATGGTTATTTCGTGTATTTCAAGTTAGCAGTTCATTTGCCATGATTTCTGAGTGGGGCACATTATTTTTTTCAGTGTACGAATTTAGATATCAATGTATTAATCTTCTCTGAAATGTGCGGTACTGTTGAAAGTGAGCCCGCGATTTAAAAACAAAGTGAGAGAGAGAGAGAGAGAGACTTGTCAACTGTACATCGGTCCGGTTGGGAAGCGTTCGTTTTAAAATGATAACAATAAATTATATAAACTTCAGTTATGTTGTCATGTGCAAAACATCATTTTAATGGAAGTAAAACTTGTCTGCTGTGAAGAACTTGATGATCTATCTTGAGTCAAACACCCAAGCAGTAGTGATTTGTGAAACACTGCCAATATGCGTGTGAGTCTGAGTTTAAAATCATCAAATTATTGCCGTAGGAAACTGAATTTGAAAATGTTATACACATTTCACGAAAGTTGTTGCAGTTTACCTTGTTAAAACCTAGGCATAAATACCACGACAGATTATAAATTTGTGCAATTGGGTACACTCTGATAAGAATTCGTGTTCTCTTTGGCAACTGCCAAAGGATTGGGATCTTTCAAAAACCGTTCACTCAACTTAAAGTATGTAAACAATATTTCTCTTTTTTGATTAAATTCAAACTAGGTTTAACTTAAAGTTAATCAGTTATGTTTCCTAAAAGGAAATACAAAGAGGACTAATATACTCTAAAACCAACCTTGCGTCATCTCTTTCAAAATTGTTATTTTTAAACTGCTAATGGACGAACAAAATTGCATTTAATTTGTTCTGTCAAGTTTCAAGGCTTTGCTAGTGAATTACAATATGAATAAAAGCATTTCAGAACATGGAAAAATACAATATTTTATAAGATTTTTCGTTTTAGAGATTACGTTGAGACGTTTTCGGACCAGGGTTTATCGATTTATTGATTTGAGCCCCTATTTATGGTTTTTACTCTTCAAGGAGCTCTTAGTCTCAATCGTATGACCTTATCATGTATGGCTAAAGTAAACCTCGTTCACCATTTCTTAATATCTTCAAAATGAAAAACGGTATAAAGTTTGTAATAGGATTTTGTTATCACTATATTAATTTCAATAAATTGTGAAGATGTGAAATCTCGATGAAAGAAGCCACAAGCTAAATGTATTTAAACAAAACACTTGGCATTTTACATGTAAGTGTTTGATATCATGCATTTAACCTTCCTGTCACGCTTGTATCTACATTAGGTTTACACTTGATCGTGATTTAATGTGGCATTGTACATGAAACAATTTCTAAATAAATAAACTAATACAAGTCTTATAACATCAGAGCAAAGCATCTTATATCTTCAGAGTACTGCGCCCATTATTTAGGCAAAAATATCCATCATGGTGTTACAGTAACCGGCATTTTTGCAGTTTGTGATATAAGCCCTATCCTGTGCTATATGGTGATACATCTCACTAAAATCTCGCGATAACTACCACCTAAAACACCTGCTGTGTGTTTTATCTCCGTGATTTTAGATTCCGAAGTTTAAATAGTGCTCGGGCTTTATTTAATTGACATTGTTCACGTCCGTTTTAATTCATTACTTTGTGGATTTCCATTATACATCCGGGGTCACACGAGTCTCCAGTTATGATGTCTGTGTAACTCACGACCATTGCGAATGGAAATGTTTGTATCTGACAAGACTGAGTTTCGTATATCAGAGATCAAAATAAGTATAATAAAACAGATAATGTCAGTAAACACCTAGTAAACATGCATTGGACATCCAACAATCAGTATTTTCAACTCATTGTTGAATCTTTGTTGTGCTTTATCCGTTTAGTTAAATGAAAATTGGTACCAGTATACTTTTTCAAACGTCGTAACTTAAGAAATGAAGATTTATGAAAAATCAGCCTTTTTGCCTATTTAAACGTTTGAAGATAAGTTTATAAAGCCACGTGGTTTATGTTTTTCCTTTTCATGTAGATAACAAGGGAGAGTGCGACCCGCATGGTCGCCCAGTGGAGAAGCTGCAGTACAGCACCAGTAACGAGGTGAGCAGCACGCCAACGACGACCGGTAGCCCGTCAGGCGACGGGCAGACCAATCTGGCAATCTCGGTGAACGATGAAGATAAACAGGTGAGATGTGAAACCAAACGTACACGATCTACAAACATAATATTCAGTAACTCAATTTGCAGTATGTTCTCATCAAATAAACGAAATTGGGATTACAGTTATAGAATCAAGCAATGCCATCAATTATTGCTGTTGTCCACAAGCTTAATGTGGTTATAGTGTATACAGGTATGACATTCATGAACAGGTACGTCCTATGAGAATGAAAAGTGTAAATATTATTTATTCGGTTTATTCAACTAACAATTAATTATCTTGGTAACCGATCATAATCTAACACGGGTTTCAAAATGAAACCAATGGGACAAGTGAATGAGTTGTATCTGAAAGTGAGGCACATGCTCGTTATAAAAGGTATTGGGGCCTTACAGTTTTCCTTAGTTTTTTAAACGTATTTTATTAAGAAAACGTTGTGAGTTAAAATGGATTCGAATTGCAAACAAGACCCTGCATAAGAGGAAGAGAGAGATAATTTTAACGAAATAAATAAATAAATAAATAAATATATATAAACAAATATATAAATATATATACCCTTAATCTTTTGCTCCTCTTTTTGCTAGAAATGGATATGTTTGTTTTTGTGCTTGTTTATGCCTCTGACAAAGGTCCGGTTTGGATCGAAAGCTAAGGCCATCTCCCCTACTGGTTATAAATATATATAATTAAATAAATAAATAACTAATTTTTAAAAACTTTTTAAAAAGAGAGATTGTAAGACTGCACAAAAGAATGGCTTGATACAGAAAATAGCCCCCCTAAAATAAAATGAATAAATAACAATATTTAAAAAATTAATCCCGTTTCCAATGACATTTCCACAGACTTATTTTTATAATAAGTGTCTGCAAAATGAGACGCTGCGAGTGAGTGAACTCTTCAGAGGAAAACACATGTGTACTATCCATTAATGGACCAATAATCTATAATATATCAATAATCTATCTAGAACTTTCCAGTTTAAAATCACCCGCTATTATTTATCCATTGTGATTGATGCAAAAATCAAAACCAATTTGTAACTACATTTCGTGTGTTTACACGAAGGTCAAACAGAAGCGTCACCGGACACGATTTACGCCTGCACAGTTGAACGAACTGGAAAGGAACTTTGCAAAGACCCATTACCCAGACATCTTCATGAGGGAGGAAATTGCCATGCGCGTTGGCCTCACTGAGTCACGTGTTCAGGTAAGAAGATCAGCTAAAAATGTTCTCATGATTTAAAAAAAAAATTAATGTCAACATGTTTTGCCGTGACGTTTGTTCGAAATTGGGAAACACGTGACTAAGTAGGGTTTAATTTACCAATGTAAGGAACGCTCAACGACTTGTTCTAAACAAGAAATTTAAATACATTAATTCTCAAAGATGTGCCATCCTTTTATTAACTGATTTATCATGACTTATGTTAAGTTGTAATTGTAAAGGTACCGTGTAGTTGTTAAATCACCAGCTTTATTTATTTATTTATTTCTTATTTACCCTGGGGAGACCTCTCAGCAAAACACTGTTTTTCAGAGGTGCCCGGCGGCTACAAACAAACATTAATATAAAGAGAAAATGCAAGAACATTAAAAATATATTAAAAGATAATTAACAGCCAAATTAAGGTTAAAGCCAAGTATATAAGGTACAAACAAACAAACAAACAAACAACACAGAATAAAAACCACAAGTACATGTATAATAAAGACAAAGGTTAAAACTATGGGCCAAACAAGGAACACTCCACATGCCCCACCTATTAAAATCTAAACTTTGTGTACTGTGTATTAAGACTTGCTACAGTAGACTTGCTACAGTAGGGGGCAAGGGCCTTGAGCCACTCAACAGGTACTTGAGCGGGTTTTTTTTAACGGGGATGCTATTTTAACTTGTTTATAATGTTTTTTTTATCATTTAAATGTAACTTTAATATTTGTACATTTTTTTCGTAATTATCGATCAAAAAAATAGGCCCCAACCTCAAGGTTTTGAAAAACTAGAAACACTTCTGCCGTTGACGGCGTTCGTCAAAATGACAATTCTTTGACTTCATGTGTGGGAGTTTGCTTTGTTATACCTCCATGCTGCAACAAAGCGGCTATACAAAACGGAGCTCCCATACATATGACGTAACATGAGTGATGACGTAACAGGGCTTTTTGCGAATCTTTCTGCAAAGCACAGGAGAAGGGTATTCAAAATGATTGTTTTCGCACAATTAAAATCTGTTTAATTTCATGTTATTTCAATTTCCTTACTGATTGAAAACATTTTTAAATGAATTTCAGCAAAGATCACTTGTTGCCGTTTTGTTCACGTAGGTATTTAAGTGTCGGGGGAAGTGCATTGAATAAGTTGACCCCACGAGCAGCAATTTTACGTTAATACCTCAGTCACAATTAGCTTGCGATGGGTTTGCGAGTAGTTTGCGACGGATTTCTAGGCATTTTTAGTCGGGGCCCCATGGGACATCTTGCGGCTGCCAGGTCATTTTGGGGAATCGGGCAGACATCGAGTTACTTTTAACTCAGACTTAAAACCTGGGCCCAATTTCATGGCTCTGCTTACCGCCGAAGTCTGCGCTTGCCATCACCATTCTCCGCTTACGGTGCAAGCGCCGAATTTCTGCGCTAGCTGTGTAAGCAAAGAATGCCTGGTAACGCGGAGTACGCACGCGCACAAGTTAAAATCCCTGCTAACCCGTGAAATACGCTTGACGTAAGCAAAGAATTTCCTGCTTCCGTAAGCGCCGATTCTTTGCTTACGGTAAGCAGAGCCATGAAACTGGGCCCTGGTGCGGCATTTCGCATCGCAACCTGATCTTCAATAATTCGGTGATGCCTGGCCGATGTCCGGCAAGGCATCGCACACATCGGGCGGGCGCCGGGCCAAATTTTGGGCAACCCAGACAATCCATATATTGGCCTATCGCAGGGACATAGTAGGCAGGACATCGGACGAGTGCCTGCCGGACACTGGCCGATAAACGGGCCAAGAATTCGACCCCATAGCAGCGTGCGGGGCGCTCCTTGTGACTGTGACCGCCCTATCGCGCGATCTTTTGCCGACCTCTTCACGCCGGTCGATGCCTATCGCACACGCCGCCTGGCCTCCGCTTTAATTGTGACTTAGGTATTACCTGAATTTGATTTCGGTAGTGGGGGACTAGATTATCTTTTGAAACCGATTTGGTGCTGTATGCGTGGGCAGTGTCAGCATAATTAAAAATATTGCATAGTTGGGGAGGCAGTCTGGAAGTAAGACTCTTATAGACTAAAAGGTTTAAATGAACATTTCTTCTTTCGTTTACGACTGCCACCCAAGAGAAGATGAAATAATGTGTGTGGGGATCTTTGGGGAGACCAAGGATATCTCCACCAGCCATGTTTTGGGTTTTATCAAGTTTGGTAAGAAAAACTTTGGCCAAGTTGCCCCAAACAGCATACATATCCATATCGTGCAAAAATGCAAATACATAATTATACTACTTGCATTTTTGCAACGACATGATTTGGTACATAACTATTGTTTGCGTCATACATTATATTGAATAAAATCGCTGTTCTTGGATGTTTTCGTGTTTGCAATGGGATAAGCGCGATAAATGCGCAACCCTCCGTCACTTGTTTGCAATGGGAGAAGCGCGATAAATGCACAAACCTCTGTGACTTGTTTGCAATGGGAGAAGCGCGATAAATGCGCAAACCTCCGTCACTTGTTTGTTGGGGTGTAGGGGTGTTTGTTTGTTTGTTTGTTTGTTGGGGTGTTGGTGTGTTTGTTTGTTTTTACTGGGGTATTGGGTGTTTTTTTGTTTTTTGTCTTTTTTTAAAAATTGCTTTTATTGTTTGTTTTGTGACAAGTACATCTTCTAAATATTAATAATCACACACTTCAACCGCAACCAGTGAAACTTTTATCCAACACGAAGTCTCGTTTGCGAGAAAACACAAAACACCATGTTTGTAAATGGTTTCCAGGGGCGTAAATCCCGTTTTCCCACTTTTGGAGGGAGATGGCCCAGATCAACAGCCCCTACTTTTCCCCAAGAGGTGACTCTTTTGCCAAATTTTTGAGTTATTCGTTAAAAGAAGACAAGCAAAAATTAGAACAAATTGATCAACTTGTCTCACAACAACGTTGCACTATGCAGGCTTCATTTCTTACGTATTTCTGTCTGACTATAGCCTATTTCACTCCACTGCAGGAGGAAAGCCTCTTCACCAATTCCCATTTCACTCTACATCTCTCCATCTTCTGTTTTGTCTCCCTATTTTTCTTGTTCGGTTTCTTCTTGTTTGGTTTCTATGTATTTATGTCATGAACATTCAAATAAGCTGTGCTGTAGAATGTATTTGAATTGTGGAAACATGAGGTGCATGCATCATCCCTTTTTTCGTCCAAAAAGAGAACAAAAGTATAGGGCGAAAAAAAACACACACTGACTGATGAAAGCTTGCCTCCAAAGAGAATCCAGAACGGCTGAATAAGTGTATATTAATCCACGGACCCCAAACTCAACCCTCATGTAGGTTTCAAGATGCGTGTCTGAATAGTTTCCCAATTTTCGTTACTAATTTTTTTAAAGGAAGAGAGCAAAGGTTAGAAGAAAAACCACATCCCGCTCAAAGAATAACAAAAATGCCGATAATGCACTAACAAGTATCTTGACCCTTTTCTTTTCCAGGGCCCACGAAAGAAGCAAGCTTCCTTAATTTTTGCCCAATCTTTTTAAATTTAATTGTTTGTATTTGTGTGGTATTTCAAAGAAAGATAGCAAAAATATAAAATTTTAAAAAACGAACAACTCAAACTATATACTCTTGCTCAAAAGATAACACAGAATGACGCAGAATGGCTCAAATTCAAAAGAGACCATTGTCCACCCCTTTACATACCTTTGACCTGCCTAGAAAATTAACACAAATGATATTTGGCACACGTCATATCAAACTTGTAATGTACCAAAGTTTCAGAATCCCCCAACTTTTAAATACGAGTTTACGCCACTGATGGTTTCCTAATTATATTTCCTTAATAGGTAATGTACCGTAGCTCTATATAGAATATAGGCCTCGAAATTATAGGATTCTGTTGCATTCGGTAAAATATTTATTTCAAGTCAACAATATTTTTAGCACTGTCAATATGCGTAGCAGGTTGGTAGTCTTGTTTAATGTCAATGGCAACAGGCTATTACTAAATTAATTTTCATCGAAAGGGAAAGTCAACGTGGTATAGTCACAGTTACACAAAAGATCCACGCAGTCGGCTTTGTTGCTTTCATTTGCTTTTAAACTTGATCTGATCTGTAAGATCAAATTCTAAATGAATCCGATGAAATTCATCCCCACTAACAAATTATATTAATTTGGAAACTTGCTCACAATTTCGACGACGATAAATTGGACACACGAGCCAAATGCGCTGCACGACGGGTCTGTTTGTGTGAGCGTTTGTTCACAGTTTGTCATGGTTGGGACGACGGTCAGGTCTTGATGACGCAGCAAACTTATATTGCATCCTCTCTTCTTCTTCTTCTTCTTCTTCTTCTTCTTCTTCTTCTTCTTCTTCTTCTTCTTCTTCTTCTTCTTCTTCTTCTTCTTCTTCTTCTTCTTCTTCTTCTTCTTCTTCTTCTTCTTCTTCTTCTTCTTCTTCTTCTTCTTCTTCTTCTTCTTCTTCTCTTTCGTCTTCGTCTTCGTCTTCGTCTTCGTCTTCTTCTTCGTCTTCGTCTTCTTCTTCTTCTTCTTCTTCTTTTTCTTCTTTTTCTTCTTCTTCTTTTTCTTTTTGTTGTGTTTGCAACATTTGGTACGTTTACTTTGATCAATTCAACGAATATTTTACAAATGTATGGGTAATTTGTTAATTATATTTATTTATTTTTGAATTGATGCGTTTGCCATTATTTGTTTTAGTAGTAATGACCAATATAAGGATTGTTTTCCGTTTGAAGTTGTGAAAATTTATAATGAATATCAAGTTATAAACCACAAAGGAAACTGACTGTAAATTTTTAACAATTTTGGTTTGAACAAAGAAAAATTGACTGGAGCGGGACTTGAACCAACGACCTCCAGATTAACGTACCGGTGCTCTACAAATAAAGATAAATAACTATTTTATTATTGTGTTACAATGTTATAAACAATTAAAACAAACAGGCAAACGAACGTTTAACAAAATGACTTCCGAGGAAGATATTTCATGGTATATCTATAGCTTTGGGAAAATATTTGATACAACACCATGCGTTATGGATGTGAAACACAACACTGTTGGTTTATTTATACAACAAACTAAGCAAGAAGGGTCACTTTCATTGCAGAAATGTTAAAAGGCTGATATTTTTGTTGGCGCTTTCCTAACAAAGGCTACTATGACTCCTTCCCCACGGATAGTTCACCCATCTGTTGGAGTGTATTAGAGATATCGCCTCTGCTCAACCTAAGATGGAGCCCATTATTAACAGTATATCTTTCACTGGAAACTGCTCCATTCAAAGGATACACAAATCCAGGAACGTCGTTTAATCATTCTCCGGGACAAAGGACGCATCTATAAATCCAGTGTAACAACGAACTCTGTGATTCAGGCTTAAGCTCCTTGGTATCATTATTAGTTTTGACACAGTCGATAACTGCTGTGTGGTCATCAACTAGTAGTTAGAGCCAAGGGACCAGACCTTAGCTATCGGTGTTAGATTACGGGCTTTTTACTGCCAGAAGATACTGCAATAATATTCATCCGGCCCTTGTAAACGGCTCGATTTGAGAGGTCGTATCCAGTTTCGCTGTGGTCATGTTTCACACTGGTATATTTCACTATATAAGGTCGTCGTGTAAACTAATGCTGACAACTAAATGGATTATTTTCTTTCAATTTTGGTTATCCGTTGCATTTTTTTCTAAGCCCATCCAAAATGGAAATACCACTGAAAGAGTAAACAGGCCAGACTCTATTTTGGAAAAGGGGCCCATCACGTTCTTGAGCAAAAAGGGGCATTTGTTGGAGCATATAGTATACGCGACATGTTTTGTGTGGTGTGCCCTACAGGTGTTAAGGGGAGAAAAGTTGTGGGATCTATATACGTTGGCATTTTAGACATTTAGCGTCCTGTTGCAATTTGCAAAGAAAGTTTAGTATATTACGAGTGTGAATAAAACTATCATTGCAAAATGTATGTACAGTTATTACAGTGACTCTGGCATTTCTGTTAATGCCATGTTGAAATATTTCTGCAGACTCCGATTTCTTATCCTAAAAAGACGTACTAACATAGGCTAGCTTAGGCTAACACTTCACGAATCATAGCAAAAGGTGGTTACTTTTTATTTTTTGTATTTTTTTTTTTACGGATTTTTTTTATTTTTACATTTTTATATTGTAGGATTTCCTTATCATTTTTTAAAAACATAATCGGCCTAATTAAGCGTCATTTATTTGATTTTGCGTGAAATTGAAAGCTCCTAAAAACTGTCATTCAATTTACTTAATAATGTGAAAGCAATGTTCTTATCTTGCGTCATGTCATTGTAACGATTCATTTTAACAATCCACAAGAACAGCATTGAAACACCGCTGGAGCTTTTGCGGCTTGCGTTTGGTCATTCACATTATTTTTTTTGAATAAGGTATTTGTTAAAATTGTGCTGCTAAATTGACACTTTGTCGATCTATATTATCGTGGCCTCTCCTTAAGATTTTAAAAGGTATAAAAATGGCTCACTTTGTATAAAAATCGATTTCTTTTCGTTTTTCTGCAATGATTGCCACAAATACAACTTAAATTGAAGAATCTTGGAAGAAGTGCATGCAGTGGTATAACCATCTATAGCCAAAAATACATGCTCAGATGCCTGCCACGCCAATGGATAATGGTTGTGAAAACACACAAACTCTGAAACATTCTGTGATCACTTGTCGTAAAACGAAAACAAAAGCAACATAATAATTAAACGTTTAGTTGAATATAATGCTTTATACACATGCCTCAAAATGAAATTGAATAACGGGTTCAACTTGAGGGGCAAAATGGCTTTCATACAAAATGCATGAAATTGAAATAGTCTGCTTTTTGCCAAATTGACCGGGAAAATCTCTCATAATTAATATTATCATATTGCAGTTTGTTATTTATTCCATGAGCACTTTTGATTACTCTGTAAGTTAATGTATTGTCTTTATTTTGAAATACTTTAGGTCTGGTTTCAAAATCGCCGTGCAAAGTGGAAGAAGCGCAAGAAGACCACCAACGTGTTCCGGTCTCCAGGCTCTCTGCTACCCTCACATGGTTTACCGCAGTTCCCTTCAGCAATGGGTGCCGAATCCTTCTGTAACTTCCACAGCAACGTGGACTCGCGAGGATGGCCAACATCGATGCAAATGTCCCAGATGGGAGGGGCGCCCCCGTCATTGACCCTACCGCCGACATTACCTCGTCAGGGCCTCGGCCAGTCCTTATCTCAGATGGGCGGAATGGGAGGATCCAACGGCATCGGCCAGTCGGCTGCTTCAAACCTGCAGAATCTCACTGGTGGGTTGTCTATGTCGGGTAACAACCCCATGCAATCCATGTACCAGCCGAATTTCGGAGGGGTCGCTACGGCGTCGTCGGCCGGCGGAGTCATGCCGAGCTCACCGACTGGCAACACAAACGTCTCGGCCGGGGATTTCTCGTGCTCAGCGGTAGTGAGTGACGGTGGGGATATGTGGAGAGGGACAAGCATCGCTTCCCTTCGGCGGCGAGCCTTGGAACACACAGCAACTATCAACGGCATTTTTAGATGACTATTGACATTCGTCTCTTCTTCATTATTAGAGATTAGTGTAAACAGACGTTTTAAATCACTTTGATTCCGTCGATTGTGTGTATACACGGGTTAATATGCGGGTCCCTCGTCTTGAGATGAAGTGAAACTTACTTAACACGTTTCTTGCCTGATGCAGGAGCTTTGCTGGTATACAGAGATAGAAATTTAATTATCATTGACCCTTTCTTCGTTTTCACGACAATTTCGCCCATTCTATTAAGGGCTTCATAAGATACGCTTTGCGAGTGATTTTTTCTCCTTTAGATGGTTGGGACGGTATGCAAACTACAACAGAGTTGGCTATCGTATTCATGATTTTCAGTAAGAACGTTCATTTTTAACACAAAAACGTTCAAATACTCTATGTATGTGTCCCATTAATCTTGCCAGGGCTTGACAATATTTAACTTTTCAAGGGGTGTGCACAACACTGGTAAGATTAAATGTATATATGTTCACAGATTCAAAGCTTACATTGTATAAAACTTCCCTTGAAACAATCCGCTTGAAATTGTATAGTTTTTGAGAAATTTGTAAAACAATCAATTTTAATCTCGCGAAACCAAAAACCGATGTTTGAAGTCAGTTATACGTTTTTTTGTTCACCCCCACTATTTTCTCGTGATTCGGATGACCGACTGAGCTTAAACTGTCATAGGTCTCATGTATTTGTTTGGTCACGTGTTCGACAATTACCAATTTCGTCCGCGTGCTCTTAACAAGTCCTTCGCTTGGTCCCAGCGCCTCATCCAAAGTCGCTATGGGCTGACTTATCACATGCGCATTGGACCATTCCCCCGACGTAATTACCCCCAGTCACCTCTTCCTGTGTAAGAAAGATTCGACTATCAATAATAATGTAGATCTATTGTGTAAATCGATTGCAAATAATCATTGTCATTCTTTGCATTGTACTAAAAATAGGGTTCGATTGCAAAATTCTTCTCATTTTGGTTTAAAAAGATCGTTTTCGTTATCCATGGAGCCTCCACGCTTAACTATATCGTGTGTGTCATTACGTTTGTGTGCATTATGCCGACAATCGGCAGTACAATCGCTCCCATCATGCACCACTACATCTTGAACAAGAATTTGTACCAGCTCATCAGCCCCTCCAGTGGTGGTCTTTGATGAGACCGGTGGGGCCGAGCGAAAAGAAGTCCATGAACTTGGGCTTTCTATAATTATGCTGCCTCCTGGTGGCATGATGCATCATCCTCCCTTGACAGTGTTTGTCAAAACCCCATAAACCTTTGCCAGACTTGTCTTGTAAATAGTGTTATTGTCTATTGACTATCACAGTAGTCACTCTGTTAATGTGCAATATTTAATAATGTGCTAACTTATTTTGTGTTATCAAATTACCGAAGTTTACTAGTTTGCTCAAACTGTCTGAAATGTTTTTGCCACTATGCGATATCCTTAACCGCTGTTTTTAGATAAAATTAAAACACAAAATTGCTTTGCGTTGCTTTGCTTAAGAATAATTGTTCTTATTAATTTGTCGCACTTTATAACGTTTAATTTGAGGAGAAATTATTTATTGTATTTTTTAACTTCAGCGATTTGATCTGTAAAGTCATGCTTACATTTTTGTAGGTTTGTTTAACCTCTATAAGATTTTAATTTGTTTCCAGGCATCTATTAAATTTTTCGAATGTCGCCTTCACTTTGTTTCTATCTGTAAATGAATACCTACATAAATCATAAAAATGATTTCTGCGATTTCAACATATTGTTACAATCAAATTTGTAAGCATCATTGGGTTTAAAGTTGTTGTTTCTCAACTTAAGCTCATTTTAGTTAACACCAGAATGGCCGCATTTAGATAGAAATTCATCTATAATAAGTATCGACCATTGTGACTATTGAGAACGATGCTCACATTGAATAGAATGGTGCTTTTTTTCTTTAACAACTTTATGTAAAACGTTTGAACCTCAAGCAGTGTTTTTTTTTTGCACAACAGGTTGTAAAAAGTAACTGAAAGTGGGGGTAAACTGCTCCCCGTGGAATTTTTTCCCCCGATAATGCAAATGTGTAACATACACTCGTGCTATAGCAAGTCGCACGCACAAATCACAAACAAAGATGGATGGCGTGGACGTAACACTGATGCTGCATGGCGTTGATGTTTGATGTTCATGTATCCAAAGTTTCAAAAGAGAATTTTGCTTTATGGTAGTTATTCTTTTGGAGAAACAACAGTCTGTTGAAAAGGATAAGAATTCATGAACCTGGATGCCATGGGTTGTTGTAGCTTCGTTGACTTAGCAACACGGATGTTTCGTCACTGACATTTTGAACCATCAATAAAAGGTCTGACAAAACCAACCGGCTCTTTTCAGAGCCAACACTGCTTCCAAGAAGAGATTAACATAGTTTGCACTCAAAAAAAGTTGTAACATTTGTTTTCACCAACCAAGCACCTATTGTTCGGTTACCTTTGCCTCAAGTGTATCTGGATGTACATTGATGCTATGATTAGTGGGGGGGGGGGGGGGTTTGGGGGGTAGCCCCCCCCCCCCCAACTAGAGTTTCTTTTACCTAGTACTGTAACTGGCTAAAATGGGACAACTAAAGGGTAAAAGAATAGAAAAACGGTGTTGGGTAAGATAAAATTACCCAGTATCTTGGTAAGAGTTTGACACAACCCTGGGTAAACTTTGGGTTGGGTAAGGTTTACCCGACGTTTGTGTCATGCAGGGAACATGGTTGTTTCTGGGTAAACACTATTTTTACTCAATACATGTGTTGGGTGAACAATTCCACAGGGCTTAGTAAATTCTTACCCATCCTCAGTTGGGTAAACTTTTTACCCGAACTGACAACCATGTTCCCTTCTTAACCTCAAAAAGGTAAGATTTTACCTAATATTGTTTACAGTGTATGCATAAGCATTGATGTACCTTATATTGATCCAAAGTTAGTGTTCTTACTACAATCAGTATGCGTTGTGTCAACGCTGTATCTTATCTTGAGTCACGAATCCACTGGTGTAGGCCTACACTCAGATAGATACACGCCAGAGGCAGTCATTTTGTCAACATGATACTAACTGACATGATCTCTAACATGTCCTCGCCCACACCGCTCAATAGCTCCATTACCGCGTGTGATTAATACAAGTCGAGGCCGTTTATTAGTACTTGCCAGCCAAATCGACAGAATATAATGTACTTTTAGCGGGAAGGTTCATAGCATTTGAGTGTAAATGTTTATGAATTCATCCTTTGATTAAAGAATACAACTAAATTGTATCAACATTTAGATGTAAATAAACATCACATCACTATGATAATGTTTTAATAAACACTTTGTGACAGTGTATTTAAAATTTGCAATATGTGTTCATGCGTTGTCACTTTATTTAAGACATGGTTTGAGCTTTGGTGTCTGTTTGAGAAAAGGAAAATGTAGTCTCAAAGCTTGCTTGTTATGATGACTGATACCAATTCCCCAAGAAACAATATGATAAAATCATTTCGTCTTGTAGAGAGAGATAGAGAAAAATGCTTGATCGAAAGTTAGCCTGAATACAACAAGACAACGTAAAATAACTAGACAATTCTGGGCAACTCACTTACAAGACCCTCCCTCCCCTCCCCCGCCTCTTAAAAAAGGAAAAAAGATACTCGTTAAATTCTCGCCATGGCGTCATGCAACGTGATTATAGCAGTAAACTGGGTAGTGGCCAATGTGTATATCCTTTGTTTTCTCTAGGTTAGGTCGGTTAAGAAAGAAACACAGAAACAAAGAAGCAGAGTATGGTTTGCATTTGTTTCTATATGCCTACTTTCTAAAATGCTCATTTCGCGAAATCGCTTGTCTTGAAATGCAAACGGAAAGTAAGAATCTCTGTTATGTTGCACCTACTCTGATAAACTGAATGCCGATTTTGCATATGGCTAAAAGAACGACCTATCAGTTTCAAGAAGAAGGGAAATTTCCCAACATTTGATGACATCATTCTGAGAAAAATTGGTCTCTACATTTTTGTACAGGGATGTTTTGGTTTATAACTGACTTTTTCAGAGCGAAGTTTTAAACAACTAATGAATCTTAACATTCCAGAGAGGAATTATTCGTCAGTCAAAAGGTCAAATTCAAGGCCGTTTTTATTGAATATATTATCGGAAGTCAGGAATGAACGAAAACATCTAAATACGAAAAAATGTAAAGACCCAATTTCTCATAATGATGTCATCAGACGTTTTGGATGTTGACAAATTTTGCACTGGGAGGGTACCGAATACAACGGCAATTTACATCGTTTTAACGTGAAGTGAGAGAATTGCTTTGCTTTTTTGTTTCTATCTATAGGAAAATATCAAAAATTGTATCGGTCATTTCCCTTCCTCTTTAACTGACAAAAAATATATATTAAATTCGCATGCCTCCAAAATGAAATTGAATGTCGATTTCAACTGAAGAGGCAAACATGTCTGGGAACATCTATAATGTGTGCGTGAGAGGATGGATGTGCGGGATGGGGAGGAGTGGGAGGGGTTCGACACGGACAGTGGATCGACAGTATCCTAAAAGAGGTCATATTCAGACCAGATGGAATTTAAGGTATGGAATACAAAATCACGGCCAGTCAGTTATTGCGATTGTCATTCATGCCTCTCGCTCAGGCTACCAAAAAAGCAAAGCCACACTATGCCCCAGTTTTCTGTATGGGTTATCGACGTATTTCTTTTGTTTCTTCAATACACACCCTTTAATAATTCGCTCGTAATGACTTTTATATGCACTCGCACACAAATACTCATGATATGTTCTTGGTCTGCCAAGGTCGGTAGAAAACTGAGCAAAAGGAAATTGCTTTTGTTGAGTTTCCGCGATTCAGCCTCACCGACAGATCGAAGCTTGGCTGATAGGGTAGTTTGGTAAAGTTACCCCCGAGAATGCCTTGACCCACTTGCCAGCATTTTATTAGAATTACACGCCTCAGAGAACGCGCCAACTTCGCCGGCAACATCGGTTCCTCAATGACAAATTTACAATAATTATTGCAGTTCTTACTACACTCCTGTGGTCGATGTCGATTCGTTCACATTGATGATAAAACAAGTTGAGTTTAAATAACTGGAAGAGTCAGAAGACATTCATTAGTAATACGAACGCAGATTTCTAGCTGGCATGGTTTGCACTCCAAACTAAACAAAAGACAAACAGGGGCTATAATGATGAAAACCATAGTGCTACACTTTATGTAGTATAACCCACTTTTTAAAGAGGGGCACCAGCATTACCTTTTGGAACATGTACATTTAAGTATAGCATACCATATCATAGATTTTGTAATGAACGTTGAAAAATGCATCATTGCGAGAGGCTTTTTCTGCCCAATCTCAAAGCTGCTTAACCACGGCTCAATTTCATAGAGCTGCATTCCTAAGCACAAAAAGCAGCTGTATAAGTACAACAAATTATGCTTACTAGACTAAGGTTACCAGCCAAAATATCATGTCACGTGTATAATTTGTGACTGCAGTATCCTGCTCATTTTGCTTACCAGCGATTTGTTCAGCAATTTTTTTTCTGCTTAAGCATCATAAAATTGGTCCCAGGGGCCTGTAGTCGGGGGTGTCCCCCTTTGTCCGAGTTCGAGTCCCGCGTGTCTATGTAAAGTTAGTCCTGGGCCCAATTTCATAGAGCTGCTAAGCACACAAATTTGCTTAGCATGAAATTTCTTCCTTGATAAAAACAGGATTACCAACCAAATTTCCACGTGATTTTCAGGATAAGAAAACAACAGCTGACTACCAGTAACAAGCAATATGCAACACATGGAAATTTGGTTGGTAATCTTGTTTTTATCAAGGAATAAATTTCATGCTAAGCAAATTTTTGTGCTTAGCAGCTCTATGAAGTTGGGCCCTGTTAGTAAGTCATTGCGTCTCACGTGTGCGTATCTGCTGCACGTTCTGGTAATCGGTAGCGCCGTTGGATTGGCTTACAATGGAATTACGTCAAACATCTAGAACATGTTTGCTAACCGCCGATCCTCCCACTGAGACTCGGACAGAACATTAACTGCAATTTCAGCCTTTTCAATCCGTTTCTGTCGAACAAGTGACCATAGTGGTCCAGTTTGCGACAGCGGCACCAGAACTTTTAATCTGAAGGGCAATGGGGGCAAACATTAAACGAAATTTTGTTTGTAGAGGGAAATGAAAATCATATACGTATATGGCAAGCCAAATTCCCGATAATTCGTTAAACACTGTTTATCGCCGATAAACAGTGTTTTTCGGCGATAAACACTTTTTTTCGACCGATAAACAATGTTTTTCGAGAAAAACTGTGTGTAACACTTGATAAACAAAGTTTATCTCGATTAACACTGTTGTTAATAAACAGAGTTTTTCGCCGATAAACAGAGTTTTTAGAGACAAACAGTGTTTATAAACTGATAAACAGTGTTTATCAACTGATAAACAGTGCTTATCAACTGTTTTTCGAAAAACTCTGTTTATCGCTTGATAAACAGAGTTTTTCGATAAACACTGTTTATCAAGTGAGTGATAAACACAGTTTTTCGATAAACACAGTTTATCACTTGATAAAACTAGTTTTTTGATAAACAGTGTTTATCTCGAAAAACTCTGTTTATCGGCGAAAAACAGTGTTCATCGAGATGTTTATCAAGTGATAAACATAGTTTTTCTCGAAAAACAGTGTTTATCGGCGATAAACAGTGTTTGTCGAATTATTGGGAACTTGGCTTGCCATACACGTAGCCGTGTTCAAGCAAGTCACCGTGTGCAAGCAAGTCATGAGATGAGACCATAGTGTGACCACGAAAAACATTTTGAGGTAGGCGTACTTGTTAAATGCATCATAGTGAGGTGTTTTTGAAGAACATGCAAAAAAGAAAACATTTGTACTGGAACTCACTCAAGACATTCAAAAGGCTTTACATTTTTTTTCCCCGAGAAATACAAAGCTTCTCCAGTGCTGATTGAGAAACAAAGACAAGCTTTAAAAACATTATTAAGGCGTCTTGTACAGGTCTTTATTGAAGGGGATGGAAAAGGTAGGACAGAAATGTGAAGTTATAGCAAGGTCAGGAAAAGAAATATTGGAATGTTTTAGAAAAAGGGTATCCTTCTACAATCGGCGAAGCATTGCTGCATGGTGGAAAGCAAAACCAGTTTACAATTCAAAACAACAGAACAGGTAGGCCATAGGCCTGTGTGTGTGTGTGAGGGGGAGGGGGGGGGGGACGGAAAGGAGACAGTGTGTGAGAAAAGGGAGTCTGGGTGCCTAGGCACTGTTCTGCCCAATTAATCTTTACCAAATTAGCGTTGTGTTTATGGGAATGCCAACAATCTGAAACTATTTCCGGCGGTAGCCGTCGTCGAAAGATAAGGGGCAGAACCGTTGTTTCAGTTTGTTTTGTCTTTTGAGTGGTCTCTGATAATTAAACATCCTTTCACTGTTTTGGGGGCTTTTTTCGGGAGAAAATGGTCTCAGTCTTGGGATTTGACGGTGGATAATATCAGACCTTTTCTTCGAAGTTTACATTCAAACCGTCTTTTGTTTTTTGATGGTGTTAATTTTATATAAATGATGAGGACGAAATTGAGTTTATCTTATTACAACGCGACCATACTTGCTTTATCGTGGTAGCAAAGGTTTTGGGTTTAGACATTCGGTTTCGGCCATCGGGAAAAATTGAGATGGGAATGGGGGGGGGGGAAACTAACTAAGAATAAATGACGTCCAAAACCCACCGCAGAAAAATGTATGCTGCCATGGGGTCGCATGTGAATCCGGTGACATTAGTGGCTTCTTGCAGGTAAGATTTGAGTCATGAAGCTTTGAAAAATCCGCCCCAGAAATGGACCCTCATAATTATCCGATTATGACACTCCAAGGTTTCTCGTTGTTTTCATTTGAAATGTATTGCGTCAAAATACGTGCATTTTTACACGCGCGCACTAAGCGCCCGACAAGCGCCTTACAAGCGCTCGAATGTTTTAACAAGCGTGCACGCAAAGCAGTATTTTTTGGTTAGCCAATCAGCGTCGATTTTCAGGGCCCAATTTCATAGAGCTGCTTAACGGCCGATTTTATGCTTACTGTGCGATTTCCATTTCATAGCGCAGCTAACCGTAAGCACATGAAAAGGCATGCTATTCTTCCGGTGCTTACTGTATGAAAATGAATGACATAACAATGCAAATCCATTGTGAATGCTCAAGATGGCTGCCTATTTTTCTTGCTAACCTGTGAGATACACTTACGCGTAAGCAAATTTGTCTGCTATAGTTAGCACGAAAATTTGCTTACCGTTAAGCAGTGCTATGAAATTGGGCCCAAGGGTTAGTGACGAGAGGTATCGATACGGCGCGCTGCCCATGGTAGTGATGCTGGTTTGTAGCATAGGGCCTACATTAAGTTCGGGTGGCTGACTAGAATCGACTAGACTTAACCATAGTCGATCTAGGTGCTACTCGAACGCTGCATGGTTGAACTTGCTAGTCCAACTGGATCAACCTGGTTCCGGAGCACTGTTCCTCTAGTTAACTAACAAAGTTGCGTCACTGTGACAAGATGGCGTTTTGGAATGGGTGATCGAGAAAGTTTAACCTTTCTAATCCCACAAAAACTGGGTTTAACGATAAATGGTATAGGTTTTTGCCAATTAAATCTGTCAACATTAAGATAACAATTATTAATTGCACTTTATTAGGCACTATGCAAGTATTTTTTGTATAGCCAAAACATTTGTTTCTCTTCGATACGTCGTCGCCATGTTGGTTGCCACATTTGACGAATTAATCGACTAAACGCATTTGAGTGAAAATACTGACAACGCATGCGTGATTTAAACGGAAAGTTATTGTCTAAAGTTTAGCACCCGAACTTGCTCATAAAGGTAGTGTAGTTCAGCTCAAGGAAGTTGATTCAAAAGAGGGCGCTATTTATACCAAACAACATTTCTACACAATAATTGGGGGAAAGAATATCCGGGGTACAGATTATTACGCCAACCCGCCGCGGTGCAATGGGGCAACCACTGAGGGGGCTCTTCGCACCACACCAAATAAACTCCCGTAGCAACCAATGCTAAATGACTTTCAAAAATACTAAAACAATTTTAAAGTCTCTCAGCCTCTTGAAAACCAATCAGACATATTTTCGGACAACTAAACTTCAGATTTCTTTTCAATTTTTGGCAGGTCAGCCGATTGGAATATTTGGTAATTTCTCCAGAAAAAAACACGAAAATGTGTTTTTTCCCAAACTGACTTGCTGCCAGTTTTCATGAGGCACTTCTCGACTTCCTAAGCCAAAAATAGGGCCAACTTTAACGCCTAAATGTATCAAATCTTCTCAAAAACTGAAGCGCAGAGCAACAGGCTCGAATAGATTGTTATATTTACACAATCGGTTAATTGCATGACCCCAAAACTTTACTATTCAAAAGTAAATGTGGGTTTATAAAAAAATAAAATTAGTTTGTCTAGAATTCTTTGTGCTTTTTTACTTGCCTAGCTGACAAAGAACAGACGGCTCCACTTATCAGAGGTTTATATCTTGGTAGGTCTGCATTTGACATGGGATATGTGCTTTAGTACATGAGTTGAAATAGTTTTCAGCCCCTAAAAAACCTCTGGGACCTGACCCCCCCCCCCCTTAGGCATGTGGAATGGTCCATTCTGGGATATCAAGGAATTTGACTCACCGGTCAATTACGCCGTCTTTTACGCAGTTAAGGGTTTTATATAATCACAGTAAAGCCAAAACACTGGGTGAATTTATTGAAAGAAGTAAGATACCTTATGTAAAGAACGTTCTAAGAACTATTGTATATTATTTATGTATAGTCTAATATGTGCAATCTGTTCATTTCGCCCTCCCATTGTTCATGTCTTTCCTAATAGCCCCTCGCCACGTAATTATTATAACTTCATCGCTAAAATGAAAAGTACGTTGATTGAACAAACCGTCATTGTCACCTTGAACCCATGTTTGCTTTCAGACCTATCACCTCAAAACTCCTCGTAGCTCGTTTGATATACAGATGTCTTGACACTTTTTTGAGGGTCTTGCATTGTTAAAACTGCCTTCATACGACGCTCGATTCTTATACCCTCATCCAGGCTATTGAAATAAACGGGTTCAGTGCGAACATCATGTGTGCTTACCACTCAACGGGGACTGTATTTAATTTGATGTATGACAAATCATCGTTACACCAGTACCTTTGTCCTGATGATCACCGCATCGCTCTGATGACCTGAGCTGTGCCTATTTACAATGCGTTATCGACACGGCATTTGTGTTTGACAAACACTGCTTTTCAAACAGGATGGAGTCATCCATGAAAGTTTAATATTATGCTACCTTCGTTAATTTGCCCGTTATACCATCTGATCGGCAGATCTGACAGACAGTGAAACATGTCAAACTTTCGCTGACGTGCAGCAGGATTCCACGTCTCTGGAAAACTAATAAAACATCTTAATTCTCAATTCATAAATACCCCAGACAGTTTCGCTATTCCTATTGGTGGAGAGCATGTCACGTGGGGGTGGTTAAACGGCTGAAAAAGACGGGGGGGGCGGACACGATATTGCGCAATCCCCGATGCTGTGTGAACGTACCATTACAAAAATAGGGGTGTTTAATTTTTACACTAACACGAATGGATTAAATTAGATAAAAGTAAGGCAGTATTTTACCAATTATATATGTTTAGTTTATTTGTCAGGTTTTTGGAGTGGAATAAAATACAAATATTTGACAAATATCTAAACAAGACTATTTTAAAAATGCATTCGTCCCTCCAACATCAGGCGCATGGCCAGGCAACAGCACCATACCGTTAATCAATGTATAATATTGCTTTGAACGAAAATTTCGACACCCCTAAAACAGTGTCACAAAACGCGACGAAAGTGAAAAGTTGAACCATTCTACCCCTGAGATTTTTCAAGTTCTTGTTTAAATTTATAGTTTTCTAACATTGCGAATTTGTTTGTAAAAATCCACCCATTCTACCTAATCGATTTTTATGATTTTCAAAATGTAACGTTCGAATTAAATAGTAACTTCCGTTAACGGTTTCATGTGTGGACCAGTCGGCGTCCGGAGTTTATGTGTGTTGGTATGGTGTACCGAGCAGTCAGGGTGACACACAAAGGCTGCGTTTCCTGGTATGAAGCCTGGGACCAATCAGAGCGCTTTATTGCTGCGACCTGACTGCATGAACAGAGATTCGACTGCATGCATGTAAGGCAGGCTCATGAATGAGACGAGTATCAACGTTGATGGCGCCTTTTTCTTTTTCCGTGTCCGCCCCCCCCCCCGATAAAGACATGTCACAGGTCTTCTTAACTTTTGGCTATAAGTAATTTTGAAGGACCTGGTCGGTTCGTCTATATTAGTTAAAATAAAAGATCAAACAGAGATATGCATTGCTCCTTCTTCTTATTATTCAAATCAATCATTAATCAAAACATATACAATGAATTTACAAGTGTTGGGATTTAAGTACAATCAGTTTGTGAGGCTTCTCTATCCTATGGTTGAGCGGAGCTTCATACTCGTCAGAGGTTGGTATCAGCAATACGAATGGATGGAAGTGCGAAGAGGCGGACCGGGCCGGCTCCTCAAAGCGTGATCTGTAAGGGACAGGGTAGATTGACGAGAGGTGATATTAAATTTATACAAAACACCGGAGTAATTCGGTTCGATGCGATCACCTCAAGATCATTAACGCTTCTAATTATAAAGAACAAGAAAGTAAAATAAAAACAACAGTTTGCGCGCTGTGATAATTGCGTGCTGTATAAGAGCACACGAGCGCAACACACACGGGCGCAACGCACAAAGAGGACGACTGCAATAGACAGGGTCCGACATTCTCCCCTCTTTGAATCATGGCGTCCCGACATGTGTCTTCTTGTTTCTCAGACTAATTGGCCTTGGAATAAATGGCCGTAATCAGGTTATTGGTAGCCTTCAGTGCTTCCTGTTGAGTAGCAAAATGGTGTGCAAGAAGCTTAGCCTCAGGAGTTTCGAATCCATAATACTGAGGGGGCCTTCTCCGACGCACCGGCCTGTGAGATGCATAAGTACTCTTCGGAGTTTCTTCTGACTCTGAGGAAGACGTTGATTCTGAAGTAGATTGTTTCTCATCAAAGTTAGAGTTGATTGGTGGTTCGGATAGAGACTAATGGTGCAGCCTTTACAGCTCGCCTTTTCCGTCTTACACACCTTTCACAGGTCTGACATTTCTCTTCGACATCTGCTGCCATAAGCGGCCAGTAAAATCGGGAACGAACCAAGTCTAATGTCCTGTCTTCTCCAAGATGTCCAACATCATCATGCAAACCATGAAGAGCTTGTCGTCGTTGGCTTTTAGGCAAAACCAATTGTAGGATTTTGCGACCATCATGACTAGTACTCTTTCTATACAATACCCCATCTTTGAGGAAAAGCTTGTCCCACTGACGTAGGAGTATTTTGGCTTCATTTTGTAATGATGCTCGCTCTTCTTTTGTAGGCTTATGCTCTTCTTCGAAGAAGTGGATTATTTCTCGCAAGACATCATCTTCCCGTTGAAAACATTGCCAATCAATGGATTCCATTTTTGGCAATGTCGTTGGTTCTAACTCAAGGAATTCCGATGGGACGGCTTGTGTAGAATCAGTCAAACTTTCGACTAGAGGGGGATTCTCGTCTTCTTTAATGTTTGTAGAGTTATTTGCCAGAACATCAATTCTGCGATTTTGACAGATTGCCTGGAAAACCTCACGTGTGCAGGTGCTGACATCTTCATTTTGACTGCCTTTGTTGATTTTTTTCGTAGTAGACTGATACGGTCTTCAGTTTGGATTGATTCGTCATCGTCACTTGGCGGTTGTTGTGGTCTTCTGGATATTAACCCATCTGCGTCTGCATTCTTACTACCAGGACGATACTTGATATCAAAGTTGTAGTTGGCAAGAGCTGCTAGCCATCTATGACCAGTGGCATCCAACTTGGCAGTTGTGAGTATATAGGTCAGCGGATTGTTGTCAGTCAGGACGGTGAATTTGGTACCATATAGGTAGTCGTGGAACTTATCAGTAATAGCCCATTTTAGAGCTAAAGATTCCTATTTGTGAGCCGGGTAATTTAGTTCGCTCTTGGAAAGCCCTCGACTTGCATAGGCTATTACTCTGAGTGTACTGTCTTCTTGTTCTTGGTATAGGGCTGCCCCCAAGCCGATCCCACTTGCATCTGTGTGTATCACGAAGGGCTTTTTGTAGTCGACAAATCCTAACACAGGAGCAGTCGTGAGTTTCTCTATTATTGTGTCAAAGGATTGTTGGCATTCTTTGGACCATAAATCACCGAATGGTTCATTTGGACTTCGAAGTGTTGTATTACTCTTTCTCTTCGTGGTTGTCTTCCGGAAACGCTTCTTTGTCAGATCACAGCCATTAGTCAGCTCATTCAATCGTTTGGCAATGGATGAGAAACCCTCAACGAAACGACGGTAGTACCCGGCGAATCCTAAAAAGGATTTCAGTTCTTTCGCAGTGGTCGGAACGGGCCATTTTTTGACAGCGTCTATCTTACTGGGATCTGTACTGACGCCTTCACTGGAAACAACGTGACCAAGGCACTTAACTGATGATTGGAAGAACTTGCATTTGTTGGGTCCAAGTTTCAAACCAAACTGGCGAAGGCGCTTTAGAACTTTCAGCAGTCTGTCTTCATGTTCTTCTGCAGTTTTACCGAATATTATAATGTCATCCAAGTAGACGAAGACTTCAGTTCGGTTGAGGTCGCCCATACATTTTTCCATCAGTCGCTGAAAAGTGGCAGGTGCATTTGTTATCCCTTGTGGCATTCGATTAAATTCGTAGAAACCAAGAGAACACCAAAAAGCTGTTTTGTGTTTATCTTCTTCAGCGAGCTCGATTTGGTAGTATCCCGACTTCAAATCCAAGCACGAAAACCACTTCGCTCCACTCATGGCATGCAACATGTCTTCAATCTTCGGGATGGAATATTGGTCTCGGATGGTACGGGAGTTCAGTTTTCTGTAGTCAATGCACAGACGCAGATCGCCGTTCTTCTTTCGTACCAGAACTATTGGAGACGCAAACTGGCTCTCTGAGTTCTTTATTATCCCTTTGTCCTGGAGGTCCTTGAGATGCTGTCGTGCATCCGCGTAGTCAGCAGGGGGAATACGTCGACAGTTCTCGCGGAATGGGGTCTCATCCGACAGATGAATTTTGTGTTTTACGGTGGTTGTGCACCCAATGTCAAGATCATTTTCTGAGAAGACATCTCTGTAGTTATGCAGAATATCTTTGATTCGGCGTACTTCTCTTTCAGGAAGGGATGAACCATCGAAATCAAATTTGACGCGGTCAGTCGAATCTTCAATCGAATTTCCTATTTCGATGGGTGATCCTGCGGGAAAAGTTGACTTCTGGGATATACTTGATACAGAGGCAATGTTGCAGTGTGCAGGGATGACCACATATTGCTGGGACTTATTGGCGAGGATTACACTTGTTTTCGCCGTCCGATGTGCTGGCAATTCAACCAGAGCGTTTCTCACTATTATTTCACTTGGAAGTTGGGATGAACTTCCATGTTCAATGAGAACTTCTTGCTTGATTCTTTTGCGGTTGGTTATCCATCCTTTTACTTCAATCTCCTGTCCTGGCGCAATTGTGATGGGTCTTTTGCTAGACGATTTCACTTTGCCCAGTTCGCCATTATTATTCAAGGTCATCCTGTACAACGTTGCCCAAACAGTGTCAGTTGAAAGATTCTCGATGATTTTCTTTCCACCTGCCTGATCATACGCTTTAAGCATGGCTCGAATGACGTTGGTGTTGGTGCCAACAATCAGGGGAACATTATTTTCTTCTTGGCTAGCATTACATACGAGAGCTAGGGTTGTAGCCTCTTGTTGCAGACCAGCGGTGTGGGCCGGAAAGTTGAGATTCAACTCAACGTATATAGCCTTTGTAAGGAACAGTTTGCCCAGCAGCACCTGTAACCAGTAAATTCGACACAGGATGTATCTGGCGGTGAGGTAGGTACTGTCTGTGAAATGCTTCGGTCACACAAGTTACCTGCGACCCTGTGTCAAGTAAGCAGTTGGTATCAGCAATACGAATGGATGGAAGTGCGAAGAGGCGGATCGGGCCGGCTCCTCAAAGCGTGATCTGTAAGGGACAGGGTAGATTGACGAGAGGTGATATTAAATTTATACAAAACACCAGAGTAATTCGGTTCGATGCGATCACCTCAAGATCATTAACGCTTCTAATTATAAAGAACAAGAAAGTAAAATAAAAACAACAGTTTGCGCGCTGGGATAATTGCGTGCTGTATAAGAGCGCACGAGCGCAACGCACACGGGCGCAACGCACAAAGAGGACGACTGCAATAGACAGGGTCCGACAGACATATAGCCGCGTTCGCATTGGACTTAAAATGGTTAACATACCGCCGCAAATTGTTAACTTACCGATATTAAGTCCAAGTGCGAACAGCCGGTGTGGCAGGAGATTCTGTCCCCCCGGAGATTCGGTCCCCCATACGGCAAACTGTGTACAAACTTCTTCTGATAGCGCCCTCTTTTGAATCATCCTCTTTCACCCCATGTTAATTTCCCATATGGGGGACCGAATCTCCGGCGGACAGAAATCCCTGGGACACCGGTAAATTACCGGGGTGGTAAATTACCGCCACAGCGCTGTTAACTTAACAGGCCGATTCGAGTCGCGGTAACTTAACAATGTTAACTTAACAGGGACAAGAAGTCCAATGCGAACGCACCAGCCGGTAACTTAACTTAAGGGAGTGCGCCCTTTCGAAATCTAATTTGTCAACCTACGCGGCGTCCCTGGTAAGTTACCGGACACAAATTAATCCAAGTGCGAACAGCTGGTAACTTACCGGGCCGATAAGTTAACTTACCGGCCCGGTAAGTTACCAGACCCAAAAGTCCAATGCGAACGTAGCCTTGTCCAAGGCTCTTTACGCAAGCACCCCGCTTTGAATTCACCAGGTAGCATAACAATACTGGCACAGTACTGCAGTACTTGATATACAATATACTGTGGGGTCGAAGC
This sequence comes from Pisaster brevispinus, assembly GCA_023634235.1. Lineage (NCBI taxonomy): Eukaryota > Metazoa > Echinodermata > Asteroidea > Forcipulatida > Asteriidae > Pisaster > Pisaster brevispinus. The sequence continues at coordinate 15,452,394 of JAMKCF010000011.1, read as the reverse complement.
ATGGTTTTTCAACCTCGTACCAAAAAACGAAGCCGAAACAGAGCCTTGTTCCCACTGTAAAAAGGTCAGATTGTGGGCGGAGTTGTTTTATGCTAATATTTCCCGAAGGTGTATGCTCATTGGTTAATGTATAGTGGCAAGGCGAATACTACTTATCATTACGTCATAAAGAGAGTTTATGATTGGACGATTATCCGCCCAGTACAGGAAATGAATATTCAATATCCGATTCCAGCATACGTAATAAGCGCTGGAATCCCTGCGCAATGATAAAGAAAAACATAAACTGCCGTTTACAATGGGAACAAGGCTCTGTTTCGGCTTCGTTTTTAGTACGAGGTTGAAAAACCATGCTTCGACCCCACGGTATACTGTATATCAAGTACTTCAGTACCGTGCCTGTATTGTTATGCTACCTGGTGAATTCAAAGCGGGGTGACTTGCGTAAAGAGCCTTGGACAAGGCTAATGCGAACGCGGCTTATAGCTGGAGCTGTTTAAAACCGGCTGGCTTCGCGTGTTGGGCGCGCAAGCTCATGTACGCCAATTTAATTACGCGGAACGCAATATATAGCTATTAGTACCAGCGCGTAATATATTTTTTACACGCGCGTACACACAACCCAACGCGCACCAAACATAACTTTTAACAAGTTTTTGAAAATGTACAAACTTCGAAAATTCGCTGCGAAGCAGATTGTCACAGATTGTCTATAAAAAAAATTCGCTTTTTAACAAAAGGGCATTTATGAATTTGTACGCAACGCAAACAAATGAAGTTTCGTGCTGGAGCAAAATTGTTTGCATCAAAATTTACTCATTTCTCCCCAGTTTTTGAAAAGATGCGAAAGAAATTTTATTTAAATCTAAATGTTCAAATACAACAATGATGAACTGTTGCGAAGTTATAGGTTGTCTGAATGCAGACGCACAGATGTTCAGAAATTGGAAATTCCATTCACCAAGTAAGTGTTTTAGTCTGTATTGATTATGTGCCTAAAGTAACTATGACTGTGTTTAAAGTTAGTCTTTTGTCTTCTTGTCGGATCTGTTTGATCACTGCAAGACCCTAATCACACACTGATATCTTCATTGGGATAGATTTCTCCGCATGTGTATTTTATTTAACAAACTCCTTTGTTTTAAGGAAGTGATCATCAAACGTTACGTAAACTTTACCATGATAATTGTTTATAGGTTTCATTCGTTTTATTGTGTGCGAGCAAGTCTCTTGCGCGTAAGAGTTTTCACCTGGAACCGTCTCGAGCGTGTACACTGTGTGTCGCCGTTGATCATCGAACGTCAAACGCGTTCGACGTGTCCTGATTGCACATAACGTCAATGACAGCCATCATCGTCGATGACAAACAATGGAAAAGTGCCCGCGTGTACGCGCTGCGCACGACTCTCAGCCAATGATAACCTTACACGCGTGCACGTTTCATCAACGATGGCGGCCAATGCAAGGGGTCTATATAATAGACCATGCAAGTCTCGCGCGTATTCGAACATTTTTGGGACCACTGTGGTCCCACATACATTGCTTTAACGCGTTAAAGAAACAAACTCACGCGCTTTAACGGATCCCAATGTTCGAATACGCGCGAGACTTGCACAGTCTATAGAATTAATGGTCTATACGAAGCGAATTTTGGTTACGCAATAATCGGTACGCGCTGCGCTTCCAATATGTGACGCAAGAAAATTTGCTTCGCACGAAGCATTTGAAGGAAGTATGAACCCAGTGCGTTCCACTTGCGCAAACGTTGCCAACGTTTGCGCACGTTTGTCAATAATTTCGAGTAGAATGAGTTGTGCGCCGCCACCGTTTGCAAACGTTAGCAGCCATAGGCGAACGTATTTCTGAGGTGTTGGTGGGTGGTTTTTTAAATGGTGGACAACAAAACTCAAACAAAAGGTAAGCAGACGATATTATTTTCTTGGCAAGAAAATACTTATCATGTGTTTTCAGTGGTTGATAACACGGACGGTCAGGTGGAGTTGGAATAACAACTTAATTAGTTGATGTCGTGATGTACAAATGAGGACTAAAATATCTACAATATGGGGGCCTACAGCAAACAAAAATAAATAAATAAAAAAATACATACAGTGGTCGCCATCTTCATTACAGAGCGCCACCATATTGACATCACGAAGTGCGCAACCAATCGCTCCAACGATCACAAACGTCTGCGCGAACGGTTACGATCTGTTTGCGCAAGTGGAACGCAGCCCCGGTGTCGTGTGAAAGCTTGCGAACGCAGACGCGTGAGTTGAGAAGTAAACAATCCGCACTCGTAAAATTCGTTGCAAGGATTCAAGGTTTTGGGGGAAATCGTTATTCTTTTTTTGTAAGCGCATCAAAATGCTTACATTTTATAACTCGTCCATTTTGACTAAGCGGGACAAAGCGCCATACGAGCGCTCAAATATTTTGACAAGCGTGCGCGCAATCAGAGTATACACTAACCCTTTTGTGAGCCAATCAGCGTTGTTTTTCAGCACATCCCCTTACCAGGGTACAGTGACCATTTATCTCATTATATCAGTATAATAGAGATCGGTTTGCAGTCGCACGGTTTGCGTAACACAGGTCGGCGTAAACTCGCAAATTGACGCTTCTAGCCGGATGTTTGATCGGTCGAGAACTATTTCTTCAAGTTTCTAGATTTCGTTTAAATTGTATTTAGATCGTTAAGCCTCCGCTAAACGTCGCACTTTTACTGTGTCGAACTCAAAATGTTTTTTTCACCAAACGAATCGGTGAAGAACGTCTAATTTAGCGAAATAGTTTGGCGCACTAAGAGTTATTCAAACTGGAGGACTCGGGAGGGAATTGCTAAATAAAGTCATGTTTCATGATGACACTTCAAGCCAGGCCTATGAGGATCACTCTGAAACCAGGGCTGGCGTGACCAGCCAGGGCTATGAGGATCACTCTGCAACCAGGGCTGGCGTGAAGATCACTCTGAAATTGAAGTCAACGATGCCTTGCCCGAACCTGGCCTTTGTTACGTGACAGAGAAAATTTTGTAAACTTCTGCAATTAAACAAAAAGTTGGTTCAACGATAAATGGTAGGTTTGTGCCAATGAAATATTATGTCAATTATTAAGATAATAATTGTTATTGCACGATATTAGGCATATGCAGGTACTTTTTGTATGGGCCTATTGGCCCACATATTTTTCTGTTCGATACGACGCGTCGTCGCCTCAGTGTTGGTTTGCCATCTTGACGAATCAATCGACTAAACGCGTTCGAGTGAACCACACAGCAGAACACGCATGTGTGATTTAAATGGCAAATTGACTAAAGGTGAGTACCCGTGTGTTAGTGTGTTATCAATGATCTTGAATTTATTCATGGACCAGACCTATCTTTAGAAAATCAGTTCGTTGTGAGCTAGTTATTTCCAGGGGCCAATTTCATAGAGCTGCTTAAGCAGAAAATATTGTTTAAGATTTGTCTGCTAAGCAGAAATGAGCAGCATACCAATCATAAATTGTACACGTGACATGGTAGTTTGGCTGGTAACTTTATTCTGGTAAGTATAATTTTGTTGTGCTTAGCTACTTTTAGCTGTATGAAATTGGGCCCAGGTTATAGTAGCCCGAACATCTGACGTCACACTTCGAGGCTCGTGAATAACGCCAGATACCTGCCAGACCGGATGTTGGCAGATGTACCTTTGACCTAGCAGTCAATTCACACGTACATGTTCAAATTACATAGTAAATACAACAACACTACATGACGCTAGTTTACGGTGGCCCACAACTGTCACGGCAAAACCAAAAGCGCCACGGCAAAACCAAAAGCGCCACGGCAAAACCAAAAGAGCCATGGCAAAACCAAAAGCGCCGCGGCAAAACCAAAAGAGCCACGGCAAAACCAAAAGCGCCACGGCAAAACCAAAAGCGCCACGGCAAAACCAAAAGAGCCACGGCAAAACCAAAAGCGCCACGGCAAAACCAAAAGCGCCACGGCAAAACCAAAAGAGCCACGGCAAAACCAAAAGCGCCACGGCAAAACCAAAAGAGCCACAGCAAAACCAAAAGCGCGACGGCAAAACCAAAAGAGCCACGGCAAAACCAAAAAGCCACGAGAGTTATTGGAACTGATATTGGGAAGAAATTGCTTCCATTTCGGTAACAACTACTACCTCCAAAAAATTGGATGCGCCATGGGCTCAACAGCAAGCCCCGAAATCTGTGATATTACACTACATGTTCTGGAAAAACAAATGCTGGAAAAAGCTGATCACAATCCTTATTTGGTGGCGTTATAGAGGCGACATACTTGTCATCTATGACAGCACCCTTGACCATTTCAAGAGCCTTATCCACGACATGAATCAAATACACCCAACCCTCAAATTTACTTTTGAGGCCTCGGATACTTCTATCAACTACCTTGACTTAACAATTTTCAAAGGTAATAGGTTCAGTGAAACCGGTATTTTGGACACAAAAGCATATACCTAACCCACTGAAACCTACCAATACCTTCACAAGACATCATCACACCCCAACATGTGTTCAAAGCATTCATATACGGTGAAACACTCCGCTATGCCAGAAACACAAATAACGAAGATGATTTCTTACTCAAAGTCAACAATTTCTCTGAAAAGCTAATTGCAAGAGGCTATAACAGTTCAGAGATAAACAAAATCACAAGCAAAGTATAACACACAAAATTAAAGAACGGTCAAAATTGATTCACAAACAGCAGGAAACAACGGAAAGTAAAACTCCATTGGTTTTCAGTACGACATACAACCCGTACATCAACCAAAGTGACCTAAACAAATCCATCAAACAACACCGGTCGTTAATACGCAACAATGTAATACTTTCGGAGATCTTTCCAGACCCTCCCCTCATTGCGTATAGAAAAGATCAAAACATAAGGGAAAAGTTCATCAGAGCAAAACTAAACCGGAGTCCAACCGACTCGACCCACAAACAGCTCACTCCACCACCTGATGATTCGGGTTTTGAAGACCCGAACGAAACACTAAACATCCGAATCTCCGTACTGGAAGAACAGGTAGAAAACTCAACTCATGATTAAAAATCCACATTCGGATTTATGATACACTTTACCTAAACCTAAGCGGAATACACAAATAATATGTCTCTCATGAGACATGAGACCTACGGATTCTATTCGACTTATACCCACAACTGATGATTGCCAAGGAGGCATGAAAACATGTTATTGCTATACAGAGAGGATCTGAACAAATCTCCTCGCGGTCTCTCCCTCAAAAATCCACCCTCTGACACATTGTTCAACAGTTCCTCTGGTCCTTTCTATGTTTGTCAATTACCCCGGTCAATCCGACCAAAAATACAAACATAATACCCAGATGTAAACCATACCAATAAAACATGTAAAGTTTTATGTAAATCTCAAGTCAACAGTGTTGGAGCGTCACTGAATGGGATAGACTTGATTTCAAGTCTGAGATCGCAGTTATTCCTCTGCATCAGCCACAAAAAACGCCCCCACAGATTAGCTATCACGCGCCCCAACTCGCAATCTCAGACTTGACCCCTTGCGTTTATGTATATTCATGTATTCAAAGATAAATGTAAACAATCAAGCGTACGCCAGGAAGCTGGCCAATCAGTAGACGGCAAAAACATTACTGGCAGCGTCTATTACTAACAGGCTGAACTTGCTTAAAATTGTTGCTTTTTGTTCATTGGATATTAAATTTGTAAAGTCCTTGGTACGTAGACAGTTTTTAAAATACATAGATAAGTTTAGTGATATTTTAATGTAGTAAAGAACACATGACAAAATACATGATTCCTACTCCGCGATAACAGTTCCACCCTACAGTTTAAATGGAAGAGCTCACAACCTATCTCGTAGATGGTTTTGTTTGAATATTCATGTTATCGAAGGTTTTTGCGATTCCGACCAATCAGATTGTTCCGTCCACTTTTGGACTAATTCGCCATAGGGTGTGTACAAACCGTTGAACAATGGTCCCAAGTCTGTGATCGTAGGCTAATGACGGAGGTTAATCTACAAGAGGGCGCTATTTCAGGGAATAATGTATTGGCTATCGGGTAGAGTAAAAGCCACGATCGCAGACTTGGAACCAAGTCTATGAATGGGACAGCGCCATCATTTATCTATCATATCATCGGTTTTGCTGTGTCGCTTTTGGTTTTGCCGTGGCTCTATTGGGTTTGCCGTGGCTCTTTTGGTTTTGCCGTGGCTCTTTTGCTTTTGCCGTGGCTCTTTTGGGTTTGCCGTGGCTCTTTTGGTTTTGCCGTGGCTCTTTTGGTTTTGCCGTGGCTCTTTTGGGTTTGCCGTGGCTCTTTTGGTTTTGCCCTGGCTCTTTTGGTTTTGCCCTGGCTCTTTTGGTTTTGCCCTGGCTCTTTTGGTTTCGCCGTGGTTCTTTTGGTTTTGCCGTGGCTCTTTTGGTTTTGCCGTGGCTCTTTTGGTTTTGCCGTGGCGCTTTTGGTTTTGCCGTGGCGCTTTTGGTTTTGCCGTGACAGTTGTGGGCCACCGTACCTAGTTGCATGCAGCGGACGATCGAAAGTGCAAGCTGACAAACTACATCGCCTCGTAACCTCGACCAATCATAACACAGATATGCAAAGCTTACGTCACAGCACGTTTATCCAATGAAATCGTTGTATCCACCAATGAACTCATTGGGTCTGCAAAACCAGTGCCTGTCTTTAACCTTGCGGATAAAGACAGGGGACCAGTCTAAGGTTATAATAGCTCCCCCTGTGGTCGATGCTTGTTCTCAAACGTTAGGGGCTCATCGCTACACATGAAGAAGTATCCTAGATAATAATCGCTGCTTGCGCTATATTAGACTGGCAGTAAAGGTCCTCCCGCTTCCCATGTTTGGGGCTCATCGTTTCCTGTATGCACAGTACAACGTTTAGTCAAACTGCAACAATAGACTCCACTGTTATAGTACACCCTTCACAGTACCCACCCTCATTGATGTAAGAAAACATCAATGGAAAGTTTTCCGATTACATTATTAAAGACTTAAGCCTAATGGGTAATAATTTTCAGATTTTCCCACTTATAATTACCGACTTATTTAAAGTTAAACTCATCTCAAACGTTAGGGGCTCATCGGTTTCCGTGTACACAGTACAGCGTGTAGCCAACAAGCACGCTGACTGCAGTAGCAGGCTCCACTATGACACCCCTCACAAAACCCGTCCTCGTAATTATTTTAACATCAACGGAACTTCTTCAAACCTTCAGAATCTATTATTGAAGGCTGTAGCTTTATAAAACAATTTTTTTTCCAGATTTTTACAACTTATAGATACCGACTTCTTTAAAATTAAACTCATCTCAAACGTTAGTTTTAGGGGCTCATCGGTTTCATGCGGCCATTATTAATTTTTGTGACATGATCACGTCTTGATGAGGAAATTGAGTCAAAAGAGGGCGCTGCCAGACGATTGTGTGCAAAGGGGTGCACCCACAGATAATACCTATAGACCGACAGCGCCTATGGAAATCAACGTCCGGATACCGTAATTTTGAAAGCACCCGACCATACCCAAAACTATGGGCCAAATCCGCGAAAACGCAAGCAAAAACACGTGTGAAGCAATGGGCGAGCGGGTGGATGATGATAGAAAAGTTGTGTTTTAAGGGTAAAAAATTCACCAACAGACTTGGAAACAATGTTTAATCAACAACTAGAAACCTTTTCTCACGTTAGTTGTTTGCCGTTTCTCCTCTTTTTACTGAACCTTCTCCAAATCGATAAAAGTAGATGGAATTATTCTTCGTATCAACAAACATTGTTCGTCACACGCTGATGACGCGTACCGCCTGTAGATTAACGTGCTACTGACATACGCGCGATTGTTTGGCGTTCATTCCACGCGAGCGTACGCAAAACGTGCCAAAGGCATGCATGCAAGGCGAGCCGGAGTGTGCACAATGTGTTATAGAGCGAGTCCAGTGATTATTTCCCGAAAAATAAGTTATAGAAACGACGTTTTATACGGTTAAACCTCAACGCCCAACATTGTAAACGGCTGTATGGAATGTTCATGAAGTGTGGTTTCTTAAATTTCAAGGTAAAAACTAGATTTTCACAATGAAAACGACACAAACGTGTAGAAAGTAAAAGTCATGTAGGCCTTGGCCCAGGCTATACAGTATATGTATAATAATTTTGTTTACAAATTTTTACGATTTCCTCCCCAGAATCAGCAAAAGTTAATCAAACAACTTTTTTGACGACTCCAGGAATTTCTTATATTCCATCACTTAATTTACAATCCATCATTGGGTCAAATATCTCCTGAAAATTCAGAAAAAGTCCATGAAAACGGGACCACTGCCTCGCGTGTACAAAAAGTGTTGACGCGTCTTCACTTCCGCCCATAGTTTGAGAAAGTCCAAAATTTCAGTTTAGCGCCCCCTGCTGTCGGTCTATAGGTATTATATGTCTGTGGGTGCACCGGTGCGGTGCGCCACACTTAATAAACTTCCATTTTATTCAGAATTTTTTACGTGCAACTACACACACGTTTAAAATTTTTGACAGGTCATCCGTTTGGTAGTTTTTCTAATTGCACTAGAAAAAAGCCCCGAAACTGTAGTTTTTCCCAAACCGACTTGCTGAGGGCCACTTGCAGACAGTTTCAAATTTAATGACGCACTCCTTCACATGCTGAGTAAAGTAGGACCAACTTTATTCAAAATCCATTTAATTCCTCAAAGTTGAAGCGCAGAACCCCAAGGTTGTGGTAACTTGTCATTATTATACAATCAATTAATTGCATGACCCCAAAAATCTTATTGTTCACAAGATCGTGATAATATTATGTTTGGCGCATCGATTTTGGCCTATTTCGGTGGTGAACACAGAGAACGCGTCACCACACGTTTTATATGATATCGTGCACCATTTTCAAGTGTTGTTGGTACTGTATAGTGCTAACAATTAGTGGCAGACTTCCAGGGTGGATGTCGTTTGAACACAGCCATGGACTGAGCGGCGAAGGATTGCCATTGGAAAAATCATTTTTCTGAATGTTTAACCCAATATTTTGGGTGGGTAGAAAACATTTCGTCCGCCACTAAACTAATATCGGCGTACCAGCTGGACACCAAAACCTATTTTGTTAGCCAGGCTAGCAGTGTTTCAAGCTTCGGCGAGTCGGGTATGTACACAAAATAAACATATTATAAGCATGTACGTAAGCATCATATAAGGGTACTGCATTGGTTGGCAGCTCCTTCGGTAGCCTGGTTCCCCTGTATTCAACTTCATTGTTCTAGCCTATTCGCTGTTTTGTTTTATCTCTGTGTCAAGGGATTGCTCTAAAATCTAATCAATAAAAGGCTGCTGGACTTCTAACGCGTTTGTTTATGGTCCAAACACCCCGAACCTTTACCTTTTTACATCGATATTCTAAATTAATGTTGTGCGCTGTGCGATTTCAGCCAGATGTAATATACATTACCTTTTTTTCATTCGCTAAAAAGACTTAATGCATGTAGGTGCCATACTAATAACTCGAATGCTAACGATGTAGGTATGTCAGTGGGATTAGGATTAGCGATCATATTCTTTGATCCTAAAGGTACCAGCCTTTTTTAGTCCTTTAGTTACCAAATAATTTATTTATTTCCCCACTAGAGCCATAAAGCTCTTACTTAGACCCCCCACCCCCAGTCATGACACTTTGGAGAAATGACTTTATTAGTTATTACTTCTTATTATTTAATTACCTTTCGGCTAGGGGCCTATTTATATTGCAACTCGCAACATTTTGTGCTACTGGAGCTGGCCGATAGAAAAGACACAACAGAGGATACACACATCTTTTATATTTGGCTAATACAGGAATGTTATTAAGTACTCCTGGGCTGATGTAAAGACCCTGCAGTTCCCTATGGTGGTCCTGAAGGGACATCGCATATCGCAAACGTGTGCGCATACGTATGCGATGTCGCGAAATTTATTGCGAATGTGTGCGCACACGACGTATGTAATGTCGTGAAACAATTCGCGAATATGTGCGCACACGTGTGCAATGTCGTGAAACAATTCGCGAATATGTGCGCACACGTGTGCAATGTCGTGAAACAATTCGCGAATATGTGCGCACACGTGTGCAATGTCGTGAAACAATTCGCGAATATGTGCGCACTCGTTTGCGAATTCATTTGCAATGTCGTGAATTTCATTGCATACCTCTGTCGCATACCTTTGGGGTGGTGTCATTTTGCGGGCAATTTGTTAGTAGCCTAGGGAGTACGCAAGTGGCCCGGTCCCATTTTGTATACCAAAGATACTTCAAGGCAGGAGCTTGGGTACCAGGCAGGTACATTTTAGTGCGGCCATGTCTAGCCGGCCAGCCACACGGTGATGGTACAGCATCATATCACAAAACAAAAGGTCCATGCGAACAATCGTCGGACTATTCTCACTAAAATGAGCACCGGTACAATGGTTAGTATAATAGTTATTCACTTATTAGGAAAGCGTGAGGAACAGCGTGCGCTCGAAGGTAAATTAGTCAGACACTATTTATATCTATTTGTACGTCTCGATTCCAGACTAGCTGCTCCAACTCCCCAGTTCATTAGGAATTTTATTGAATGGTATGCGACAAGGTATGCAATAAAATTCACGACATTGCAAATAAAGTCGCATATGTATGCGCACATATTCGCGAATTGTTTCGCGACATCGCATACGTGTGCGCACATATTCGCGAATTGTTTCACGACATTGCATACGTGTGCGCACATTTATTCGCGATTTATTTCGCGGCATCGCATACGTATGCGCACACGTTTGCGATATGCGATGTCCCTTCAGGGCCACCATAGTATGTTCCCCCATCCAAAATAAAAGCATGTCCCCCGAAGTTCTCTAAATTATCAACAATACATTTTTGAATAAATGCCTTTTGTAAAACGCTTGCCAGGTGTATAAGTGTTAACACTCACACATAAATTAGTTTTAAAGATGAGCTTTAATGTTCCGAAAATTCACGCAATGATTGTTTTTATATAATCAATTATTTTATGTGCAAAATATTAATTTCATTTTTTTTGTTTACAAACTTTCCAAATCGTTTTGAATAAATGTATTATCTGGGGGTTAACATCCGATGTCCGAGAAAAGAAATAACATTTCACACTTAATTCTTCACTTTTTGTGGTCAATTATTATCGAAAGTGTGTCTATTAAAAAAAGAATTTAAAAAAACATTTCAGTAAATAACGCATTTTCCATCTCTACGGCGTTAAACATCGGGATAAAAAAATAAAGGAAACATTGAACAAATACCCAATTGCTGTGATACCGTGAGGACGGGTTTTGTGAGGGCTTGTTTACTTTACGCTGTATTGTGTACACGGAAACCGATGAGCCCCTAACGTTTGAGATGAGTTTAACTTTAAATAAGTCGGTAATTATAAGTGGGAAAAATCTGAAAAAATATGTTTTATAAAGCTACAGCCTTCAATAATAGATTCTGAAGGTTTCAAGAAGTTCCGTTGATGTTTAAAGACTAAGAGGACGGGTTCTGTGAGGGGTGTCATGTGATTCCCTGCTACTGCAGTCAGCGTGCTTGTGGGCTATACGCTGTACTGTGCACACAAAACCGATGAGCCCCTAACGTTTGAGATGCGTTTAACTTTAAATAAGTCGGTAATTATAAGTGGAAAAAGTCTGAAAAAATATGATTTATAAAGCTACAGCCTTCAATAATAGATTCTGAAGGTTTGAAGAAGTTCCGTTGATATTTAAATATTACGAGGACGGGTTCTGTGAGGGGTGTCATAGTGGAGCCTTCTACTGAAGTCAGCGTGCTTGTTGGCTATACGCTGTACTGTGTACCCAGAAACCGATGAGCCCCTAACGTTTGAGATGAGTTTAACTTTAAATAAGTCGGTAATTATAAGTGGGAAAAATCGGAAAAAATATTTGTTATAAAGCTACACCCTTCATTAATATATTCTAAAGGTTTGATTGAGAATTTCCGTTGAAGTTTAAACATTATGAGGACGGGTTCTGTGAGGGGTGTCTTAGTGGAGCCTGTTACTGCGAACAGCATGCCTGTTGACGACCATAAGCTGTATTGTGCATATAGAACCGATGAGCCCAAAACGTTTGCAGACTGGTTCACAATCCCTGTGCGTATAGACTAAAATTTGTTCATTTAATCATCTATATAACAGAATCGTTAAAGAATATCATATAAAACCCCCAAAGATTAAAGAAATTAATCAAGAAACGTTTTACACTTAGGGGACTAGGTGAAGTCTAGCAACGACGGTAAACGCTTGCATATTTTTCATCGGATACTTCTTCATGTGTAGCGATGAGCATCCTCGTTCCCAGGGGTGATCGATCTCGCCGCGCCATTTTTTCCCAGCATGCCTTGCTCGATCATAACCCTATCATTAAAATGTGCTAGAATCTAAAATGTGCTAGAATCTAGCACATTTTAATTAGGCCTGAGGCCGATCCATTCTACGCGCGCGCTCAAGTATGGCAACCCGTAAAAGAGGCATCAGCCGATTTCACGAAAGTAGTGCGTAACTTGCGCCATGTCGTAAAGTTGCGCCATGTAAATGTTGCGCAGCTGCGCCACTTCCTTAAGTTGCATTTCACGAAACTTGCCGTAGCTGCGCAACTTTTTACTAATCTAAATTAATAATAAACACCGTGGACGAGGCTAATATCAACCTTTTCAACGACTGTTGCCTGAATCAACTGGAAAAAATTCGCTCGTCCCCAGCGCCTTGCCTTAAAACCAAAGGTCCTGGGGCCTTTCTCAAACCTCGGCTTGGGCTCCGGCTCCGTGCCGGGGCTCCGTGCCGCGCCGGCTCCGTGTGATACAAATACACGCTGCACCAACAGTTTATAACGGAGCCCAAGCTAGCCTTTAGTCAAGGCGCACCGCGGCACCCCAGCCCAGATATCACGCACGAAAAAAGACTAGCGGGAGCGGCGAAGCCGCCAAGCGCCTTTACCAACTCGTTTTGGGGCTTTATGTTTTTCTTTACTTTTTGCTACCAATTTTGGTGGGAGAAATGTAATGCATAATGCATTAGCGTGATGAGTTGTTGGCCAATAAGAAGACACAATTACTTGCATGACGGTGTGCTAAGAAGTATACATGCATTCTCGTTTCCATTTACATGTTTTAGGCTGATGACGTGTTAAGTAAAAGTTCTAAAAATGCAAATAAAATTTAGTTTTGTCAAATTATCCTTATTCATGTTACCGATTGTCAAACTAAAATAAATATTTGCCAGACAGCATTACCCATCTATATAATAGAGGAGGCCAACATCTAGTTGACAGTGATTGGGTACAAGAAATTGCATATATAAATATTTCATGATCAAGAATAATTGATTAGCTGAACGAGTTGGTAAAGGCGCTTCGCGGCTTCGCCGCTCGCGCTAGTCTTTTTCGTGCGTGATACCTGGGCTGGGGTGCTGCGGTGCGCCTTGACTAAAGGCTAAGCCCAAGCCGGAGACGGAGCCCAAGCCGAGGTTTGAGAAAGGCCCCTGGATAGGCCGCTGGGGCCGAGCGAACTGGAAAAAACTGCAACGGAGCGGCCATTTTAAATCACGATCTTTTTTACAACAACAACATGTTAATACAGTGAATTAAGTATCAACGGTGTCGGAATAAGTGGCTCAACTTGGACCACTGACTACGTTTACATGCTTTATTTTGACACGTAAGTCCGTTAAAACTTATATAGAAATGACTAGTTAAATAGTTCAACGATTAATAGTATCAAACACTCGCTGCTTTTCATGTTATTTTTAACTGACAAATGTTTTCAAATTTACAAACACTGACGTCGAAGGAAAGGGCGGACTTGAGTGAGTTTGGTGCGATCGTGTGATGATGATACGTGTTCATAGACATTTATAAGTGCGGACATGCCGTATTGTTTGTATCAAATTCAACACTATTTCAACATCATTGTGTTACTTACTGTGGCCTTAGTTGACTTTTTAAATTTGTGTGAAGTATAACGCATATACACCATCATGTATAACGTGCATAAAAATACATATTTTGGGATTAATGAGTACAATTTTGGGATTAATGAGTACAAAAGTATGTCAATAGTACAAAATACCGAGCATGGCAAGTGGTAAAATATAACAATTATAAAATCGAACCGTAGTTTAAGTAAAACACTAGGCTACTATACTAATACAGCATGACTAGTGAAGTGGTAAACTCAAAATTGTACATTTCGGCAGCAAAATATTCTCAATATAATTATGTCAAATTGTCGACGATTGTTAATGCACAATTTAAACCATGGTGGTGTTTTTTTCAAATTGATTAATAATTGAATGTTGCTGTCACTTTGCAACTATTTTCCCCTTATTTAATTGTTCTTAAAACGTTATTTATTTTATAAGTTCATTTATTTATTTATTTATTTATTATCTTGTGAAATAGCCGGTTGGAAAATGGGACTTAACTATTACAAACCCAACCACCATATCCCACACTAATTTGTCAACGATTATCCACTGAAATTATCACCTTAATTTTTTAAAATTCCTCTCATTTTATGTTTAGATTAAGCTACACTTCAAAAACACAAGAGAGGGAGAGAGAGAGAGAGAGATCCATATGAAGTTAATTTCATGTCAATAAGAGTATGCAAACATGAAAAACATTCAAGTCGGCTTGATACCAGTGTCTTCTTGGTTCTTGGTTGGTTTCCTTCAAAATACTCCATGAAAGAGATTTGACTTTCATGATATCAAGGGAGAAGAATATTATTTATTCATGAGGTGTGAAGAGGTAAAATTTAAATATTTATATTAAACCAATAAAAGGATGATTAATGCTGTTGCTAAAAATAAACAAAACATGTTACCTATTTTTCTGAAAATCTCAATGCAAATGATAGGTTCAACTCATACCAAAACTTTCATTTAAAAAGAAAGTCATTTTCTTATGGGAAGATCAACAGCACAAAATGGTTTGATGCATCATGTAGACCTATCTTTTTTGCTTAACATATGCACAGTGACTTAAGACAACTCAATTAAAGTTCTTGTTTCCCTGTAATATTCAAGATGCAACACCACATCCCTTATTAGATGTCATGAGAGATTGAAGATGTCAAGGAGATGAAGAAAAAGATGAAGTGGTGTTCCAGGAGATCTCTGTGTCATTTTCAGAGTCATCCTACATTTATTTTCCCAGCAAACTGGAAGTTTAATTTTAAAAGACCTAGTTCATTTATTGAAATCAAACTAAGTGTAAGGATGTCGTTGCGCTGCAACATAAAGTCCGTGCGCCCTCGCGCGATGGCCCGAGACGTTTGTTTACTTCCTTATGTGTTTGTCCTTAATAGTTCATGTTAAAAGTTTCATTCAATAATAATCTGCTTGTGTTCGAACATCCACTACACGTTCTATTGTTTTAACATACTGGTTTCGCGGGCTTTGGGGTAGCGTGACCTTTTCACCTCACCGCCTGCACAACTCTCAACAGGTAAACACACCCATTCTTATCTCACTTTTAAATCTCACATTTTTGATATATTCCATATTTATTTACTTATTTAAAGGGTGCTCAAAGTAACCGCTACGGTCTCGTGATTATTCTAGGTGTAATTTTGATAAACATTGATAAGGTATAAAGAGTAATTTTCGTCTTTGGAAATGTAGAAGTCCGTCGGGGATTAAGGTGTTTTGTATCCCGTATAGATTAGTATCGTTCATGTGTCAATGTCACGGGCAGCCGCCATGTGATCATGCCTTTATACTGTGCACGTATTATGGTTGTGTGTATATTGGTGTGACCGTATGGATGGTTGTCACATGGAGTACAGAAATAAAGTATGTGTTATTATTATTACTTTTAATGGATGCCTGCATGGGTGGGTGCTGACTTCGGGTTTAGTTGGTGGGATTGGACTTGGAGGCATGGGTTTGTGAGTTTCTTGTGTTAATGATGATGTTTAGTGGGCCCCGTGTGTTAGTTGACTTATGCCTTCTTGCCCAGTGTCATGCTATTCCACGATCCTCACGCATTCAGGTATTTACTTTATTCAAGACAATAACTATTTGATAATTAGAGACACAATATTTAGGAGCTGCCTTCATTTAATTTTTATTGATTAAGGAAATCCACTTGCATTGTATTAAATTAAAATGTATGTATTTTATTGACCGCCTGCACAACTCTCAACAGTTGATGCAGGTGCTTACAGAGGAATAAAACCCGGACACCACCCCGGATACAAGCAGAGAGAACCATTCGAACCTGTGTGTCTTGTTCGGCTGAAGGCCCACCTCCCCAAGTAGGGACAGTCCTCTCACATAAGGGCTGCCTACTATGGGCTAATATTCCATGATGACTAATAAGCTTGTTAGTTATAAATAATTTAGTTATACATGTAACTATAAGTTAGAAAACCCACAAATCAATATGTTTTCCAATATCATAAGCAAGTTTGACCATTTCCACGGGCCTCCACCCTTGAATCCACTAGGAATTTAGTCGGGGGGGGGGGGGTTAATGACACCAAATCCTGTCAACTTAATTAAACAAAATGAAAACCATTTTCTTTAAATAGTTTGTTAGATTCTTTTGAAATGCTTTGAAGACAAACTTTGTGATTCCCATTACAATTCATTTTTTGGACAGCTGAACTTAGCTGAAATCGTCATGTAGTTTTGAAACAATTCTGTATTTATTATATTTTTTTTGGGGGGGGCGTTGAATTGATTCATTAAGTTTTCTGAACAAAAAATAAGTAATAAATTGTATAATATTTTGCTCAAAAAATGTAGGTACATTTAAACAGTTTCTTTAAAAAACTTGTCTGTTTTTGTAGTTGAAAGTATTGATGTTTTGTACGTATGAAAGGAAAAATAAAATTATGTTCATAAGTGAAATAGAAAATTTGTTAAATTATTGATTTATTTGAACTTATGTGAAAGTATTGATTTTGTTTTGTCATGGGAGTTGAAATAAAGTGAAATGAATAATTCAGGATTGATTTCTTGAATGATAAGCTGGGCTGTTTATCGCCACCGATGCATTCTTTATTAAAACAAATAAATAACATGAGACGACAGTGTTGTTCTGAAACTGTATTTATGGTTGCATTTACAACTGACGATCGCCAGTTTTAATTACCCCAAAATTTTTGCCGATTTAGCCGTTTATTTCCTTCAAAAAAGACCGTTTTTAAAAAAATCAATAGTACACATAACTTAAAAACCAATGGCCGACGAACGTGTTTTTTTTTTGTTTTTTTTGAGTCCGCTAAAGAGAAGAAAGTGCAATATCTTTCGGTAAACACTGAAATATAAACGTTGCTGCCCAAGGATCGCGTAGCCTCCCGGGCAAAACACGTTGTGCCGTTGGCAATTTATTAACTTGCGCAATAAAATACTGACTTACGCCATCAAAATCGAGTGCGTAAGTTGCGCCATTTTTGTGGCGCAACTTTCAGACTTGCGCCACTTTCAGATGTGGCGTAACTTTCGTGAAATCGATCTTAAACTAGTGGCGCAACTTACGCCATAAACGTTGCGCAAGTGGACTTACGCCATGGCGTAAAGTTTCGTGAAATCGGCTGCTGGAAGTCAAAGAGCAACTGGTCCTCTGTCATTCTTCTTTGATCTTGTGATATGTCTAACTGTATGCAGTTTAGGGTGACCGTGTAAAAACATGATTCATTTGAAATGGAATCGCGTCAAAATACTTGCATTTTCACACGCTTGCACTAAGCGTCCTACAAGCGCCATACATGCGCTCGAAAGTTTTTAACAAGCGTGCATGCAAAGTAGTCACCCTTGGGAGCCAATCAGCGTTGTTTTCCAGTACATCCCTACCAGGGGTTAGTGACGAGAGGTATCGATACGGCGCGCTGCCCATGGTAGCGAGGCTGAGCGATAAGCCCCTAACGTTTGAGAACAAGCATCGACCTCAACCTCGTTCCCAGTGATGTACGATCTCGACGCGCCATTTTGTTTTCTTTCCCTGAATGCCTTGCTCGATTGTAACCCCAGGGGTGCGTTTTCGCGGCTGTAACCAATAACTGTTTCGGTCACTGACTAGTGATTAAACAGTGGCCAAGTCAACTGAAACCCCTGGGGTGCGTTCCACTTGCGCAAACAGATCGCAACCGTTTGCGCGGACCGTTTGTGATCGTTTGCGACCGAGTGGAACCATCCTCGTTCCCAGGGGTGATCGATCTCGCCGCGCCATTTTTTCCCAGGATGCCTTGCTCGATCATAACCCCTGGAATTGGTTCATTAAAATGTGCTAGAATCTAGCACATTTTAATTAGGCCTGGGCCGATCCGTTCTACGCGCGCGCTCAAGTACGGTAACCCGTAAAATAGGCTCCAAGTCAAAAAGCAACTGGTCCCCTGTCATTCTTCTTTGATTTTCGATATGTCTAACTGTATGCAGTTAAGGGTGACCGTGTAAAAAAATGATTCATTTTAAATGGAATCGCGTCAAAATACTTGCATTTTCACACGCGCGTCTAAGCGCCATGGTGCGCTCGAAAGTTTTTTTAACGAGCGTGCACGCAAAGTAGTCACCCTTGGGAGCCAATCAGCGTTGTTTCTCAGTACATCCCTACCTGGGGTGCGTTCCACTTCAATAATGGCGGCGCACTGTAATGGAGATGGAGACACCGGAGTGTATTTTTTGTAGCGTTGGCTTTTAGTACCTCTTTTATACATCACGACATCAACTTATTAAGTTGTTTTTTCAACTCCACTAACAAATTTAAAAAAATTGTTTTCGTTACAAGAAAAAAACCGTCGTCTGCTAACCTTTCGGTTATCTACATGCTGTCCGCCATTTTTAAAACCACCCACCAACACCTCATAGATACGTTCGCCTACGGTTGCTAACGTTCGCCAACGCTGGAAGCGCACAACTCGTTCCACTCGAAATTGTTGGCAAACGTGCGCAAACGTTGGCAACGTTTGCGCAAGTGGAACGCACCCCAGGGGTGCGTTCCACTTGCGCAAACAGATCGCAACCGTTTGCGCGAACCGTTTGTGATCGTTTGCGACCGAGTGGAACGACTGGAAAATGGCGGCGCTCAGTAACGAAGATGGCGACCACACCGACACAATCATATGGCTTGCAGCAAAGCAAATATTAGACGAAATGTGTGATAGTAGTGCTGATTCTGTATCACCCATGCTTTCAAGTGTTATTAGTGACCTTGCTCAAAAATTATCTTTAATCACATTTAACATGACAACGGGCAAGCAGTGTGAATGTGGAAGTGGGTGCAGCGTCAACACTCTTCGTGTTGACGGTTTCCTTGAAATAATCCCCCAACTCTCTAGTGTTGCTTTCAAGCAACATTTTAGAATGGAACGAGAAACCTTCGATGTAAGTACTACTTAGTCTAGTAGTATAGTAGTACTACGTGTTTAGTTAAAGTTGGATCAATATAGTTGACTTTTTCTTTTCGTTGAGTTGAGGTCGTGGGTTCGAATCCCAACCGATTGATTTGTCTGTGGATACTTTTCACAGAACTCGGGAAAGTAAGTGAGTTAGTAATCAGTCAGTGCGCAGCGTGCGCGATAATGAGGTCAAAAGCCAGATTTTATTTGCAGCGAAAGGTGGTCTCGGACCCTTTCGAGATTTCGCGTGAAAGTGCGAGCGTTCCGACTTGACCCCCTTGAAACCGATGGGAAGCCCATAGAGGTCAGTGTGAGGCCAACATGGAGTGGTAAGTAGATTTCTTGACAATTAACCGTAGAATTAGAACCTATTTCCACCCGATTTTACCGCTCAAAGATCTTTAAATTCTCACCTGAAGTGAACGTAAGTTTTCACACTTTTCGTTGAAGGGCTTCATATTTTTGGTGAACTTGACTGTTTCGAGCAGGAAGGAGACAAATGAGGTCGATATTACGTTGAACGAAGGGTGTCCCGTGCTTTTGATGCCACATTCACTTCTGCACAATAAACCGTTGTCGTGTTTTTCGGCCTCGAAAATTGAGGGAAAAATCTGAAATTTCGCCGCTGCCGCAGGGCGCTCACTGTTGCGTGGCGTCATTTTTATGGGTAATACGTTCGTTGTACGCACACATTTTTGTGGCTGCTTTTTATTTGTTTTACTTTTTGCCTTGGTTTGATCATGGAGGTAGAAATCTATTTCTACCTCCATGGTTTGATGATGAATTTCGTCATTACAAAAAACATTTTAAACTTAATTTTATGAAAGTCTTTTTAGTCAAGAGTTCATGAGTTAGTAAAACACTTCCTATCTATTGATATCACTCAGAGATGCATGAAGCACAAGTGCACCCAAAAGAGAGGTTCACTTATCATTCATAAATTTCTCTATGATCATACCGAAGGTGATTTACTAGCCTTCTTTGATAATTATGTAACACAAGTCTTTGTATTCCATCTTGCACTTTGTTTTATTGCATTTATATTTTTTATAACTATTATATTTTGGTATTGAGTTTGTCATCCTACAATTGATGTAAAATGTTTGATTAACTCAAACTGTTTACATTCAACTTCAGGTGAATATACACTTCTAAGAAGTTCTATGCACAGTTAGCCTGGTTATTTCTGTCAAAAGTGGGGGAGGGTATTTCTTGTTTTTTAAACTTCTTTTTTGTCTCTAAGTATAACTGATGGGATCTGGGCCCAATTTCATGGCTCTGCTTACCGTATTAAGCAAATAATCGGAAACAGGATATTCCACGCTTACGTCAAGTGCCCTGGTTGGACAAAGACAAGACAAGCATAATTAAAATACTTTCTTAATTGTTTTTCCCTCCAATTTCAGGCCCAGCACTCTTCGTGATTTATCGTTGTTTCAAGCTAAAGTTTTGGATGATTCCCTCTTGAGGTACTTGCCGGAGAACTTGCAGTGATTGGTTTCTTCCTGATGCTAGAACCTGGCCAGATTCGAGTTGGTGTTCGTTTGTGAATGCTGCGCCCAGAAATGCTGCGCCCAGAAATGTGGCTGGTACTGCTAAACGTGGATGGATTCCGTCGACGTTTTTATGAAAATAACATGACAGTTTTTATGCTGCTTTCTCAGCAAGTAGACACTGCATTCAACTGAAACTTTCACATGTGAATTTATTGTATCTTTAAAAAAAAATTGCCTATAAGTACGCATTACGCTCACAAAACCAATCTTTGACTTCGTTACAGCGAGAAATGTTTCACAGAAAATGTTTCACAGTTAAAGTATGAACCTCATAATCAGTAAGCTTTCAGACTAAAAAAAAAGAAAGATTTGTTTTAATCTTTACCAAATCCGTATAACTTTAAGATAAAGTGTTGTTGTATTGTAAACGGATTGTGATACTCCAGAGATAATTGGGGAAATAAGTATTAAGTGGAATGGAAAGTATTTAAACTTTGATGATTTATAAAGGTCTCTTAATTGCCTGGTGTCCCTGTAATTACTTATAATTATCTTTCTATGAGATGAAATAGCATTAATATCATGTTTGTTTTAATTATTTTATACTGCATACTCGAAAATGTGGTTAATTGTGTGAGAAATTCATGCAGCTGAAAGAAGAAACTTAAAATAAATCAATGTTTCCATAAAACAAGAAAAGATGTGAAAGTGTTGTCATTATAGTGGAAAGCAACGTTGGTTAAATTATTTAACTGCAACCAGAGTTTCCTTCACAAGTTGAAGAAGTGTTAAAAAATTGGGGATGTAGCTAGTGATGGTGGTGCCTTAAAAGGCAATTAGTGCATCTGTAATAAAAGTATAAGCCAAGGCGATTATCTGATGTTAACCTCAGAAGAATGGAATAATAGTCCTTATTTTCAATTTTTTAAACATTTATTTATCTTTTAAAAGGGCTTGTGCGGCAGGCGCCTACTTTCTGCCCTTGCTCTATCATCTATGTTTAGTTTAGACATGCACCAAACATTTGGAAAGCCAAACGCCAGAAAGCCAAAGTGAAAAAGTTTTTAACACCAAATGTGAACAATGTTGGGTTCCCCCCTCAGTAATCTAGATGACTGATGTACAATTTTCTTCAAGTAAACAAACAAAACCTTTGGTTAAACAGCGATGAAAAAGTAGCAACTACGACACGACAAGAGTCTTCTCAACAAGAAAGTCAGGCACTTACATGTTCACCAGACACTGCATTCAGTTTAACGTAGTAAGTAAGGAGCCAGACATGACCATTTTTGCCTAGCGTTTCCTTACGCAGCAGCTGATTGGTCACATGGGCAACATAGTCAGCGGTTTGGTTTACGGTATGACCAATCACGTTCGAGCTCTCACTTTATGAGTGAGCCATGGCGGACATTTCTATTCTGAACGGTTTACGCTGACGGAGATCGATTCTTTAAGTGAACCTGACTGTTTCGAGTGTCCTTAGAAATAACGAATACAGCGAAAGACTAGATCAATAATGTAACTAACATTCCATTAGTGAAATTCTTCTGCACAATTTCGTTAACTATTAAAAAAATGACTTTTCCGGAGACCCTTATTTCTGCACACAGATGCTAATGTTTCTGGTTTCATATTTCTTTATTTTGAACACAAAAAATTATGTCATAATTTTTTAAGGTACAATGGAACATTATTGCTCCGTTATGTGATGTTTTTGTGTTGTTATAGTAGTTAATTTTCTCGAAATGAATTTTTGAAAACATGTCCTCCAAGCTCATTATTTATGCAAAACCGCGACGGTCATGCATACGCAGCAAATGAAAGGAAGGACTTTTCAAGCCCCTGCGCACTGACTGTAATAGTATACTACTAGCAGTGCTTATATCAGTGTAAGGGTAAAATAATGTATTATATTCTTTATCCTGATGCAAAATAACATCCATATATAAAGTACTTTTTGGAATAAATCACCTGCTGATTTCTATTCTAATCCATGGATGACCCATCCAGTTTAATTTTTTGTTCTAAATTTCACTGTATTTCTTTTGTAATGCTTTCTGCTTAATTGTGCACATCATTTAGTTCACCAACTCATCGACACTGTCCCACACCAATAATGAACACCGGTAGACTGTGTTGTATATGTATCATGGGATGTAACTAGGTTTAATCTGCAACCAACCACACAAGAGAAATAACAATTATGTGCCAAAAGAACTTACTAACATACATAGTCTTGCAAAGAGCAAAATAGATTGGATATACAGCCATAATTTAGTAAACTCATAAGGCAAGCAAATGATGAATTGTAAATAAAGGGAAAACTTACGACTCTGCTGAGATTAATGATGTCACCACAGCAACAAAAAGAAGAAAGACGTCACTATGAACTATTTCAGAATTAAAATGCCGAAGCCTGTTGCCTTTGTTAAATCAATCATGTCTGCCAAAACCTACAGAACATAAAGTAACTAAAACTGTCTGCTACACACATACATCACTGTGCATGCCATGAATTACCATACTCAAAACAAAGTATTACAATTTAAGTAAAACACTGAAAATCAATAATTAACTGGAGCAGCAGCAATTGCACACAGACAAACTTATAGACTCAGGTGAGCCTGCGTTACATCTTTGTTTGCAATTTTATTTGTAAATAATTAAAACATTTAAATAAACATGTGTACATCTTTCAAACACTCATCATTAAATAAACACAAACATAGAGCGTACATGTTTATTCGTTACTTTTAGGCTCTGTGTCAAGAATTGAGGCCCCACATCACCAATCGCTGTGAGCATTCCTTGGAAGAACGGCTGTATGCCTCACTGTGGATGCTTGCAAATCCTGATTGTTACCGATGTGTAGGTAACTTATTTGACATGGGCAAGAGTACATTGCACCACATATTCCTAAACTTTGTGAAGTCAATTCAAGCACTCAGTCAGACCTACATCAGATGGCCCACAGATGATAAATTTGCAGAAATTGCAGAAAACTTTAAAAAGAAAACTGGTTTACCTGGAGTCATCGGTTGCCTTGATGGCACGCACATAGCAATTAGAGGACCCAATAGCAAGAACTATCGGGACTCTTACATTAACCGCAAAGGATTTGCTAGCATCCATCTTCAGGGAGTATGTACAAGTGACCTGTATTTCACAGATATATGTTGTGGGTTTCCTGGCTCAGTGCATGATGCTCGAGTATATAGGCGAAGTGACCTGCGAACACACCTAGACGATCACCCTCTTCCTCTTACAATGCACTTGCTGGCAGACACAGCATACCCACTGAGCATGGATGTGATAACACCATATCATAATGATGGCAGGATGACCCATGAGCAAAAGAAATTTAACAGCACTCACAGTTCCACTCGGTCTCATATTGAGAGAGCATTTGGTCTTCTAAAGTGCAAATGGAGGCGACTGCACCATATTGATATGTTCAACATAGAGAACATTCCATTTGTTATCTCGGCAGCCTGCATCTTGCACAATTTTCTACTTGTGCATGAGAAACTGGATGATGGAGACTTTGACGATGCAGATTCAGATAATGATGAGTGCATGTCACTACCATCAGATGAACATGAATCTTCTGATGCTCGTACAAAGCGCAATTCACTTGCTGGGATATAGAACATGATTGATACAATACCAATAATATTTAATTTCATCTTCCAGTTTGAACCGGAGGTCAAGGTCAAATGGGGTCAAATTGTGTGTAGCGTTTGTTGAACTTTCACTGACCTGTCCAATGATTTATAGATTGTAAAAATCCAACATGTGGTTCAGGAGTTATGATTTTTAACAAATATTCAACTTTGATTAAGTGTAATTTGATACCTGATGATATCATCATGACATCATCAAGTCTGTGTCGTCTTGATAATGAGTTTCGATTGTCTCATGAGTTTCAATTTCATTCTTGAGTTATGCTGTAGAGAAGAGTTCTGTGTAAGAAGCATTCTTGAATGAGGAAGAAGAAGAAAATGAAGAAGAAGAAAAAAAAACAGAACAAAATCAAGAGGTGTTCATGCAAGATCTTTGTTTTAAAGATGTTTCATTCTGTTTATTTTAGAGAACATTTTCAATAAACAAAATTAAATTCATGAGATTTGAGGGCAGGTACAACCTAACCTCCCTTGACCTCTTTACCCTCTCCACACTCTGTTTACTAAAATATTAAATACGTACAGGTATGTACATTTTGTGCACTTGTGCAAAGTGTGCATCAAATGGGATATGCTTAGGATATAAATTAAATTTATAATATTAAATAACATGACCAAAGACAAATTGATTAAATGAGAACAAATTATATACATATAAATCTATAAAAAAAAAATAAAGGGTGTGTACAACATTGGTTATTGTTCAATACTAGTATCCACACTTGATGTGACCCAACATATACATGAAATAACAACCTGTGAAAATGTAAGCTTTTGAGAAAACAGTGAAAAACCAGTGTTTTAACTTTTTTTCAAACATCAGATTTTATCCTGCATCTTTATACCATGTAAGTTATGTGCAAATCTGTGACATTTATATTTTCAACCTTACCAATGTTGTACACATCCTTTAACACGTGGAATAATTGATTTTTAAAATAAATACATGTATTCTTACATTGCTATCAATATGAGGACTTTCCTTTGTCCCTTTAACTTAACACTCTCCATTGACTAAGCGCACGGAAAAATGTGAGGACACTAAACAATTTAAATTAAAAGTATTGATATATTATTATTAACATTGAAAACAAATTGTTTTTACATTTCTTATGCATATAATAAATTGTGATCAGCAAAACACTCAAGATAAACATATACGGGGAGGGACTATGGAGGACTTGTGATGGTTAAGGTCAAAAGGAGTTTGTAATTAAATGGGCTTAATGTATTCACTGCAAGAAAGAAACTTGTTCCATGCTAGGATAAACAAAAACAACTAACTTTAAAAAAAGAATCTGCTATGCACTTCTATTGGAGTACTAACCAAAATTTGAGTCACGAGGTCAAAATAACCTCTACTGCTACAGAAAAAATAGGTATATATTTTTAAATCTAAAATCTACATTTTACAATCAAACTGAGCAGTTTATTTCCTAGTGTTTGCTGCAAAAAAACATACAACAATGTTACACACAATACCTGTGTTTCAGGCTGCGCCATTTTTCATCACATAGTGATCCAGAGACTGCAATGCCCTTTGCCTGCATACGCTCTGCTACCATGGTCCAAGCTTCTTTTTTGCGGATGCAGCTGCTTTCAAATTTGTCTTTGAGACATCTGTATGTGTCAATCAATGACAAAGCTGAGACGATGGACCATTGGAATCTGGATTCTGAGGGTGAAAAAACAGAAAACAATAAATGGCCAATTTGGTCACAACTTGTCACTGACATATGGCGTGTCGTGGCCGAGCGGATAAGAGCACCGAACTCAAGCTTTTGTGTTTCTGTTCAGCAGAGTGTGGGTTCGAGTCCCGGTCGTGACACTTGTGTCCTTAAGCTAGACACTTAACCATTACTGCTGCATCCTACGGATGGGACGTAAAGCCGTGGGTCCCGTGTGTTGTGTAACGCACCTAAAAGAACCCAGTGCACTTATCAAAAAGAGAAGGGGTTCGCCCCGGTGTTCCTGGTTTGATTGGCAGCATATTGCACCACAGCACCTTGTAAACCAGTACATGGTGCTATGTAAAGGAAAAGGTCTTATACTTCAAAACGTAGCTCCAAAATACCTTGCAGGAAAATACTGATTGTTGAAGCGCCTGGAGCATCACTGAGTGACAGATATGAGCGCTATATAAGAAGCCACTATTATTATGACAGCAATGATATGACACAATAACATCTTAATCGTTTTTTCCATAGAAAAGTCCTGGGGTAAAGGGATATGTTTATCAATGGCATTTACTTCGTAAGAAGCACATATATTTTCTCAGATAAAAACAGTCTATTAGACCATGACTTCAATCGACAAATTATGTTTGGTAGGAAGCAACATTGGACAATTGGAAGGGCGGTAGGCGAGCAATATCATGGGTGTATTCCTTGTTTAATGTTTATTTATCTAATTACCTGTCTTATTCACATTGCCATCCTCTGGGGTTTCTTTGGCTGACTCCGCATCATCGAATGCAACTGTTTGTACAATAACACAATAATAATGAGTCTGGTGGTTTATCTTCAAGAAGTTTTAAGGAAAATATAATGCCCGAATGACTGACTATGACCGACTTCCAGAGTATTTGTCATATTAGAGTGAATGTTATAAACTTACCTTGCTCACATACTGCTGGATTTTCCATCACATTGTTAACAATTTCTTGTAGGACATCTTGATCTGTAAGTTTGGGCAGTGGTATTCAGTTATTTTAACAAATAATTTCCTCAAAGTAACTAGTTAAGTCCATTCAAAGGATAAAGTAAATTATCCAGTTAAAAACGAACTCTGAATCTTAAATGACCTCTACAACTTACTTTACATTAACTAACTTACAGTTTGGCTTGCTCATTGGACTGTCATTCAATCAATTGCATCACATACTTTTAAAACATAACTGAGAAAAGCACAAACAAGTATCACAAACCATTTCCACTCCAGTGTTTAATAATTGCAACATGTAAAATGCTTGCATAATCTACTCACCATCAGACCATTGTTTTCGACAGCAGCAACATAAGTTGGCCGGTCAACAACAACTGTGCGGTGGCTTCCATCAGGAAGTTGGATTGCCAGCTTCTTGTAGTAACTACGAAGGAAAATTCAGAGAATTGAAAAGAAAGGAACTTGGATAATTTTAATACGTCACCAAAGAAAATGTAACATCAGTCGGCACCATTTAATGAACAATATGACTTAACTCCACAGTTATTGAATGAAAAGGTGGCTAGCTGTCAGAAACATACATTTTTCCCTGAAATTATCCATCCTCTTTAATTTTACTGAAATTGTGAAAATGACATCGTTATTCAGTCAGCAGTCACGTATTGTGAACTGTTATTGTTCGCTATACTAACGTACCGATATTCCCCAACGCAACGTTACGCCTTTTTACTGTTTTTTGGTTGTATTTTCGTAACGTTGATTTTTGCTGCATTGCAGCATTGTAGGCCTATATTACTGATCCTCTTTATTTTACATATCACGACATGTTTTCAACTCCACCTGACTACGATATCAACCACTGAAAACACATTTTAATTATTTTCGTGACAAAAAATTTTGTCGTCTGCTTACCTTTCGTTTATCTTGTTATTGTCCGCCATTTTAAAATCTCCCACCAACACCTCATTAATACGGTCGCCACCGGTTGCTAACGTTTTCCAACGTTGGCGGCGCACAACTCGTTCCACTCGAAATTGTTGGCAAACGTGCGCAAACGTTGGCAACGTTTGCGCAAGTGGAACGCAACCCTGTTGACCAATATGTGAACCAACAGAGAGGGCGCAACTCTGAAACATGGCGGCCACCACACAACGATAAAAGACCCATTATTATGGATCGGCAGGCAGCTGCAAATCCCCAAACGGTGTAAAGGTATTATTCAAGTGCGAGTCCCAAGTTTTAATGAATGTCATCGTCTATCGATTATCATTTATTGTTCATCCGATTTACCTTCCGTCCTTGTCCTTGGTCATGTTGGTGGTAATCTATTTCTATTTTTTTAATGACCCCCCCAAAAAGAAAAGGTTAAGTCAAAAGTACTACATACAAGCATGACAAGTACAACGAACACCACCACGCATGATTTGCTAATGCTAGTCCTCGATCACACACGGACACAGGATCGGAGCGAACATAAAACTAGGATACGGTGACTGAGTGATACCGAGTGATACTGAGTGATAGTGATCAGGTGATAGTATTTTGCAGATCTAATTTTGCTATGACCTGACTGCGACTGCGACAACTCGACCGTATCTGACAAAACGACATACACTTGACTTTGTAAGGTATTTTTCGGACCTTGTTTAATATTACACTTCAGAGTCTTACCTAGCAAGCTGAACATTTTTGGTACGATGGAATAACCATGATAACCATACCATTGCATTGCATAGTACAGCCACAGGGACACGCAATCCATTCTTTCACTGCATCCATTGGGATAAGTATTTAAGTAACCAAAAATTAGTGCATGAATTGGAAAGTGGAAGGTTTTTGGCCACAAAAGCATTTAAAATCATTTCCTGAGTACGTTTTAAGTTGAGTAACAAATAATAAATATGTGACTTCGAGTATGAGTACTTTTAAAGTCAATTCAAAACAAGTAACTGGATTGGACTTCAATTCTTAAGTACTTTGCTAAATGAGTATGACTAGAGTACTGCTCTAGATGGTACTTGAGTAGTACTCAAGTGGAATGCTCAATGAATGAAAATGGTGAACATGTTTAGCGTCTTCTAAGTTGAAATATATGACATATATTACAGTTTTTGTGTTGTGGTGAAAGAACAGTCATATCATTAATAGCACTAATACTTAGAAATCATTTTTATTTCAGTGCTGCAAACCAACAGCCTCCCTTCTGCTACCATTGTTTCTGCTTTAACTGTACACAATTCACTTCATCTCTCGAACGACCTGGACATCATGGATGCTACTGTTGTGACGACTGTGTTAGACGCTCTGACCCGTGCTTCTAGCCAGAACACAGCAGTCCTAAAGCCAGCAGAGCAGCAACTCAAGTCCTGGGAGACACAGCCTGGTTTCTATACCGTCCTCCAAATGATTTTCTCTAATCATGCTCTTGATGATAACGTTAGGTGGCTAGCAGTTGTTTACTTCAAGAATGGTATTGATCGCTACTGGAGAAAGTCCGCGCCAAAGTAAGTACCATTGTAACACTGAAATACCTTTTTAACAAATTTCAGTGCACAAAAATAATTTATAATTTTCAATATAAATAATCTTTCTTTTTTTTCCATTTAGGTTGTTTTTAAATTTTGTTTTACTTCCCAAAATATTGTTATGCTTGTAGGATTTTTTCCTTGTATTGCGGTGCTTATCACATGTCTCATTTGGAAGAAAAGTCGGTCACTTTTATGAAGTTTCAGTTATTGTTGTTGAAGTATACAATGTATTACTTAGCAGTTTGATTCAATTTATCTACAGTGTATCCAAAAATGTACATAGGGCTTTGTAAAATCGGAGGTGGGTTGTCCAATGGCCTTAAACAACATTTAACTTCCCAGAAGATGGTAAATTGTAATCTTTTAGGCATAAATTTACAAAGACAAAAATTGTATTAATAGTTGTGTGAGTCTTGGACTTGAGTCCTGCAGCACTGACATGCACATGTTGGTTATAAATAACAATTTCCTATGGAGTTGCTCATCTTTCTTCCCAATTTGTTGTTATTCAGATGACCATCAAGTTATCAAAGTACATAGAAACATGACATCTGAAAATTTGTCTTTATCATTCCATGTTGGCTGTTAATAAAAAAATGTTTCCTAAAAAGCCCCAATTTAAATCCGTTCAGTGCAATTTCAGAGACTGAGAAAGTGAAAATCAGGGGGCAGCTAATCACAAACTTCCAGGAGCCTGTTGGTCCCATTGCAACACAGCTTGCTGTCCTCATTAGCAAGGTTGCCCGGGTTGACTGCCCCCGTAACTGGCCGGAGCTCATCCCCACGCTGTTGACTGCAATAAGAAAACCAGCGCATCTTGAACAGCAGAGGGCACTCTTGACATACAACCATGTTATTAAAACTTTAGCTGGAAAGAGACTGGCTCCAGATAAGAAACTCTTTCAAGAGGTGAGAAAATAACCACCAGATTTATGTCAACAAGGTTATTTCTTAAAAATTAGTCTGCAAAGCCACAACAAGGGTTTAACGGGTGTAAACATTTTGGAATGTTACAAAACCAATGGCCTTATAAGTTGAAAATTTGTCCAAAACCAACTGCTTACTGTAATCTTCGGCATATAAGCCGCTGCTTATACGTTGATTTTGGCCGGAGAAAAAACTTCTGCGGCTTATATGCCGGGCAGCTTATATGCTGGGCGGCTGATACGCCGGGCGGCTTAGAACAAAAACCAACAAACACTTTTTTAAGAAAGATTGTTTGTAAAATATTCTAGACGAAAAGAACACTCTTATTCTTAAATGAAACAACAAAAAACCATTCCTATGTACTATTCTTATACCGTAAAGAAGCAGGTAACCAGTTGTTTGATCACGATGTGACGTGAAAAAACTTCAATCAAAAGAAATGAAACCGTCAATCAAAAATGTGTTATTTAACTATCAGAAATCCCCGGCAGAAACAACTTATACATATTTCATGGCTTAAATGTTCATCTGGTTCTTGAAAAGTGTAAATAATCTTGACTCTTTGCGAAACAATCGGGAGCTTCTTTAAAAAAACCTTCATTTCTTAGCTTAGCTTTTGGAAGAATTCAAGAACGTTATAATCTGCATGGTTTTTTTTAGCTGGCACCTCATTGGTCATTGCTTATTGTAAGCAAGTACGCTGGCCAATCACCTTTCACGTACAGTAAAGCTCAGACCAACGAAACGCGTATGATACCTCTTATACTTGCATGTAAATTGACAACACTCGAAGCAGTATCCTTGTTGCCAGACTATTTATTGGACCATGCGACCGGCCATGCGGTTCCGTTCGTGTTTCCGATCAACACACAGCAGGCAATGAGTATCATAAATAATACATGACCTTTCGCGGAAGTGACCCAATCAGGTGCTGATTTAGGCTCCATTGATGCATGCCACACAAGTACTATATACCGCGGCTGTCAACTGACTGTGTGTCACGGCTGGCCAATCGGTTTAAGGTGATCGCAATGCAGCAGTTTGGCGGTCCGTGAGCTTCCCAACACGGCTACTCGTTTGAGTGAGGCCTGGCGGAAGAAAGTCTGTGTCTAAGGAAACTTGTATCGGCGTTCCACGGTGGGATCGAAGTTGCGTTCGTCCAGGATTTTTCAATTTTTGACGGGGCGGTTAATTATTTTGGTAGGGTGGCCAATTCTTTGGCAGGGTGGCCTGAAATTTAAGGAGGGCTGCCCGCCATCCCAAAACCCGTCGGGTGGTCTAGGAAGCGGCCCAGGAAGCGGCCCGCGTGTTTCCACACGGACCATCAGTTCAGGGAGTGATGTGCCAGCCAATCACTTAAAAAAAAGAAAATAGGCCCACTTGACTGCAGATCATTCTAATTAACGATTTCAATAATGATCGATGGTGTTAACTTCAATACATTTTTACTTCAATGCAATGCAACTCGCACTTTGACTGATGTGCCGCGCGCCAGTCTGAACATCACCACAAAGGACTGCAAATGCACGGCCCCTCTGTAAATGCAGTCGCTGCGGCTTATACGCCGGGCGGCCTATACATTGACAACTGAATGTTGTTTTGACAATTTCTGGGCATTGCGGCTTGTACACCGGCGGCTAATATGCCGAAGATTATGGTACATACAAGTGTAATAGATACAACCAAGTTGCTGTATTATAATCTACCGAAATTTAGTTGACAGTTCAACTAAAGCAATACATTTTTGGAAACAAAACAATACCAACGTTTGACATCCAAAAACCAACACTGTATATTACCTGTTATCTGAATCTACAGCTGACGGAAAATACATTCAGCTTCCTGTTAGAGTTGTGGAACACACATTTGGAGGAGTTTTTACACCATGCCCAGATGCAAGATCATCACAACATGGCCATCTTACTGGAGCTTAGTACTCTCGCTCTTAAAGGTTATTGTAGGAAGAATGTTGTAGGCTGCTGTCTTACTACCACTGTGTTTTTATGACTAGAGTCAAATCCTATCGGCCAGGAGACTTTCTTTCCTCACATTGATGCAATTTGGATTGTAGGTTCAGGGTTCAGCTTATACATGTTTTTTGTGCCGAATACTGCTAGGTTAGGAAGACTACATGGATCATTATCCAGCTTCCAAACACTGTCTGGCTGGATCCATCACTGTAAATTCCCCACTCTTTTTGTAGGCCAAATTGTTCATTCCTCTTTCTCTGAGCACTTTGTCATTCATGCAAATTGATATTATATTTGGATTATTGGTATTATCAATTTAATTCAAGCATCAAATTTACAACTAACTTTTATACAATTAGTTTACTCTCCTGCCCAACTGGCTCTTACTGCAAAATTCCGTGCAGGAGATTGTGGAGACTAAGTCCTGGGGTTTCCTGATAATACCAGCCATACAGAATAAACCCCTGCACCCAATGCTAGCCCCGAATGCATGTTACTTTGTGGCAGTCTGTGGTACCAGGGTATAGGAGGATTCCAGTTGTAAGGCATTGATAAACTAAATTTCTGGTCCAAACTCATATTTGTGAGATCACCCTTTGATTGCAATATTTCTTTTTTGTAATTTTCTTTTTGCAGTACTCAGAAAACAACTTATGTATGGTATTCCAGAACCAGATAAAAATGCCAGTGCCATGGTGAGTAAATATGAGAGATAACATAAACCCAAAATATTGCAACATTCTAACCACAACAGTATACTGTGCCTCTGCGTCAAATTAATTTGTTATAACTTTCGGAAAAATTTGTTTTTCAGAACATTGTTGTCACAAGGAAACCATGACTGTTAAAACAAAGTAAATAAAACAAATGTTCTCATAAAATGCACAGGGATTTTTTGTTCACTTGCAAGAAAAAGTGGAATGCCTTCACCGTGATTTGGCCAACCCTTGGCCATGAGCCATGGCCGATAGTTGACCATGGTATGCTAAAATCTCAAACTGACCTCTCATATGCCAAATACAATAAAAAACAATGGTGGCAGCCTATGGATCTCTGTAATCCTTGTTTGTACAACAAAAGGTGAAGGTCTGGAATTGGGGGAGGGGGGATTTTTTGGGATTTCTTGTAAAATTATTAGAAATTATCAACAGTTTTTTAGTTTAGTCTGATTGGTCGAAGACGGGTCATGTGGGGGTGTATTAACATGTGATATAAAGACCGAATTTGTGAAATAGCAAATAAATGGCCCCTTTAACAAGCACATTGTCGTGTAAAAGTTCTGGATGCACTGTGCTTGTTGTGAGGGCAACTATCAAATCAACTTTTTTCTTGTGCATATTGTTTTGACCACTAAGCCCAATAGGCTGAAGGGATATTGTCATTGCCAGACAGACGTTCCGGCTGGGCACTTTGGTTTCCGGACTATAACTTGAGGTAGAAGTGACTTATGGACTTGCAACTTGGTTGGTGGTTGGGGGAGGGTGGGAGGTTGCGCTTGGGGAATGGAAAGTTTAGATCATTTTTGACACGTTTGGGGTGAAAAGGTCAAAGTTCAAGGTCACACTAGTGAGTTATGGGTAAATGGATTCCCTACCGTAACTCTAGTTAGAAGTGATATTTGGACTTGTAAAGTGGGTGGGGTTTGCCCTTTTTGAAAGGAAAGTTGGGATTACTTTGGGGATGAAAAGGACAAAGGTCAAGGTCAAGGAGTTGTAGCCAAATATTTTTTCGGATCGTAATTCCAGTAAGAAAGGTCATTTGGACTTGTAAATTGGGTGGGGTTCCTTGGGGAAAGAAAAGTAGGGTTTTATATTGGGGTGAAAAGGTTGAAGGTCTTGGTCATGGTGGTGTGTTAAAGACAACAGATCAAATGTCCAGGCCACAGAACTCGGGTGTAGGAACATACATGTAGGGATGTCTTTGGTTAGCTAGAAGTTATTAAGGGCTGAGGGTTTCCACAGCATCACTGTTATTTTTGTTATTTTGGCAAGGACAGATGGAGCCATGTACACACGTATACAACGCATAAGCATGAACAATGTATCAATTTGAGGTTGCTGGTACACGCATGAAACCAACATTATGCAAAGCTTAAAGCCATACACCAAGCAAAGAATTTGTATTTACAGTGCTGTTAATTTTTAAAGCTCATAGTCTGGTTCTTGAAAATAAGCACAAATAGTTAATTATTTGTAGGAGAGTAGGTTCTACGCAAAAATAGATTTGCCTGAAAAATGGCAATTGAAATGAAAGAAACATTTCTTTAAAAGAAATTGGTGGAAGAAAAACCATGATTCTGATTATTTTTACTGTTTTGTTAAAGGTATTTGTTATTTGGTATTTGACAACAGAGGACCCTGTTTTTACTGCGTGGTAATTAACTTGGTTGGTGGCTGGCAGCTATTCATGGACTTTGCCTTAGGCTCGGGCCATTAACAGTGGCCAGCCACCAACCTGCGCCCAATTTCATGGTTCTGCTTACCGCAGAATTCTTTGCTTATGGTGCCCTGTAAAGCACACAATTCTTTGGACCATAAGCACAGAATTCCGCAGTAAGCAAAGCCATGAAATTGGGCCCTGGTCATTACCATGCACTGTTATTGCCTACTTAACAATTTGTACATGCTGTGTTTTTTTTATTTTTATTTTTTATCTTTGGTCCAATCAAACTGACATTACCTTGTGTATGTTTTAGCTCATCCAATCTAAGACTAGCCCATGTTAGCTGAGCAAAGACATCAAAAGGCACAATCTCAGTATACACATCATTTCAAGCCGAACCTTTTGGACTCCATTCACTCCTAAGCTCATTCAGCCAAAGCATACAAGCCAATTTGATCATGACTGCATAAGTCAAATAAATAAGATATTAATGGTTTTACCAAACAAGAAGTAACCAAAGCAAATTCTTAGCCAGCCATAACAATCAAATTTAGAGCTGTGGGACTAATTCTCAATTACTTATCAATAATATTTTCTTGTTTATAATCAGATGTTCTTCCATTTTTTGTCAGATGTTTTTAGAGGTAGTGTTCCAGAGGATAAGGCCAATACTAGAAATAAGTAAGTCACCGCTTCCTAAATATCCTCAAAGGGCCTTCCAAAATAGTCAACATTTTCTCTATGATAAAAACAGTACGGCAGGGAGATGGCAAATGAAAGCCATTTGCTGAATTAAAATTGCCTTTTGCATGCTTTTGCTTTAAAATAGTGAGCTGTAAGTCAAGCTAGTTTTTGGAAAAATTATCATTTTGAGGTGACACTGTCACAACAGGATACAATTGACCAAGCTTTTGTCACCAGATATGGACAGAACATTGTTGGCCCTAATCACAAGCGAAAGGACAATATTCTGAGACCCCTGGCAAGTTGACAATTTGAAGGGCAAAAATAGAATAAAAATGAAACTTTTGCAAGTTCTAAAAACATTCTTTATTGAAGGTCTAAAAATAGCACAAGGGTGACACTTTTAACAATATACATTTTTCTCTCAAGTAAAGGCAAGGATGATAATTTTTCTACAAATGCTTTGGTGAAATGTTGGCTAGGTGAAATGTTAAATATAAGCTTTTTTGTAAGACCCAAAAATTGGCTAAAAGTGCCCTAAGCATAAAATGGCCAGTTACTGTGGCAACGGGCTACATTGTGATTTTAAATGTCTATTTTGTTTACTTGTACCCCAAGTCGTTACGGCCTACATTGTATAAACAATTTATTATTTTTTTACTGTGGACACATACGTCATAAATTTACGCGAACTGTCTCTTATGACTTGGAAGTACTGAATTGTTTAAATGGAAAGCGGATGAGACTGACACTGTGAGAGAGCACCTTTAACTGAAGTGTTCCGAGCGACAGAGGACCAAATACAGCATACATGTACATGCATATTTTGTGTTTTCTAATGGGTTTTTGTATCATATTTTGTAATCTTGAAAGTGTTTTAGAGACAATTATTACATTCAGATTATTTTAATTAATTGACTTTCTTTATATACATGTATAGGAGGGAAACTGTCATCTACAAATGGCCTTAGAGAGAAACTAGAGAAGAAAGTTCTCCTTTTAATGAAAACAGTAAGTGTCAACATTATCATCTTTATTTATCTCAAAATATTAATTTTGTGTGGTTATTGGTTGTTGCCATCATATTTTACACTACTGATTTCCATAAATAAATGTGTTGCATTGTTTTGCAGAATGTAGCAGAAACACCTGCCGGTGTTTATCTGTTTAAATCTCTCAATTAAAGAAACCAAGGAATTCACCAAAGTATTATATTTAGTATTATATTTGATTGTTGTATTATATTTGTCTATGCTTTTACTTCATCACAGCTTCTGGACACACAAGATACATTTCCCCTCTCATACGTTAGCTTCATTGGCAGGTCACTTGAGCTGAGTGTCACATACGTCTTCACTGAGGCTGGGAGGGGGCTTCTGTTTGAACGGTTCATTGTTTTCAACATGAACCTTATTAAGAGTATTGTAAAGTGTGACTACTGTCGTGTGTCAAAGGTCATGGAAACCAGCAAGGATCTAGGGGCTAATGATGCACAAAAGGTCAGAGTTTAAATGAATATGTATTGTGTAGCATTCAGGGTGCAGCTCGATTAATTTTAGTAGTGGTTGCTAAATCCAAAGTT
The DNA here is from genome assembly GCA_023634235.1 of Pisaster brevispinus. Lineage (NCBI taxonomy): Eukaryota > Metazoa > Echinodermata > Asteroidea > Forcipulatida > Asteriidae > Pisaster > Pisaster brevispinus. Next base: position 15,415,053 of record JAMKCF010000011.1, on the reverse strand, counting down.
GTTGAAGTCCACCAATGGCTAGTGTAGCAAGTGGGGCATGGCGGTTCATGGCCAGGGTCCAAAGGGGTCCAAAGGGGGCCAACTAGGGCCTCCTGGTGAACAGAGCTTCTTGATTTTAGGGGTTTTGTGGAGTAAAACCAGTATTCTGAAGCACTATTTTTAGTATACAGAAAATAATTGCAATGCTATGTATAAAAAACATCACATCATAAATGGTGAATGTTGATTTGATACGTTGAATGATCATGTATTTTTTTGCATTTGGGGAGGATTTTCTGAAATAAAATTGAATGGACAACCATAGTTTCGAAATGTATAGTCCTCAAAATCCTGCTATTAACAAATCAAACAAATAAATGCAGTACACTGGGTTTATACAAAATGGGTCCTGGTCCTTCCAAGCCCACAAGACAATCTACAATCTACTCTAACCAGAAATGCCCCACAAGCCAGCAGTTCCAGACTGTCTCCACTCACTCCCTTCAGTGTCGAAGTCCCCTCAGATTTGCAGCAAGATTATAAGTACTGTACTTTTAACAGATACAAAATTGTTACCCTTGTTTGTAACCTGATACAAAGTATAACAATACGTCATCATTTTTTAACCCTCCCCCATATAGACATTGCAGAAGCGCAAGCTTGTGTGTGTTTGCCGAGGGCCCAAATCTGCTATGGGGCCATCAATATGCAAAGTTGAATGGCATTTTGACAGTGTTTCTTTCTTTGTGATACATTGTTGGATACCCTTATCAGCTCCAATGTCTTTAATGTGTCAGTGTCAATGCTATTAAATGGCATCAACTATGTTGTTTATCAATTCAGCTAGCCAGTCCTGAGACCTGGCTGTTTGATCAAAGACAAAGCTGCACAGTTGACAATATTTTGGTATATTCTGGGGGAAATCTGTGCCAATTTTGAGTTCCGGACAGGTCTGCCTGCCATGGCTATAACTCAGATACCGTGCCATTATATTTGTGGATTAAATATGTATTATCATTATTCATGATTTATTATTTATTAGAAATATAAATAATAGAATAACTTGCCATAGGCAAACTTGCTTGGAACTTACACAAAATAGTGTTGTGAAAATTTGACATACAATTTAAGGTTGTTTGAAATAAGAACACTTCAATAAAAATGTGAAAGCATTGAAGTATGAACAGCTTTAAAGAGTAGTACTAGTGAAATAGGTAGAAATACATTTTTTTCTACTTACATGTGGTAACACATCAAAAGTAGAATTTCTTGCCAATATGGAAATGAAGATTAGGTAAGGTCCAAAAAGTAATTACCAAACAAGACTTTAGGAAAGTCTGACAACTGTTTTTATTGTTTGTTGGGGTGTTTGTTTGGTTGTTTTTTTGTTAGTTTTTTTGTTTTGTTTAGCACTCATACACAAGTAAACATGGAATCATGTACTCCTCAACCACTTTTTTGTGTAACCCTCGGTTCCATACCTTTGTCCTGTTGTTGTGCAAATGTGGCTGACAAGAATAGACAAGCTGCCACCATTGTTCGTCTTTTACCAGGGCCAGTTGAAGTCTGAAGATGCTCAAGGCCAAGCAAAGAGAAGAATCTCAGTGGAGAAATTTTCTGAGGATAATTGTAAATATCGAAGCTATCAATAAAAACGTTGGTGTCTATTAACAATGATATTTAACCACGAAAGAAAAGGCTTTTTTTTTTTCACCCAAAAAATCTCCAAAACCTGCAACAAGGGCCAGCAATGTTTATTCTGTCGTGAAGTGGTTAAAGACCAAAGAAGATAGTTCTTTGGTTCCGCTTCAATTGTTTCATTATGGGTTTTACCTCAATGATGGTCGTAGGATGAAGTCAGTGCATAAGGTCTATATATTGACAGCTTTTCATTTTCAACCACTTCGTTCTTCTTTTACCATAGGCCAAGAATGAGTTCTTTACCGACAGCACGTTGTGGGAGATGTGCCATAGACTGCTTTCACAGTACTTCTTACTAACTCAAGAGGTAAGCTGCCTGAGTTTTGAGACATTATAGTTCATTTAGTTAGCCTGAAAATTCTTAGACTCTTAAACATTTGTAGGAATACCTTTATTTAGTTTTTTGTGTTTCTCATGACACTTCCATCACACAACTGGTAACATATTATTTCAAACTTTAAAGGGGCACACCCGCTCTGTTGGGCTATTTGGGCTACAAAATAGGCTAAAATATTACTCCAAAGATCTTCCAGGAATAGAGAAGAACAGTTCCTAAAAGAAACCATCAAATTTTGCCGTTTTTGAGTATTTTACAAAAAACGAAGGTCACATGATTTATCCGAACCAAAAAAGTGGTTTGGATAAATCACGTGATCTTCGGAGTTAGTTTTACTTCCAGCCGTATAAAAGTAAATTACTGAACCAAATTTAAATCTGTTTTTTTTACAATTATTCATGAGTATTTGACAAAAAAGACTATGTATTCAGATTATTGATACAATTTGTAAATAATGATGATAAAATCGAACGTAAGATTCGCATTCAGAGAGTCCGGGCGTGCAACCGAAGCGTGTTTTACGGCGCACCAGCGTGGGAGCTAGCGGAACGTAAACCTTGGGGCATATCCCGTACAGCCGGTGCCGTGTCTCGTGGGGCCAGAGAAACAAGCCCTGGGGCATGAACTTCCAGTCTGCGTGCCGGTCTAGCCGTGAGCTTGGGAGCTTGTCGGGGGGGTTGGGAGCCAGACCAACAATTACGTTTTTTTTTTATGAGGGTTTTAGTCTGTACCCCTAGCTATTGTCCCCTAACTATTGTAACGCGTTGCCTGCGCTACACACGCGGGACGACGACGGGGAATGTTTATCCCATACAGCTGGTCTACTTCTATGATAGCTGCACAATGTCCAATCCCCCCCAAAAAAAACAAAAACCTGTGGCCGCGGTGCTGCATTTGCTGGCTTTCCCTTTGGATTTATCGTGGTTTTTTAAACTTTTTACTTTTCGTTGGACCACCTTCTGGGTGTTTTTCCTTGCGATGTTTTTTGTACCGATCCTTGGATGTCGAAGAAACGTTCTCCATTGCAAGTAAGTTCGTCTAGTTCGTCGTAAACAGAATACAGGTTGGGGTGCGTTTTCGTGGTCGTTACCAATAACTGTTTCAATGGCAAGTTCAACGGAAACAGTTATTGGTTATGACCGCGATTGGACTTCGACTAGGACTGATGTCCGTTTATCTGTTTTTTATTTACACGTGAATTTGTGCTTGATGGATATGAAGTGTGGATCCTCATGCCTCACCATTGTTATAATTAATACACAAACAGAGCACCAGTCTACTTACAACATTGCGCAACATTGTCACGTAAACTTGACAGTTGCAACGGCTGGAAAAGCGTATAAGCTGAACTTTGACCGCGTTTTTTTTATATACATTTTTCGTTAATTACGTGATATTTTGATGATTTTTTTTTTACAACATTCATCTAAAAATTATTGTCTGTCATTCCACATTACTAAATTAGGTAAACAGTAAGCCGGTATGTCCCTTTAACCATTGGTATTTTGCACATTTATGAAAAAGTGGTAAAAAACTGGCTTGAAACCAAGGATTTTCATGGCTCATGAGTGCTCTAGTGCAGTGTTCTCCACATGTGGGGTTTGGGAGGGCGGGCTGCCCTCTTAACATTTAAGGCCGCCCTGCCAAAGAAGTGGCTGCCCTTTCAAAGTAATTGACCGCCTTGCCAAAAAGTGACAAATCATGGACTAATGCAACTTCAAAACCCAGAGTGGAACGCTGGTATAAGTTTCCTTCAACACAGATTTTTTTCTGCCAGGCACTCACTCAAACGAGTAGCCATGTTGGCGAGCTCGCTGACCGCTAAACCACTGCATTGCGATCACCCTACACAGCAAGGTGACGTCCGCGGTATAACAGTACATGTGTGTGGCATCAATGGAACCTAAATCAAAGCAACTGATTGGTCCGCTTCCGCGAAAGGTTATGTATTTTTCATGATACTGACAGCCTGTCTTGATTCGGCTTGATTATTAGATGGATTTTACTTTCTGTTTCATGGCAGTATTCACCTAACTCTTTGACAAAGCTTATTGTTAATCCATGTTATTAAGAATAATGCAATTGAGGGATAAAACAAACATTATGTATACGATGTGCAATTCGGGGACCAAACAACTATATGCATGCTTGATGCAATCTCGGGACCAAACAAACAAACATTATGTACAAATGGTGCAATGTGGGGACCGGAGAGTTGGCACGGTTTGTGCAATCTGGGGACCGCTTATTAAATGTTTGTGTAATCGTTTCTAAACCAGGCTGTAGAAGCCTGTCGATTGGAGATGGAACCACATGGCCGATAAATACTCTGGCAACAAGAATACTGCTTGGAAGTATTACAGGTACCATATGCCCTCCGTTGGTCTGAGCTTATTGTTTGTGAAAGGTGATTGGTCAGCCTATTTGCTAACAATAAGCAATGACCAATAAGGTGCCCGCTCTGATAAATCTGTAACGTTCTTGAATTCTTCTGAAAGCTGAGCTAAGAATGTGTTGGTTTTTTTTTAAGGATCTCCCGACTGTTTCGCGAGTCAAGATTATCATCACTTTTCAAGAACCAGATGAACATTTAAGCCATGGGTTTATGTGCAAGTTGTTTCTCCCGGGGATTTCTGAAAGTTAAATAACACATTTTTCAGTAACCATTTCTTTTGAAGTTTTTCAACGTTATTTTTGCTCAAAAATATCTGGAATCAGTCTCTGGAATCAGTCTCCCCGAAACCTTCTCGCAACCTCCTCATGTACTGACGGCCGATGATGATGTCATACCGACGGGCGCCCATACGCTGATGTCATACCACCTTCCCCCAAAAAATCTTTGGAGAACACTGCTAGTGCACTGGACCTAAGCTCTGGTGTTGTCACAGTTAGGTTAAAGTCCAGGTCACAGCACTTGGGTCCTTTTGTGAGACTCTAGTAACAATAGAATAGCTTCATTCTTCCAATGTGATTTAAAATTGTCTTTTGTTGATGCATGTAACAGAACCAATACACTTATTGCTGAGAGAAGGGGGATCAACAAGTACATCTAGCATGGTCGTGCAGCATCCGTTGAAACCTCATCTTTTTCAAGGTTTCGTCATGAAAACACTTTTTAGCAATCTTATCTTATTTTTAGCCTCTGATAGTTGGCCTCGGAGTGTCATTTATGACAGCCATGTCACATTATGAAATGAAATCATAATCCAGACAAAGGTTTACAATATTTGTGAACTGCTTTTAAGTTGTATTTTTTTGGAGCCATGACGGTTAAAGGTAAAACATGAGGAATGTTTGATTTATTTTTGTCAGGATTTAGAGATGTGGGAGAGTGACCCTGAAGGCTTTACCATTGATGAAGGAGGGGAGTCCTGGAAATTCACATTGAGGGTGAGTGTTTATAATGGGCACTTTGAAATAAAATGAGACCCAGAAGCATGCATAAAACCACACAGCTATAGCCACATCAGAAAGTAGTAAGTCCACATCGTACACCGTGAAAAGATGTTTATTTGACGTATGTTAAATCTCTCTACATATTTAATGAGGTGAGGCCATTCAAGTAAATTCAAAAAATTTCAAACATTTGCCAAGATCGGGAGTAAATATTATCATACGGTATGGTATGAAACTTTCCGACTTTTGATTGTCATATTGTTTTCAAAATTAAACAAATTCAACACTATTAGATCACCATTACGGGGAAGCTCCATTCAAGAAAGAAGTCAGAATAACGCATCCTTTTCTTCTTTACCAACTCGCACCTGTTATCTCCATTCTTTTCCAAACAGTGGAATTTAATCTTTTAATTGGATCATGAACAAGCCAGTAGTGCTGCTGACTGCCCCAGGCAGATTAACTGCTTGTCCATTAAGTTTAATGACCCAAGTAATGACAATGTAAATATATGCTCACTGAAAAGGATGTATAGTTTCCAAGTTTGGCCAAACTCAGAAATTCTTGAATGGAGCTTTCCTGTAATGCAATATTTCCCAAGTACATTCTCCCACAGGCCAATACTTCCATTATGGGAAAGATAGTTTCATGTTCTATACATGTAAATAGAATATAGTTGGTTTTGCGCCTAATTTTTTGCTGTCTAATCAGGACGCAAAAAAATGTTAATGCTAGTCAGAAATCATGTCCATAATACTTGTTGGCTAATACTCAGAAAACTAGGATATGTGTGTTAGTGCAAATATGATTAGTTATGCTCAAAACAACAACAAAATTTTACTATCAGGTGAATTCCCTAAAGAATCATTTTGTGTGGACTCTGCTTGTATTATCAGTATTTTAACATATATTTAATCTGAATGACCTGATCTTGTCGTATTTGAAAATGTGATATGTGAATACTTAGTTGTCAGGTTGGTATCATTTAGCATGCATGTCAACTTCATGACTTTCAGAACTTACAAAGTATTGTGTCTTTCACCAGACACCACAGACTGAGCAAACAAATGGAGGTCAAGTAAAAATACATTTGGCTTGTTTTTGTGTCAGTAGGCCGTTGATGTGTCAATCCATCAATTGTGGCAAGCTGAACAGTTGACTTGTTTGTAAGGTTCTGTGTAGACAAAAGGAACCAGAATCAACAAACAAATTAATTCTGTACAGGGATAGTTGTGTAATCCCTTATTCCAGACCTTTGTTTCTTTGCTTGACATACAATGGTTGTGATGAACCGATCTGGCTGTTTCAACTGTTTCCATTGTTCTCAGCACCAAGATGAGTGTAAGATTCCAGTGTGCCATTGCAATTATCAGCAGTGTTTCATAGCGAAGCGGTAGCTGAGTCACGCAAAAAAAAATTGTAAACCCTTATAAGGTGCTACAAAAATTTGTCTCATAATTCAAAAATATGTAAGATATATTTTATATAGAAAAATACAGCCTTCAAGCAAGAATTATCAATGGAAAAGTGTAAATTCCAGTGGTAGACCATCATTTTACTTAGTTTCATCATGGTTTCATTGAAAACAATAATATTCAACTTTTTAAATTCTTAAGGAAGGCCCTCTTTATTGTTTAACATATCAGGATATGTTTCAAATTACAAAAGATGTGTTGTCCTAGATGCTGGTTTTAATAGCCACTGCTTTCCTCAGTATATGTGCATGTACAAATCAAGTTTTTTTTTACAGTATTCTTAACAACACATTTTCATAGTAATTATTATAAATAATTTGCTTGTTGTTTGCTTAGGTTTAAATCACTACAATATTTTGTACAAGGATTGCTAACAACTACTGTTTTCAAGATTATCTCAAACACTTGAGTCTGGAGGAAGTTGGTACCAAGAAAGCTGGTACTGGATGAGTTGGTGTGGGTGGGACTCCTCATTGGACACATAGGCTATGCTGTTGTCCTGTTAGTCGTCTTCATCTAGGAATAGTGTATGGAGGGATACCTCAGGTTGCAACCCTGATGTGAAACCATGGTTGTTATGAGTTTGTTGAAGCCTGTCATTCAGTTGTGTGTTTCTCTTTGCCATTCTAGCTTTACAGATTCACTTAAAATGATTGAATTGGAAATTGTTTCCAGTTTAAACTAGAAAATATGCACATGTTAACCAATAAATTATTATTTTTTTTCTTCTAAATTTATTGGAGTTTTGTATCACAAAAGAAATCTGAAAACTAAAATTAGGGGTCACTCAAACCTGCGTTCCTAAAAGGGGACAAATTCACGAAGTAAACCTAGAAACATAGCTGGCATGCAGCGATCAATTCTAGTTGATGTGATACAACATGCAAACTTATATACCTTTATGTGCTAAGTTTATGTTGGACAAATCTGTTGATACTTGGCTTTTGGTTATGGAAAATGCTGTCAAGGTGTAATGTTGCCGGATGCAGCAACATCAGTACAACTGTGTACAGATCTACTGCATTTACCTGTCATTTCAACCAAACCATCCCTACCCTGGAAACTGGGAATGTGTTTTGAATTGTGTGCAAATGATTCAGGGGATAATTACTTTGGAATTTTGGGGGAATGTTCAGTTGGTTTATTTTGAAACATTTCTTTTTGTTATTTCGTTTCTTGAGTTTTTGGAGTTTGATTTCTTTTTCATTAAGTTCTTAAGTTCTTTTACACATGTCGTGTTTAACCTTCCTTCAGAAAAGGTTATAAGAATTTGAACTTGGGGTTAGCGTTGTCTTGCCACTATTCTGTGGATGTTGCTGAGGATGTATTTTTACTGCTGTGTGTGGTTGGTAGTTGGGAAAAGCTACATTTACATGAGTAGTAAAGCCACTATTAGCTTTAGTATGTTGTTCAGCAAGGTGTGCTATTTCTTTGATTCTACTTGTATTGGGGGTATCTATCCATCAAAAAGTATGTTGTCTAGACATACTGCAAATTGCACTGCGGTTTCACCTCGATCGGGTTCTGATTTTGCAGTGTGAAATCTTACTTGGAAACCGTACTCTGATAGATGGACATTTCTGTAATGCTTCTTTTTGACTCTTGTAATTAATTACATCATCATGTGGTAATCCATGCAAGATCAATGATGTGAGAAACAACCTTTTGGAGAAGTGTTTTTAAGAGTTCACACAAATACCTTTGCCCAAAATGAGACAATACAACCTTGTTATTTTAACATGACAAAACTTAAAGCTTATTGGCCTTATTTTACAGCCATGTACAGAAGTGTTGTTCTTGGCAATGTTCCATGCTTACAGAGAAGTCTTCACAAAAGTTCTACTTCAGATGGTGCAAAGTGTTCAAGGTATGTACATGTATGATTAGAGGGCCAATTATATTTCAGCCTAGTCGTCAGACTCGCCCTGTATTTTTGTCCATTTAATACGGTCTGAACAATAAAATGGAATGTTTCTCCATTCATAAAAATGCAAATAAGCTTAGGCCCCAGCATGTAAATACCTCTCCAAACCATTGAAGCTCGTTCTTCGTGGTACGGTCTGTTCGCACATGTATTCACGCACTACTAGTCTTTTTCGTTACCTTACTACTACTTGTATTACTGTACTACAACAACGAAGTTTTGACAACGTAATTCCGTGTCATCATTTCTTCTACTACTACCAAGAAAGGCAAATCTTCTAGTAAGACAGCTCCTCCACCTGCTGTGGAAAGAAATAAGAAAACTACGAGAAGTATTTCTGCTTCTAGCACTCTAAACTCCGCTCCGACTTCGCCTTGGGTCAAGCCAAGTAGCAGAGTAATCGACCCTGCCTTGCCTTGGGCGGGAGGAGATCAACATGCTCACGCACAGTTAGAGAGTCATGAGCCAGGAGTTGGGTTGCCTTGCCCTATTTCCCAATCATGGTTTCTGCAATCCGCACCGCCATTCCATGGGTACTCCAGTGAATGACAAGGTACTTTCTTGGTGGAAACAACTTCGCACCAACAAGCTTGGACATGAGGAGATTAAAGAAGAGCTTTCGGATAATCTTATACCTAAGGAGCAAGAACATTTTTTCAAAGCTCCAGAACTTCCTAGCCAGGTAAAGTCTTCTTTTAAAAAAGCTTGATCTTCCTTGGTCTCTCAAGATGACCGCCTTTAGGATTCGCATGGCCATCTTCTCAAGTTGGCCCTTCCCTTGGTACATCTTTTTGATGCCCTTGTGGATCCATTGTGCCCTGAATCTGTCGACACTACCATGGGGAAGGAACATGTAACTTCAGCTCTTAATCTGCTGGGATCAGCTAGCCAGAGCCTCACCTTAGCTTGCAACATGCCTTTGATGATTTGTTTGAAAAACATTTTTTTATTCGGTGGTAATCTCGTCAAGGGTATAGAGGAGGCAGAAAAAGCGAATAAATTAGCCCTCAAGGTCATGAAGGGAACCTTTGGATCAGCGTCTCTTTCCGCAAAAAAGAGTAGATTTTCTCCATACTCTTCAGCAGTGACTAAAAGATTCAGAGGCAGTCGTACCTTTGGATGGTACCAGTCTTTTCAATTCACAGGAGAGGCCAGTAGCTTGTTAACCTGGGCTGACACTAGAGGGCTCAAGTCCTGTGTGTGGCTTAAAACATGAAGGGTTTTATATCAAGATTTAATCAGTAGGCAGTGATACTTCTCAATTTCCTACAAGATACTGCTTTGGTTTGTTTTGTATTGGCAACTTTTAAAGTTAACTATAGCATACATCGCAGGGTTTTGGAGGGCCTTAACAACTCTTCAGTATGCAGCAATCCATGTCAAAACTTACACAAAACACACTTTCACAAATTTAACCGCTTTATTGGGCTAGTGATTTTAATATTTGCGACCTTTCAACTTAAAAATAGCACCAAACAAACAATGGTGTCAGATAAGTACACATGACAGTTTCTGCAAGTTTCTTTGAAATCAATTTGTATTGTAACACCAGGAAATATTACAGTAGTAGCCAAGGTGGAGTGGCTACTTGCAAACTAGGATGGTTACCAATGAAAAAGACTGCCAGCATGCAAGTTTCATCAACAGCTATGCAACATCAATTTTCTTAACATAAACAAAAAGTCCTTGAAATGAATGCTTCTTATAGTAAATTGTATTAAACTCGTAGTTTCACTATTTTATCTGAGATATTTACATAGATGTACATATATCTTGTTCAAGGGAGCAAACAGCGCTGTGTACATGTACTGTTTGTTTCCATGTGGGTGGTAACTAGAAATACATTATGACAAAATATGTATAAATATTACTGCATTGCAATTACGATGAAGTTCAGATTATACAAGGAAAACTGGCCAGTCCTGTGCACTGTGTAGATGCATCCACTAGATGCATGATAGGCTGGCGTAGTTTATCCATCATTCAAAACCATGTTGGATGATAATGTGGCATGGCGAATGATTAGGAGCACTGGACTCAACCTCTGGTGGTTCTGATTAGCAGAGTGTGGGTTCACGACCCGGTCCTGGCACTTGTTTCCATATGCAAGATACTTTACCATAATTGCTTTATCCTTTGGATGGGACACTAAGCCATAGGTCCTGTGTATTAGGATTGGTAGTGCACGTAAAAGAACCCAGAACACTTATCAGAGAAGAGTAGGGGTTAACCCTCAGTGTTTCTGGTTCACATAGCAAGCACCCTTGTTTACAGGTTTCCCAAGGCTTGCAGGAGGGTTAACGCAAAAATATAATGACTATTGTGCCAACCAGTGTAACACCTGTTGAGTCTATTGCATTGTTTCCAAGCTCGGATAGGTTGTCGTACTCTTCAGAAAGTTGCTGTAAACCAGAAGTTATACTAATTTTGCTTTTGTGAAGTCACTCATTAGTAAAATTCTCATTAAATATCTCTTATTGCAGGTATCATTGAACCTACAAACATGGAAATGCTCCTACAGAAAGAAGCAGGTTAGTGTTGATCTCTCAGTCAACTATCATCTTTTTACAGTTCTTTTTTGAATATTACGATTGAACAGATATTCAATTAGGGACAGGTTCGTAGTGACACCATCAAGCCCGTGGGAGTGGGTTGCTTCTTGGGCCCTTATCCCACACCAAGACATTGTCTGCAATCCAACTTTGCCTTGTGGGAAAAAATGCATTGTTAGGTAACCATTTTTCAAATTATACTTAGAATATCCTGCCCCAAAAAGGGGCTCAGATTGCACAACAGAGCATCTAGGATCTCAAAGCTTCTGTAATGGCTTCACATTCTGCACTCATCAAATGTCTTTGGGAAAAAAAAGAAGCATTTCCTTTCAAAAATGCGTTCTCACAGGCCTGGACACCATGTGAATAATCTCTTTGGAATATGTGTTATGAAAAGAATTTTGGGTTTACCAAAAACAAATTGAACCTGCAACCTCTGGATTAACGTGCTGGCGCTCTACCAACAGAGCTATTACTCTATACTTCAAATTTAAAGTTGCATCTCCTTCAGGTGATCCTTCTGCTGCCCCTTCCCAGGTTGTATCGTAAACTTGGTTGTAATGCTGGACGATATCACGATAATATCGTCACAATACGATATCAAGAATAGTATCGTCAGTATCGACATCGGTGTTGAAAATATCGAAAGATCATGACTATCACGATATATTTAATAAATCAACGATATCATCTTTATTTTGCTTAAACTTTTATTATTTATCTCAATTCCGCCTTCTTAATTTTTACAGCCTTTGAAATTTGTTGAAAAAATGTTTTCAAATAGCGTAAGACGTTGATAGCAACCCGCTCAAACAGCTTTGTTTGGGTTTGGATGCCGCACTTCCAAGTACATAGAACGAATCTTAGATCGCAATCTTAAAAAAAGAAATGGAAGGAAACTGAAGTCTCAGTTTACAACTTTCCATCTAGCCATGGTGGTCTCTCTTCATCGAGAGTATCGCTGATAGACACAGGCCGGACGAACGTGCTTGGCGCAGGCTGATTGGCTGGTTTCCGATTGGCCAACTGGTGTGAATATTTATGAGGTAATGCTTTGCGCAGTGCTGCCATCCCATAGTAGTATCCATCACCTCGATTCCGCGGATGTTCTATCCGCCGCCACCGTTCCTAGTGCGGTATACTTTATCATTAGGGGGGCGAAGGAACGGCGTGTTGCAGTGGGTACGTAGCTGCAGGGGAAATTCCCTCGGTGAGAAATCACCAGTTGTCGGGAAACGTATTGTGCACTGAAAAATACATGTACATGTGTATTTACATAACTTGTATGGTTGTGCAGCGATGTCAATAAACAAATAAAAATACAAATCGGGGCACCAGCTTTTAGAGATCGCAACGTCCGATCGTTGAGATCGAAACCATGAATTAATTAAACCATGAATTAATTGAGTCGGAACCAGTGATAAAAAAAACTCACAAAAATGTAAGGTGTTCTGTTTTCATGGAATCTGAATGTTAATTCAGTGATTTTATCTCAGCGGTTTGTATGTTTAATTGCTCATTTCCTCCACGAGATAAAACGTTATTTCTGCGTTCGATTTAGTCATTGTTATCTCATTCTATCTATAGTGTACTTTAAATTTTCAAAAATCTTCACGATATATCGACATATTGCAATACATACCCGACGATATATCGCCAGTCAAAATTTTCGATATCGTCCAGGCTTACTTGGGTGTGATCCCTGGCTATACAGCAGTTACAGGTTGAATGGCTTCTGACTGGCCCCTCGAACAAAGTTTTTGACAAAATTTTTGACTGCCAACATAGGGCTAATTACAGAATTAGCTCAATTGGTAGAGTGCTGCACATTAATCCAGAGGTCACAGGTTCAAATTCCACTCTAGTCTTTTTCTTCCTTTTTTTCAATTCATAATTATTTAGAATTTACCCTGTCAGTTTCCCTTGTAGTTTATTATTTGGTAATGAAAAGAACTGACACTATTGGTTCTTTTCAGAACCACACATATTCAGAAGAGATTATTCACAAAGTGGCGCCACAAACCTATCCCTTATTTATGAACATATTAATCCTCTGCTGTTTTTAATGTCTTTGTCTGTTTCAGTATACAATGCCATGGGATTGGCGGCATTTGAACTGTTTGATGAGGTGAACTTTGACCAGTGGTTCACAAACCATCTGCTCGGGGAGCTGAATAATAAACACCCAAGGTGAGGGGGGGGGGGAAAGAATCCCAAGTGAGATACGTACTCCTATCAGTCTGGTTGTAGACCAACCAAACTTGAAAAAGTCCTCTAGAAAAAATGTCCACGGCATTATTTGTTAATTGCCGGCATCCATGCTAGATCTAGTGTTCATGGGATCAGAAAGGCGATTAGGGTGGACGCCATGCTTGATTTTGAATTTGAAGGTCATTTCTAGGTCAAACAGGTCAAATAAGGGCAAAATTTGTATTTTTGGATTTTGCACCAAATTTGACCCCAAGAGGTAAATCTATCCATAAAATACATTTTTGTCATCATATTGACATACCAAGCCTGTGAAATTAAGAGTTAATCTTTTATCTTGTACACAAATGTATAGCAAAATTAAATCTAAAAGTGTGAATTTCTCAAAAAGTGCATATCTTGAACATACCAAAGTTGTTTGCACTCCCTATCCCAACAGTGCATATATTTGTTTCAAACAAATTTTTTTTGAAAGGTAAATATACTCAGGCAGTTTTTAATTAAATTTTTTTTTTATCACACCTTATGTGGTGTAATAAAACAAGAAGGTATGTTATTCAGGCAGTAAATTTGAACGCGTAGTGGGTTTATAGTTTGACATGGTGCTCAAAAACTGTATGTCTGTTATCAAAGTTGTTTGTACTCCCATCTTTCCATGTAAAACATTTTTCGGACTCCAACCCAGTCAACAAACTCACAATGAGTTAAAATGTTGAAAATTTTGCGACATTTCGCGATTTGGCTTTATCCTGTGTTATAACATATTGAGTGTTGTTCCAAGAGAAGAGCTGATTACTTATTATATTTCAAGATCAAGACCAGTTTCCTACAGGATGGGGGTATCGTGCAGTGATAAACTTTAGCTTTTAAAAGCTACATGTTGTAACATAATGTGGATTGCCAAGATTGAAAGCTAGCTCCAGAGCAGACGAGGCACTCCAAGGCCACTTCTCTCACATAAGATGGACACCCTAAGTACTTCTCTTGCCAAGCAACTGCCCAGATACTTGGTGGAAAAAACACCTTCCATTGCACACAGATGATGGTGTGGCAAAGAGGACCTGCTCCACAACAAGGTCAAGGTGATCCAAAAAGCAAGCACATCCTGAGAGGAAGGGCTATCAAGCCTGATGCTCTACAGGCATTTCAAAGGCTTGATCATGCTACCTTGCCATCAGGAAGGAGGCCTTTGCATTCGTTTAGTGGTGATAAGGACATTGAGGCAGAGTGGTTCAACATCATCTGCGATGAAAGGCCAAAGGCACGGGCAAAATATTTAGTATGGGTAGTGTCACGCATACATGATGATGGAGAGGAGCGTTCTGTTCCTGCATGGGGAGCACTCAATGAAGCCACCAGTATAGTTGACCCGCCTGTGACAACAGCAGGGATGCTACCTATTCTTCAGGCTCCAGCAGATGACAATGACACACTCATCACCTTGATCAATCACTTTGTGGACATTTCAAACCACACAGGTCAGAAACACACCATCATCACAGCGGACCAGCCACTATACAGCAGAGGAAAGGAACTCGTATGGGCAAATCCAAAGTTTGAGAATGTAATTTTTCTCATGGGAGGACTCCACGTCTGCTTCAACTTCCTGAAGGCTATTGGTCAACACATGGAAAGTGCTGGGCTCGATGATCTGTGGACAGAGGCAGGTGTTTATGCAGCCAACACAACTGAGACCATGCTTCAAGGCAAAGCCTATTTACCGCGCTGTTAGAGGACACCAACTGACCTATGAGGCTCTGTGGCACCACAAATGGTCTATGCTTGAATCTTGGGTGGTTAAAAATGATAAAAGCGAAAAGATGTGGAAGTTGACAAACTAGCCCAAAGAATGGTTAAGCAGTACAAAAAGAGAGATGGCAACCACAGAGCAGAACTTTCCAAAGCAGTAGGCCAGCTGTCAGATTTTCTGAGCAGTAACAATGTTCAAGAGTTCATCAAAGACTTCAACAACAAGCACTCTGGAAATCCAAACTTCCGACTGTGGTCTCATTACATGGAGATGGTTGAGATTCTGCTAGATTTCATCAGAGCTCAGAGGGATGGAAACTGGATCCTCCATCTAGAAGCCTTTTCGACACTGCTACCATGGCTCACCATCTATGATCACAGCAACTATGACCAGTGGAGACCTGTTTATCTCACAGATATGAAACTCCTTGAGAAGACAGCACCAGAGGTTTATGCTGAACTCAGTAATTGAAACTTTGTTGTGAAGAGAACAAAACGACGCTTCAACCAGGTTCCCGCTGATCAGGCAACTGCGTGGATGAACAGGACATGCAAAATGCAGAATGGCATAATTGGAATTACGAGAAATGATAAAGCCAGGTACAAATTTTGTATTACATGGTCCAAGCGATCACACATCACACAAGACATAAGATCTCTCTTCAATCTGGAAGATGCTGAGAAGAAATCACTCTCTCCCGCTCTGACAGTTTTCCCATCTCACACAAAGCGAGATGTTGATGACATTAAGAAGCTTACCACACAGCTAACAAGATTTGATGTGTTCCGAGTAAACCCCACCTTGGCTGAAGAAGAAGACGACACTGATTATGATGATGTTAGAGAGTTACCACTGGTATCATTGGCAACCAAAGATATTGCGCCAATTGATGTTAAGTGATCTTCTAACGGCTGAAGATCGTGGAAAGCCGTATGTGATGACCAAAGTGAAGTAACGTCTGATTGAAGAAACTGTCGATTTTCATGACGCTCTGAAGAAACATCGCTCAAAAACTTTTGCTGATCTGTACAAAGCAAATGTTTCCACCAAACAAAATGTACAGAAGATTATCAAAGCTGACATAAAGTTACTGCAACGATTGCTCAATGCTGCCACTGGAGGTCAACCATTGGAAATGGTGAATATTCTCCAGCATGAGCTTTCTCCAGTCCCACTCTCTCTCACCAAGGCTGGAAGAGAGATGAATTCAACAGCAAAGGCAGATCTGATCAACATCTTAATGGCTGGGCTTACCACACCCACAAATGTACCAAATGTCAATATGAAGGCGTGTGTGCTGATAGATGGTCATGCACTTATCCAAGCTCTTGGAAGCCTCATGGGTGTCAGACATTTGGTGACTATGCTGGTGTTTTCATAAATAGTGTGGTGCAACACTTTGTAGAGAATACAACAAGAGTTGACGTGGTATTTGATCGCTACATTGGAGAGGGCTCCATCAAAGCAGTGACTCGATCAAAGTGAATGGGAAAGAAAAAGCCAATTCGAAAGCTCATTGACGGACCCCAGGTACCACTCCCAGTCTCCCACAGGTTGGGGACAAATTCATTGCCTTGGAGGAGAACAAAGCTGATCTTGCCAAGTTCTTTTCAAACACCATCTTAGAGAAGGGCAAGGATCTACTGCTAAGATACACAAATGTACCAAATGTCAATATGAAGGCGTGTGTGCTGAAGGCCATCTTAGAGAAGGGCAAGGATCTACTGCTAAGATACGAGATAGTAACAGGCAGTGGGTTCCTTGATATTACAGATGCTAGGTCCACGAGGAGAGATGATGTAAAACTTTGAGGAAACCATGAGGAGGCTGACACCAGGTTGATACTCCATGCATGTGAGGCAGTCAATGAAGGATATCAAAGAGTGGTGGTCATCTGCAGGGATACAGATGTGATGCTACTCCAGGTGCACTTTTTATCTTCAAAAGCAACAGAAGTTTGGATGATCTCTGGAACGTCAAAGAAGTACAAATGTTACCTAATACATGCAGTATCTGAGAGACTCGCACAACCTGTGAGGGATAACCTGCTCAGCTTTCATGTCCTTACAGGATGTGATACAACCTCCTCCTTCCATGGCCATGGGAAGAAAATGTGCTGGAAAATCTTTGAGAAGCAACCGCTACTGGTCAAGGGAATTGGTTGTGCTCCCATTAAGCAGTTTGTATGTCACCTATATGGTGCACCTGAGCAGCCAACCATCAACCATGCCAGACTCCACATCATTGGTCAGGTGAAGAAGGGTCTGGAGATGTTACCGCCAACAAGAGATGCACTGGAACTTTACATTGCATGCGCCAACTACCAGGCAAAGATTTGGTTTCAGGCAGACCAGGAACACATAGATGCCCCATCTTCCATAGACACAGCAGCTTGGAAAAAAGAGTCAGGTTACCTGGAAGCTGTCTGGACAAGACTACCTCCTATCCCAGATGCATGTCTTGAGCTAGTTTCCTGTGGATGTAAACCAAAGTGCAGGACATTCCGATGCACTTGCTTAAAAAAGGACCTACGGTGCACTTATGCCTGTGGATGTGACCCAACTGACTGCAACATTCCAGCTGGCCAATAGACCCATAAATTAATGTTTCCTTTCTTTTATTGTGAGCAAGCTTAGGTGGGCACAGAATTATTCTGATGTACAAAGAAAAAAGTGATGCACCCTGCCACAACGAAGTAATTGTCAAGCACCATGTCAAACTATAAACCCACTACATGTTCAAATTTACTTCGTGAAGAACATACCTTCTTGTTTCATTACATCATAAAATTATATGAAGGTGTGGTATGGAATTTTTTTTTAATATCAAAAACTGCCTGGGTACCTTAACCTTGAATAAAAAAGTTGTTTGAAACAAGTTTATGCATTGTTGAGATAGGGAGTGCAAACAACTTCTTAATACTTAAGATATGCACTTTTTGAGAAAATCACACTTTTAAGTTTCATTTTGCTATGTAAAAACATTTGTGTACAAGATGAAAGTTTATCCGTTATTTCATAGGTTTGGTGTATCAAGATGAAGTTAACAATAACTTTTATGTATAGATCTATCAATTGCGGTTAAAATTTGTAAACATTTTGAAAATACTATTATTTGACCTTTTGACCTCAAAATGACCTTAAAATTCAAAACCATGCATGGCATCCACCCTTATCGTCTTCCTGATCCCATGAACAATATATCTAGCATGGATGCCGGCCATTAACAAACAATGCTGTCCAAAGTGTATTTTCACACTTTGGCTGGCCTACTATGAAGATAACAAAAATCTTTGTCATATTAACAGCATATTACTATAAGAAGCATACAATGGAATTTAAGTAAGTGTCTCGAGACTAATTACACATGGTTTTAATAACTAGTGGAAAAAAGTGTGATGCTCCTTTCTTACATGGAACAATGCGTTATTCTTTCCCTCCTATTTAAGGGCAGTATGTATGCCAAAAATTTAAATCTCACTTAAATGTAATTTTTGTTCTTTTAGAACAAAAACAATTTTGTTGTCTTTTAGAAACCTCAGAGTGAACATTTTTCTAAAATGTGTTGTTTGTGTATTTGGTTGTTTGTTTTTGTCAGGTATAAGGTAATTAGAAGACGAGTGATCTGGTTGATAGGTCAGTGGTTAGGGGTCAAGCTATCACCCAGTCTGCATCCTACTGTCTACCAGGCTGTATTACCCCTACTAGCACAAAATGAAGATCTGGTGGTCAGGATAACAGCTGCACAAACGCTCAAGATTGATATCCTTAACAATCCTTAACAATTGGTGGAAACCAAGACTGAGACTAACACCTCATAGATCTTGACCACAAATTATGCAATGAAAACAAAAGTTTAATTTTTCAGTTTTTATAGGTATTGAGGTGCTCAAAAAAACAATATTTTAAGGCACTTTTACCCACTGTTTGACACATCCTTTGATTTTTCCTTAATGCTTTTGCACCTGTTGACGATTTTGAATTCAAGAAGGATAACTTCTTACCGGTGAGTTCTTAAATTAAACATACATAATTGAAATAATTATTTCTTGATTCTAATTGCAATTAGTTTGATATATTGTCGGTTCCATTTATTGCACTCTTACAGTAGTAATAAATTGTTCTTTTTTTTCTTCATTATACAATTTCCTTACTCCTTAGTGGAATTGTTGCATGGCAAAAATTTGAGGTTTTATTCCCTAAGCTTATTTCTGTTGGTGGTTCTGTTTCAATGTTTCTTTAAAAGAAACATATGGCAATAAGCGAGTACTCGATGTGTTCTCACTCTATTTTACACGACCTAGGTAAAACACTTATTTTGCTTGTATTATTATTATTATTTCATCCTATCACAGCATGCAAAAGAAAGATCACATTTTCCTTTGTGCCGGTAACTCCTCGAGTCGGGCTACGTCCCGTAGCCTTAGATCTCAAGGGTCTTTCTCAGAATCCTCGCTGTTCCCAAAAGCGCCGCCTTCTGTAATAGATCTACCCTCACATTTGTCCCTATTTCCTCTAGATGTTTCCCCAGTGTTTTCGGAATGGTGCCAAGTGCTCCAACCACTACGGGGATACTTTCACCTTCACCTGCCAAATCTTAAGGAGTTCCCTGGCCAGGTCTTGGTACTTTTGGATCTTTTCTGTCTCCTTCTTAGAGACCCTTATATCACCCGGCACAGCTATTTCAGATGACACATCTTTTTCGTCTTATCTAAGACTACAACATCCGGACGCCTATGTTCTATAACATGATCAGTCTGAATGTTAAAGTTCCAGAGGATCTTGACCTGGTTGGTCTCTACAACTTTATCCGGTGTCACGGTCTGATCTATCCGGCGTGCTGAACTATCCGGGTGACGTAGGCGGACATTTCAGTACATAGTAGTCACGTTCACAATAGTCCGGCCGTGCTCGGATATCCGGGTTACAAAGTCGGTGGATAACTCTGCGTTCCCCCCCCCCCCCCTTGCGTGTAGTTCTGTGTGGTCCCATTTATATTCTCTGATTCAACTCTGTTCAATCACATTCTCTTGGCCAATATTACACGTACACTCTTTGTAAAACAAACCTCTTTTTGTTTCAAAACGTTTTGCGCGTGTGGGCCAATTTTTCAAGACTGACGCGCATACATTTTGAGTTTACACAAGTGTGGGGGTGTTTTTATTTGAAGGAAAAATAGTTCGACGGGCTGTGAACTTTTACACTGCAGGAAGGAGTTACAGAAGTTTATTTAGACACCCCTATAAAAACGATTCACGCGTCCAGTCAGGTGTTGCCAGTGCTCGTGGATGCCACATTGAAAGCTGCAGCAGGAAGGGGGCATTCACAACACGTTTCCAGTACCGCAACAACACGACTCAGCACGGCACTGAAACTGTACTACTTTCGCACGCTGTGCGCAGACATGGCATGACGTAATTTTACCGTAATTGGTCATCCGGATAGCTGAGCATGCCGGATAGCTGAGACGACACCGGAACATGATTGTTGCATTTTGCAGACACTTGGACACCATTCTTTTTACACAGATCCCAGTGAATCACTTTGGCCAACTTGTCATGTCTTCCTTTGTACTCCGTCTGGGCCATTATACTACATTCACTGACAATATGAAATACAGTCTCCTCCTTCAAACATTTCTTTACCCGTCTGATGTACTCTGCCCTCAACCTCACCTTGGATTCCTCGTGAAGGACATGGTCCGATTCAAGTACACCAAGATACCGATAACTCTCTTCCTCGACCAAAGCCCTCATCTGTGCACCATCTAGCTGAGTGATGCCATCGGAATGTACCCTCTTTCCCCTTTTCCTGGTCATTGAAGCACATTTCTCCAGGCCAAACTGCATCCCGATGTCATCGCTGAAAATCCTGACAACCTGCACCAAAGAATCGATCTCCGCCTCATTCTTTTCAAACAACTTCAAATCGTCCATAAAAAGCAGATGGTTGATCTTACATCCGTCCTTCTTCATTACATAACCTGCACTCACCTTCCTCAGAATCATGGACAGGGGCCTCAGTGCCAGAACAAACAGGAGCGGAAACAGAGAGTCACCTTGGAAAATCCCTCTTCTTATGCATACCTTGCCCAGACTATCATTGTTGGCCGTCAGATTAGTTCGCCATGTCTTCATGCTCTTATATGGAATTAATGAGTACATGTTCTCAGTTTTTATATTGCACACATATCCTAGTAGCTAGATTTACAGACTACCACCCTCAGCCATAGATTACATATCCTAGTAGCTAGATTTACAGACTACCACCTTCAGCCATAGATTACATATCCTAGCAGCTAGATTTACAGACTACCACCTTCAGCCATAGATTACATATCCTAATAGCTAGATTGACAGACTACCACCCTCAGCCATAGATTACATATCCTAGTAGCTAGATTTACAGACTACCACCTTCAGCCATAGATTACATATCCTAGTAGCTAGATTTACAGACTACCACATTCAGCCATAGATTACATATCCTAGTACGTAGATTTACAGACTACCACCCTCAGCCATAGATTACATATCCTAGCAGCTAGATTTACAGACTACCACCCTCAGCCATAGATTACATATCCTAGTAGCTAGGTTGACAGACTACCACCCTCAGCCATAGATTACATATCCTAGCAGCTAGATTTACAGACTACCACCCTCAGCCATAGATTACATATCCTAGTAGCTAGGTTGACAGACTACCACCCTCAGCCATAGATTACATATCCTAGTAGCTAGATTTACAGACTACCACCCTCAGCCATAGATTACATATCCTAGTAGCTAGATTTACAGACTACCACCTTCAGCCATAGATTACATATCCTAATAGCTAGGTTGACAGACTACCACATTCAGCCATAGATTACATATCCTAGCAGCTAGATTTACAGACTACCACCCTCAGCCATAGATTACATATCCTAGTAGCTAGGTTGACAGACTACCACCCTCAGCCATAGATTACATATCCTAGTAGCTCTGTGAGCTCTGTGAAAAAAATCCACAGGCAATCACTCGGGTGGGATTCGAACCCACAACCTTTGCATTGCTAGAGCAGATGTCTTACCACTAGACCACCAAGCTAATGGAAAACCAAATCTGCTCTAGCAATGCAAAGGTCGTGGGTTCAAACCCTAGTGCTTTGTGGACAATGAGCATCAGCTTGAAGATGATTCGTTGAGAGATAGGGAGTCAGTGAAGTTGTTTCAGAACGGGGGTGATAGAACAGTATTTTTTAGACAGTGTCACGATGCGGGCTGTGGTGTTTTGGAGGCGTTGAAGACGGGAAATCTGGTTGTTGGGAAGACCGTAGAGAAGAGCATTGCCGTTGTCAAGTCGAGAAGTATACGAATGCATGAATGACTTTTTCAGTGGCACTCTTGTCCAAGTACTTACGTATCCTACCAATATTCCTGATGTGAAATGATGACAGACGAATGATGTTGTTGATGTTTGGTTGAAGTGTCATTGATGAAGCGAAAATAACCCCTACATTCCGAGCTTCCAACGAGGGAGCTATCCGAGCATCACCGATGGAAATGTATGGCTCTGAAACCTTTGTTAAAATTTGACTTGACCCGAATAGAAGGAACTCTGTCTTATCATCATTCAACTTCAGGAAGTTCTATTGCCTCCAAAGTCTAATCTCTTGGATGCATTTCTCAAGTCTTCCAATAGTCTAATCTCTTGGATGCATTTCTCAAGTCTTCCAATAGAGGCATTGGCATGTTTTTGCGAAGATTTAAATGTGATGTATAGCTGAGTGTTGTCTGTATACACATGGTAATTCAGGTTAAATTTTAGGATGATGTCATGAATCGATAAAGTGTACAACATAAACCACTGTGGGCCCAGTACTGACCCCTGTGGCACAGAGTAATTCAGGACAACAGGGTCTGATATCGCAGTACCTATACAAACAGGTCGAGTTCTATTGAAGAGATACAATTTGCACCACGCTAGGGCTGTGTCCTGTATGCCAAGGTAATTCTGGAGCCGAGAGAGAAGGATGTTGTGATCAACCGTATCAAAGGCAGCACTCAAGTCTAACAGGACTAGTGCTGTAAGGTTACCATTGTCCATTGCTGAAAGAATATTGTTGCTCACAATGGAAAGGCTTGTATGCCGACTGGAACATGTCGGACAGGTTGAAAACATAAATGTGATCGCAAATACGTGATGAAACTACTCGTTCGATGGCTTTTCGAAGATAAGTTGGCAACCGGTCTGTAGTTTTTGAACACCTCCTTGTCCAGGTTGGGTTTCTTGATGAGCGGCCTGATGTAGGAAACTTTGAGGCTATTGGGGAAACAACCGGAGCTAAGAGATTCGTTTACAAGATTAGTGATATACAGAGCAAATCTATCAATGGATTTCTAGTAATTCTCTCCAGGGCCCTTTCTCTTAATTTATTCCTACACAGATTTTACCTGAACCATATTAAACAATTAATTTATTAAAGTGAAATCAAAATATTTATACTTATAATTTTAAACTGGTATTAAAGTTAAATTGAAATTTTATATTTATAGATACAATAAATATAATTGAGCTCCATTTCTGTTACTGAGTTTTCCCTTCTAGACCCTTCTCAGATGATGCCAGTATTTCACGCTGTCCATACTGGAGTACTTGCACGTGCTCATCATGCACACACTGTCCATACTGGAGTACTTGCACAAATAAATTAATAATGCCATTTCCTGGGTTGCTTTGAAACCTGTGTGTGATCCCTGGCTACAGGGCATTAAAAGGTTGTATGACATCTGACTGGCACCCACGAACAAAGATATTGACAAAATAGGGAGACCACCAACATAGGGCTGGATAGCTCAGTTGGTAGAGCTCTTGCATGTTAAACCGGAGGTTGTTGGTTTAAATCCAGCTCTAGTCATTTTTACTTTGTTCACCCCACAATTGAATTACATGTACTTGGTCATGTTAGCTATCGTTTGAGAAATATAGATAAATATAAAAACACATACATAAATATAGATACATGAAAATAAATAAATAAATATCTGACTACTTTGCACATGGCTGATTGAAGAATCCAATTTCCCTCTCTTACAGTATCTGGAGTCCAGTTTTGCCTTACTCTTCCAGTTGTTAAAACAAGTCTCGGAGTGTGACACAAAGGTAAGATGTATCAATATTCCATTCTGTTTTAAAAGTAAACCCTTAAGGTGATCCCCTGGCTGCCGTTCCAAGGTTGTATCATAAACAGGTTGTGTTGGCTACACGACAGCTAACGGTTATATGGCTTCTGACTGGCACCCCTGAACAAAAATATTGACAAATAGGGAGACTGCCAACAATATATGTAGAAGGTGTATAACAATATGGAAGATTTCCATTGAGTTTGAGAGATGTACAGCTTAATGGAAAGCAATCACTTGGGGCACAGCCTCACACTAGAGAAGATATCTGTCCTTCATGGACATGCTGAAATGGGACACCAGCTTGACAAGTGCTGAGGAGCTGTGTACTTGCATGCTGGACCATGTCAACTGGACCAAGATCACTGGGCAAGCTGGAAATGCCTTATGGTCTTGACTTGTTTGATTGGAAAGCAATCTACTGATTGGACTATTTTGTGTTTAAGTTATGCTTTTAAATGCCTTGAAGTTTTGTTGTGGTGTAATTTACTTGTTAAAGAAATTGGTTCGGGACCAAGTATTTAGCCAGAGGGACATCTGGGTTTCCTGTAGATATCCTGTTTTGGGGTTGTGTTTTGTGTTTTTTTTTTTTTTGACACCTTATAACTTTTCTTTCCTTGTGAAAATACTATACGTGAGCAATGATGATTTCCTATATTTCAATTAATTGCAAGTTCAGACACTATTTACAAATTATTGCTAAAACCCTGCTCCATTCTGGTCAGATCTTCATTGTTTATAATTTTTATTTCTGATAAAGTGAATCTCTTGTCATCTATCCTGTCAGATGCACATCCTGCATGTATTGTCTTTCATCATTGAGAGAGTTGAAGCTCAGGTAAGGTCTGATGTAAACTTCAAGGTATTTTATTTACAGGCAGTGCTGTTGTAAAAAGACATGGAAGTTTAAAGACATGGTATTTACTGACATCATTGGGCCAGTTATTTTAGCCCTGATACCTAGAGAGTGTCAAGCCTTTGTTCGTGTCAAAATAAACCCTTGACAAACCCAACAGAAGTGCTGCACTTGTCGCCCAAAGCAGCGGTAGACCAAGTGCTCTTCATTATTAATGTTTCAACCTCGTTGCAGTCTCTTTGACTTGACAAGTGCTATTGTTTGCCTTGTTCAGATTAGACCATATGCATCCAGCCTTGCCCAGTACCTACCTGTGCTATGGGAAGAATCTGTGGAACACAACATGCTTAGATGTGCCATTCTCTCAACACTAGTACACCTTGTCCAGGTAACGAATTCATCCTAGGTCTGATGGGCCTGTGAGAAGGGGGTGGGGATGTAATGGGTTTTGCTAGAAGGTTATGGAATGGGTCCAGGGGTTTTGATTATTGTGCTTTTTATTTGACCAGTGTAGGTTTTGTGAGGAGACAATGCTTTTCATAAATGTAGTTACTAATTAAATGATAAAACACTGTTTTTCTTTTAATTGTCTTACCCTGGCCGTTAAAGAATTTCTCAAAGGTATAACTTCTTTTCATGCAAGTTTAATTGAGGACTGATTTAGTTTTGATGTGATATTTGTTTGTCTTTTTACTAGGGGTTGGGTTCACTGAGTGTGGAACTTTATCATTTCCTTATCCCTATCATCAAGTTTAGTACAGACGTATCCCAACCTCCTCATGTGTATCTCCTAGATGATGGGATTGATCTATGGTATGTATCATAAAGGAAAGTTACTGTAAGGCAGGATATTCAGCTCTACCCATTTCTTACTGTAAGGCAGGGGATAGAGCTCTACCCATTTCTTACTGTAAGGCAGGGGATAGAGCTCTACCCATTTCTTACTGTTAGGCAGGGGATAGAGCTCTACCCATCTGTTACTGTAAGGCAGGGGATAGAGCTCTACCCATCTGTTACTGTAAGGCAGGGGATAGAGCTCTACCCATCTGTTACTGTAAGGCAGGGGATAGAGCTCTACCCATCTGTTACTGTAAGGCAGGGGATAGAGCTCTACCCATTTCTTACTGTAAGGCAGGGGATAGAGCTCTACCCATCTGTTACTGTAAGGCAGGGGATAGAGCTCTACCCATCTGTTACTGTAAGGCAGGGGATAGAGCTCTACCCATCTGTTACTGTAAGGCAGGGGATAGAGCTCTACCCATCTGTTACTGTAAGGCAGGGGATAGAGCTCTACCCATCTGTTACTGTAAGGCAGGGGATAGAGCTCTACCCATCTGTTACTGTAAGGCAGGGGATAGAGCTCTACCCATCTATTACTGTAAGGCAGGGGATAGAGCTCTACCCATCTGTTACTGTAAGGCAGGGGATAGAGCTCTACCCATCTGTTACTGTAAGGCAGGGGATAGAGCTCTACCCATCTGTTACTGTAAGGCAGGGGATAGAGCTCTACCCATCTGTTACTGTAAGGCAGGGGATAGAGCTCTACCCATTTCTTACTGTAAGGCAGGGGATAGAGCTCTACCCATCTGTTACTGTAAGGCAGGGGATAGAGCTCTACCCATTTCTTACTGTAAGGCAGGGGATAGAGCTCTACCCATTTCTTACTGTAAGGCAGGGGATAGAGCTCTACCCATTTCTTACTGTAAGGCAGGGGATAGAGCTCTACCCATCTGTTACTGTAAGGCAGGGGATAGAGCTCTACCCATTTCTTACTGTAAGGCAGGGGATAGAGCTCTACCCATTTCTTACTGTAAGGCAGGGGATAGAGCTCTACCCATTTCTTACTGTAAGGCAGGGGATAGAGCTCTACCCATTTCTTACTGTAAGGCAGGGGATAGAGCTCTACCCATTTCTTACTGTAAGGCAGGGGATAGAGCTCTACCCATTTCTTACTGTTAGGCAGGGGATAGAGCTCTACCCATCTGTTACTGTAAGGCAGGGGATAGAGCTCTACCCATCTGTTACTGTAAGGCAGGGGATAGAGCTCTACCCATCTGTTACTGTAAGGCAGGGGATAGAGCTCTACCCATCTGTTACTGTAAGGCAGGGGATAGAGCTCTACCCATTTCTTACTGTAAGGCAGGGGATAGAGCTCTACCCATCTGTTACTGTAAGGCAGGGGATAGAGCTCTACCCATCTGTTACTGTAAGGCAGGGGATAGAGCTCTACCCATCTGTTACTGTAAGGCAGGGGATAGAGCTCTACCCATCTGTTACTGTAAGGCAGGGGATAGAGCTCTACCCATCTGTTACTGTAAGGCAGGGGATAGAGCTCTACCCATCTGTTACTGTAAGGCAGGGGATAGAGCTCTACCCATCTATTACTGTAAGGCAGGGGATAGAGCTCTACCCATCTGTTACTGTAAGGCAGGGGATAGAGCTCTACCCATCTGTTACTGTAAGGCAGGGGATAGAGCTCTACCCATCTGTTACTGTAAGGCAGGGGATAGAGCTCTACCCATCTGTTACTGTAAGGCAGGGGATAGAGCTCTACCCATTTCTTACTGTAAGGCAGGGGATAGAGCTCTACCCATCTGTTACTGTAAGGCAGGGGATAGAGCTCTACCCATTTCTTACTGTAAGGCAGGGGATAGAGCTCTACCCATTTCTTACTGTAAGGCAGGGGATAGAGCTCTACCCATTTCTTACTGTAAGGCAGGGGATAGAGCTCTACCCATCTGTTACTGTAAGGCAGGGGATAGAGCTCTACCCATTTCTTACTGTAAGGCAGGGGATAGAGCTCTACCCATTTCTTACTGTAAGGCAGGGGATAGAGCTCTACCCATTTCTTACTGTAAGGCAGGGGATAGAGCTCTACCCATTTCTTACTGTAAGGCAGGGGATAGAGCTCTACCCATTTCTTACTGTTAGGCAGGGGATAGAGCTCTACCCATCTGTTACTGTAAGGCAGGGGATAGAGCTCTACCCATCTGTTACTGTAAGGCAGGGGATAGAGCTCTACCCATCTGTTACTGTAAGGCAGGGGATAGAGCTCTACCCATCTGTTACTGTAAGGCAGGGGATAGAGCTCTACCCATTTCTTACTGTAAGGCAGGGGATAGAGCTCTACCCATTTCTTACTGTAAGGCAGGGGATAGAGCTCTACCCATTTCTTACTGTAAGGCAGGGGATAGAGCTCTACCCATCTGTTACTGTAAGGCAGGGGATAGAGCTCTACCCATCTGTTACTGTAAGGCAGGGGATAGAGCTCTACCCATCTGTTACTGTAAGGCAGGGGATAGAGCTCTACCCATCTGTTACTGTAAGGCAGGGGATAGAGCTCTACCCATCTGTTACTGTAAGGCAGGGGATAGAGCTCTACCCATCTGTTACTGTAAGGCAGGGGATAGAGCTCTACCCATCTGTTACTGTAAGGCAGGGGATAGAGCTCTACCCATCTGTTACTGTAAGGCAGGGGATAGAGCTCTACCCATCTGTTACTGTAAGGCAGGGGATAGAGCTCTACCCATCTGTTACTGTAAGGCAGGGGATAGAGCTCTACCCATCTGTTACTGTAAGGCAGGGGATAGAGCTCTACCCATCTGTTACTGTAAGGCAGGGGATAGAGCTCTACCCATTTCTTACTGTAAGGCAGGGGATAGAGCTCTACCCATTTCTTACTGTAAGGCAGGGGATAGAGCTCTACCCCTTTGTTCATTATCTGCAAAAAGTGTTTCACAAGGTGTAACTTAGAGAAAATCACTGGAGCTTTGATGGACATACTTTTCTTCTATATTGACCCTTTACACCAATGGCACATGCACCAACCCTATTTTGGAGTCAAAATGCCTGTAAAATTATGGTAAGTGCACTACACTGTATAACACACAGGAACATTTACTCCCAAAACTGCGCAACAGATTATTGTGATGATGACATGACAGGTTATTGTCTTGTCTACTTTGAAGACTTGTGGCTGGTGTATTCACACAAACCAGTAACCGGCTTGCTTTGAGTGCTATAATACAATCACTGCTCAGTGTTCCACAGGCTGCAGAGGATATAGTGACTAATCATAGCATGTTGAAGGGAAAAAACCTGATGCAAATATTACATCTATTAAATCGTTGCAGTACCCGCTGCTAAGGATTCGAACCCGCCTCTAGCCATCGGGCTAGCTCGGTGGTCTAGTGGTACGACATCTGCTCTAGCAATGCAAAGGTCGTGGGTTCAAATCCCACCTGAGTGATTGCCTGTGGATTTTTTTCACAGAGCTCGGGAAAGCACTGAGCATACAGTGCTTAATACACATCGGTGAAAGGGAAAAACCAAATAAAAATTTAAAACCATAGCATGCATTCTCAGTAGTTGCCAAACATCAACCCTTAAATATTTGTTTGCTTCCATGCTAGGTATGAGACGATTCAGAATGCACCATTAATGACCAAAGAACTCATGCAGCTATTTGGCAACATGACATCATTACTAGGTAAGATAGATTGGAATGAGAACAAAAAGGATGAAATCATGTTGCAATGAATATGCACACCACTTAAATTGAATTGAAAATTTAAACAAGAACTGTGATATGTATCTGTAGGAGGGAGAACCCGGTTATTTTAATTTATCCAACCCTAAATTATTTGGCAAAGTACTTCAGGATTCTTCAGTCAACGAATCTTTGAATGATTACTTAATTGTAAATTTTTCCTATAGACAAATACAGCTGCGTCTTGTCGGAAAAGTCCAGTAAATTACAGTTTTTATTGGTTTAGTTCTTTGTACCCTTATTAAGAATGATGATATTGCTTTGTTTTCCAACTCATGCTTTTGAATAAGTATAGACAAATTTTTGTGTACAGTTCCAATGCATATTTGATACAGGCACATTTTGTATTTATTTTGTTATTTTTGTGTTCCACTCGTAGTTGTGGGATAACTGACAGTGCTGCAGAAAAACATTTAGCCAAGGTTAAGAAACCCTCACACTCTGCAGTTTACCATTGTTAGACTTATAAACCAATGGTCTACTTCCTGCCCTGTCACTAAGAAAGAAGCAATATCTTTTTCTTTCAGAATTGGGATCAGAAAATCTCAAAACATGCTTCCAGATCATTACAGCTTATGTACTCCTAGGACCGAATGAATTTATGCAGGTAGGGAACGAGGTCTGAAAATGGATTGGACAATGGGAAATTACATGTTTATTTAAATGACTGAGAACAATCTTGCTCAACCCAATGTTGTTGTGTCGATCACTGTTTGTGTCTTATTTCTGGTAGAAGTTGTTTATTGTAGCTTTCACTTAAAGTGTCTGCAGCTAGTGGAGACGATGTTTAAGATATCCATCATGGAAGGTCCTGTTTTTAACTTCTTTCTAAGTAGAAACTGTGTAAGAGTAATTCATGGGTTAGCCAGGGAGCCCTGTTTGAATACTTTGTGAAACTCAAGATTTCTGCTTCCACCTGAAAAAGAAATTTGACTATTTATTATACCTGTAAGCAGAGAATGATAATCATAACTAAGCACAGCAGTCAGCAGCATACATGTACATGTAGCACTTTCTTACAGAGTGAACAATTGTCATTTGTAAAAATGTATGATAATGTATTGGGTAGAAGAAATACATGAACATAGTCGTGCAACTTTTTGTTTTCCTTAAGAATGTATGCACTGTGTTTTATTCTTATTTTGTTGTATCTTGTACTCCCTGTAGAGCTACTCAAGTGCTGTATTTGCTGGATGTGTAAGTCTCTTGGAAAGTGTTAGACCAGAGGGAATTGTCATTGTCTTGAAGGTAGGCAACTTGTATGGACAAAATGGCCTGACCATGGTTTTCTTTAATTTTTGTACTTTGCAAACAATTTAATTTAAAAATAAAAATAGATTACTTAATCATGTAGTTTTCTCTGTGATATTCTTTAGCTTGTGGAGACAATTTTTAAGATGTTCCCCACGGAAGGGCCTCAAATCTTTCGACAACTCCTTCCAAAGATTTTGCAGAGGGTTCTAGACAAAGAGGTGAGTTGACAATTATTTTCATCTTCAATAGATAGAAAAGAAGGGAGAATAAACATTTTTTAAATTGTCTGTTTTACAAAACTAATTGTTTATTCACCTCAATTTTTTACATAAAAAAAAATACTTGTGAGTGTTCTACAATTAACAAGTACTTCCATACTTGCACAACACCAAAAGTATTGATATTCCACACACACAGATCCTTTTCATTTGATTGGTGGAACACACGTTACATGTCATCCATTATTTTGCCATGTACTTATTACTGTGACGCTCCAAAATTTAGTATTTGACGGACCTGTCAAATAGTATACAGACTGTGGTTGCATGTGAGTGCATTATCGCAGATTAAATTCCCCTCGTGAGATGGACAAACCAGAAACACAGGGGAGAACCCCTTCTCTTAATGATAAGTACACTGGGTTCTTTTACATGCATTACACAACACAAAGGACCTACTTGTATGGCTTTATGTCCCATCTGAAAGACGAAGCTATATAAGTGTCTGGCTTAAAGACACAAGTGTCAAGACCGGTGCTCAAACCCACACTCTGCTGATAAGAAACACCAGAGCTTGAGTCCAGTGTGCTTGACCACTCGCCCACAACAATGCACATCCAATATTCATCCAATATTTGTATTATGTATGAGCACATGCAGAGCATTAGTTGTTTTTTGTTGTACAGTACTTATAGCCAGACACAATTAAGCAAAATAAATTGTTAAATTTTCATGAACTAAAATTAAATTTAATTAAAAAAGTTTCTTTTCAGTGATCTCCTTAAATTGCAGTTGGAAAAACACATTGTAAGAGTACGAGTTGCTGTTTCCGTTTGATTAATGTAATTTTGTCAATGACAAGGTTGCATGTCCGATTTTTGTTTATTATAAGGAACACTCTATTAAACTTAAATTTGTTAACAGTTCAATTTGCGTAGCATTAACTGTTTATTGTTTTGTATTTGTTGTTCTTTTTTTTGGTCCAGGAGTACCCAACAGTGATGTCCATGTACCTTTCCGTTTTTGCTCGGATCATAATCAAGAATCAATCTTTCTTCTTCTCCTTCTTGCAGCAATATTGTCATACCACTAAGGAACAGGTATAGATCTTCATGTCATATCCCCTGTGTGCAGTAGCAACAATGAATACTAATTCTTTTTGTACCAAAAAGAGGTCAGACTATTATGAACTACTAGCCTTGGTTTGGTTACATTGATTTAAATAAGAGAAAAGCAAGATCTATTACACAAGTACAATAAACAAAAAGGTACGAGTATGAATGAAAGATTTTATGACTTGCAAACTGCAATACATGAAAGTGACAGAAAAATGCAGTCAACTAAGTGCTTAGGTCTACAAGATTTATTGGTTTTACATACTTGGAGGGTTGTGTTGCACTTGGCTTGTCAAGTGTGTTTAAATGTACAAATACATGTTTTGTAGTTTATCATTTAAGAATCTGTTATTAATGATGTTTGTTTCTTTAGCCTGATGAGCTACTGAGTAAACTCCTTGTAGTGTGGTCAGAGAAGATGGATTGGATAACACAAGCAGAAAGAAGGAAGTTGAGTGCCTTGGCTCTGATGGCTTTACTGCCGTCAAACTCAAGGTAGCATTACATTAAGGAAGCGTGATATTCCACCCCTCCCGCTCCAAATATGCACATGCCCATGACCCCCTTGTGTCAAACACATATCTTTGGTATAGTATTTGTGAAAACTTATCTATCAATTGTCTCTCCATGGAAGCGCAAAAAGGCTGAGCACTCCCTTTTGGCATTGTTTCAGTGCTATGTAAAAATTGGCGATTCAAAGATTGGCTAATCATGAACACTAAAAACTTTAAATCTGATAACAGTGTCTTTGTGCTACTAAGTGTTAAGAAACTATGACATTTTAGGACTTGAAACTTTGGGGAAATGTTGATGGCAATGATTATACCCAAAATGTGTAATAACACCGATTTGCCAAATGTCTGATTTTTTTAATGAATTTACAGTTTGTGAAAACAGGGGGCCAAATTCTTTTGACTTGGCTAAGTTGTTGTTTGAGCTTCACATGACATTGTGAGGAAATCATTACATAAACATGTGAATTATATAATTATCAGAATAAAATTTCTACTGCTTACCAACCAAAAGGATCTGAAGTATTTTGTCTGTGCTTTACCAGTGAATTACAGTTGTAAAATGCTTTAGAATGCATTATTTGGCTTCAGTCATTGTCAGTATGGAAATAATCTTAGGTGGAAAGAAACTTCCTTGCAAAACTTCACTCCCATGGCGCTTGTTCCCTCCAGTTCTTGGGAAATGTTCTTATCCTTCAGAAACCAAGTTGTATTAGCAAATACTTGTGCATTACCCAAAGCTGATTTTTTTTCTTCCCCCCCCCCCCTCGTCATCAGTGTGGTTGTTCAGAAGTTTCCTGATGTTGTGTATGCAGTAGTGGAAGTCTTACATGATGTCTGCCGTGAGGAGAACGGAACCCAAGTCGAGTAAGATAAAGCATCAAATTGTGTTGTTTCCTTATCCCTATCAAGTTTACATATGCTGTTATAACTGTTTTCTCAAGCACTGTGTGTGTTTAGAGATCATTGTTATAGGTCTTGGGACCTGGGGCCAACTTCACAAAGAGTTACAATTGATTTTCAATGTGTATCAATCTTAATTGCTGTGAAGCTAAGTGAGATGTCACAATACAAATCACTATGGTGATATTGACAATTCCTCTTAGGAGGAATCTTAGTGCTTTGTGAAATCAAACCCTGGAGTTGTCTGGACTATACCCAATCAAAGAATTGGTCTTGGAAGGTCTTGGGTTTTACCCATGAGACCTGCCATATATGAACTTCAAATAGTCATGAGCATTGCTTTCTCTATATTTACATATATATGATTTTTATTTTCAGTTATCTCGTCATGGGAGACAGGGAAGATGTGGAAGATGAGTTTGAGACAGAACATGATAAGAGGAAAAGAAAAGTGAGTTAGCTTTAATGTGTCTTGGATGCTATTTTTTGTGTTACAAAAGCTGAATCTGATTTAATTCAAACTCTTCCAGATGTTTTGATTCCTCTTTTAGGTGAAGCAAACAAGTCTCCTGACAATGACTAGAGCAAGCTAGTCCAAACGTTGAGATCAATTAAGAACTCACTTCGCGGCAGTGATGTTAATAACCAGAAGTCCCCTCGATCCGATCCACTAAGCTAAAGTAGTAGTACCGGCCAATTTCCTACCTTCCGCACAGGTAGTAGCTAATAAGCTGGACAGTTCTTTTCAGAACTAAGTAGTCTCCTGAAGTAGTCTCCCGAATTCCAATCTACTCCGGGACAGTAGAATAAAAAGCAAGACCTAGTTCCCTAAACACAAATCTACACAGCTAGTAGATATACACATGGTGTACATTGAAGCAAACAAGCTTTAGTTACTTAAGTCAACATAATTGGAAGTTGATTAACTGTAAACGGTCGTTATTGTTAGCTGTTGGAATGCGATGGAGCGGTAATCATCAACAAGACTATGTCACCACAGTCCAGCAGTTGAGGCATAATACTTCTAGTATCGTGTGATTCAAGAAGGTTCTAACATTGTGTTTGTATAATGTCAATAGATATACTGTCTTGACTACCCAAGAGATTATAGCCAAAGCTGAATGCATTTTATTTGTCTTCACAGCTGTCATTAAAAGATCCTGTCCATTGCACATCACTGAGGGATTTCTGCATTCTACAATTCACAGAGTTTGAACGCATTCATGGCACCCCTACCTTCACTAGACTAATGGAATCAATTGACTTTGAAATACGAGAACAACTGCAAAATTTCTTCAAGTAATCTACAGAAGTGATCACAAGATGCTTGAATTTATTCAAATGATCGACTGGCATTGTGGGAATTTCTAGTATTAAACTAACAAGTCATCGGTATAGGTCACATTTAAGAAAACATTAAAAGTTTTTTGAAGACATGTACAAGACTTATCATGATGATAACAACTACAAAAATGGTCAATAATCACCCCAAAATAGCTTTAAATCACTTGCATGATTTGCTGTTGATAAAAGTAATACAAAACTTTGTAAGTATTTAAGGAACACTTGTTTTTTATGGTTGTCACATTGAGAACACTTCCACATGTCAATTACAGAAAATGAGTTCTTAACTTCTTTGCCATT
Source organism: Pisaster brevispinus (assembly GCA_023634235.1). Taxonomy (NCBI): domain Eukaryota; kingdom Metazoa; phylum Echinodermata; class Asteroidea; order Forcipulatida; family Asteriidae; genus Pisaster; species Pisaster brevispinus. The sequence continues at coordinate 15,379,515 of JAMKCF010000011.1, read as the reverse complement.
TTTTGGCACAAACAAGTATTTTCCAAGGAGCATGTACTTCACTGGAGTTTGAAGATATCTACAAAACCTCACTGGTTATTATTGCAAGAGCTGTATTTGTTTGAAAGACTACAAGAAAGTTGTGTGAAGTAACTGCAAAAGCTGGTTGAGGTTGAGAAAGTAATTGTTTTATCAATTTGTTTGCTTGAGTTTCATATGTAAAACTTAACAAACTCATTGAGCTAATTACAACATTGAAATTAACTACAAAATATCATCAAGTGATCTGCATGCATTTTACTTGATGGGGAGTTGTATGGGAAACCCTTTTTGTCATTGGAGTTTTGTAATGAAAAAAACATCTAAAGAACCTCAACAGCTTTTTAACTTTTAGTAAAAAATGACTTGTTGGGAGTTTTTCAGGTTTAAAAAAAAATAGAGTCTCTAGCGGAAGGGGCCACAAATTGTCATCAGATTTATTGGTATTTATCATTTGCATGTATTCAGTTTTCATGTCTGCAAGCCAGATGACAACTTCATACAACTTTAAGATGGGTTATGTGACCAGCTCTGTCATGGCTTGAGGTACTTTCGAAAGTCGTTGAAATAATTTCATATGAATTCAAGCTTATTTTTGAAGACTCCAGCTGTATGTGTTACTCACAGTCTCTTCAAATTATTACAAGACGTAAGGAAACATCAATCTTGCACCATATCCCCAAGGACGATGGCTCCACCAATTTTCACTTTCCATCTTGCACTCTTCGGTGTAAATACAAGTTCAAGCAATTTTCACAATTTGTACATGTATATGTGAAACACTGAGAAAACCTTTAGCACAAGTTCTAGACATTGGAACATATATACTCATGGTCTTACTATAATTTACTAGTACTGAACAAGAAAACAGTATGGAGACAGTTGATTTTATACCAAGACTTTGTATACAATATGAAGCCATATATTGTGAAACAAGGATACTTAGGGGGGTTTATTTGTAAAGAAAACCCTGCTTTGCATCATGTGCTCATAATACTCAAGAAAAAGGAAGGAGGGCCCTTTCAAAACAACATTGAAATGGTTTTGGTTCTTTCCCCACCATTTTCTGAATATTTGCAAGATGGTCTTACTAAAGATAGAGAATCAAGCAGGTTTCCACCAAGTAAGTATCTGGTTTGCGGTGACTCCATGTAAGAAATCTCTTTTGAGAGTAGTGGTGAATTTGAGAAGAGCCGGTTGTCTGCTCTTAGGTTTCCACCACTCTATAGCCTTCTCACAATGTAGGTCAATGCACATGGTATCCACTAATCTTAATCTTCACTACTGGAGCTTTAAGGAGATGACTTGATGCACCATTTAGTGCCCCTAACTAAAGCAATGGTACATGTAACCAGAGTTGAAATGCATGTACATGTACCTGTGTGGAATCTTATTATTATTAATACCAGCTTGCCACACTAAGCATGCTACTGAAACTGTGTACATGTACACATGCATGCGATTGACGGTACACTATCAATAGGGAATAAAGGTGTATGTTATTTAGAAGCACACTAAAAGAACACACAAAGTGTTTGATATTTTATCAAAATGTCTGTACCTACATTCAAAAACCTTAGCGTTGAGGTAAAGAAATGAAGGCATAACATTTATTTGGTTCTGAACTGGAAGGCTGGGCAACCCAGCCCAGATAAGGTAACAAATTTGATTAAAAAGTGCCTGTGTCTGTGTAAAATGGTGCTAAATTTACATTTGATGATAGACAACACATTTTTAGGTGTGTTTTACTCGTTTCTTTTCAAAACAGAACTAGAAAATTCAAAGGGTTTGGTTAAGAAAAATCATTTGTATTTATACTGCACAATACATATATATTTATTGAAGTGTACACTTTTAAAATGTAGACAATGGGAATAATTACCTTCATAGTCTGGAGCATTTAATAATGTATTTAACCTTTTATATCTAAACAAAATAGTTGAAAACCACACAAGACAAGTATTTACATGTTCAATGATGGCAAGAGCAGAATTTGTATTGAATTCTTATTTGAACACCTACAAACCTTTAGATTTCTTTACATATTGACAGGCCTTGAGTGGTGCAGGCTACTTTCCTGACAACACAGCATCTCTATCGGGCAGTTCAGATGGTTCACACATTACATTAATTTGTTTTCTTGACTTATCATTCATTTGTGTATTTCATGTCATGGGTCACATTATGATGCATGATTTACAATAAAACAGTTATTCAAATTTAAAATTCACAAATATATGCATTTTACCAAAAATAAAAGAACCATATAAAATTGGAGTGAAACATCAAAGTACAGGGGGAAAATGCATCTTAATTCAGTATAAATAACACTCTTCTTCATTCTGGTTGTTCTAAAAAACGACTCTGAGTATTGTTAAATTCTTCTTAAAGTTATATTCCCAGTTATGTTTCTAACTGAATAAATTGAGAAGTAAAATTAGTGGCATGTTGAAGTTTGCTACCAATAACAAATGTCAACATATCAAATTACAAAATATTCAGAAAACTAGTGTATGACTCCCATGGTAAATGCAGCACAATGTCTTACCTATCTGAGCCAAAGACAAACCACATGGTTAGTAATTATTGGTTAAAACAACTATTAGATTCAATCTGAAAGTTCTCTGATAGTCACCACAGCTCTGGCTAGGGCTTCGGCTAAGGCTCCATAAGTTATTATATTATTAATACCAGTCCTCCAGATAAAATGTTTCTGTATGAAATATTGTCAAAGTCAAGTAAATATCATTTCAAGACCCCCATGGGCAAATCACCATTGCTTATTTTGATTGCCGCAATTGAAACAAGCTTATTTTCGTGCATATAAATCTGCATTTAATGTACATTTCTTTTGATATTTTCACAAAATTGGTGTTTTAAATTGATAACTACATAGCTACATAAAAATGAATGAACTCTTCCAGATACATGTAAGTTCCCTTTAAGTAATTAAGTATGCTTTAACAAATATTTGACAATAAAAATGACTACATATCAAATGATGTTCTTTTTTTCTTTTTTCTTTTTTTTCTTTTTTTTTTGCTATCAAGTAATAAACCACAAAGGAAACTGACTGGGTAAATTTTAAATAGTTTGAGTTTGAACAAAGTTTTTAGTTTCACAGAAGCTCTATCCAGTTGGCCCTTAAGCAGATGACTGTTGGATGCTATGACTACCCCAATAGTATTTACAATATGTATTTTTTGTTCTTGAAGTATTGTTTAAACATTTTGTATAGGGGCCATGCCCATGAGATGACAAAAGCATTTAAAAGTTCTGATGCTATATTTTTGCCCAAATAACATTGTTGACACAATTTACATTTAAGAAAGAGTAAATGTAAATAAGTATGTATCTGGTCCTCCATATAAAGCTCTGTAGAATATTCTGTTCTCAATCTTTGCGATGTGAGTTTTATCTGTTAAGAATCTTGGCCCTTTTTTAAACTACGGAATGACTTGGGTTCCAGCTTAGGCTATGTCTGCCTGGTTGAAGCTCCATACCAAAACAACACATTGACTTGGGTTCCAGCTTAGGCTATGTCTGCCTGGTTGAAGCTCCATACCAAAACAACACATTGACTTGGATTCCAGCTTAGGCTATGTCTGCCTGGTTGAAGCTCCATACCAAAACAACACATTGACTTGGGTTCCAGCTTAGGCTATGTCTGCCTGGTTGAAGCTCCATACCAAAACAACACATTGACTTGGATTCCAGCTTAGGCTATGTCTGCCTGGTTGAAGCTCAATACCAAAACAACACATTGACTTGGGTTCCAGCTTAGGCTATGTCTGCCTGGTTGAAGCTCCATACCAAAACAACACATTGACTTGGATTCCAGCTTAGGCTATGTCTGCCTGGTTGAAGCTCCATACCAAAACAACACATTGACTTGGGTTCCAGCTTAGGCTATGTCTGCCTGGTTGAAGCTCCATACCAAAACAACACATTGACTTGGATTCCAGCTTAGGCTATGTCTGCCTGGTTGAAGCTCCATACCAAAACAACACATTGACTTGGATTCCAGCTTAGGCTATGTCTGCCTGGTTGACGCTCCATACCAAAACAACACATTTTCAAAATAACTTACGGAGCCGTAGCCGGAGCCCTAGTCCAAGCCATGGTTTTAAAAAAGGGCCAATGCTTGATTACCGTCCATAATTTTGGGGCGCAAGAAAACTGGGCCAGTGATGTTTTAAAAAAAGATTTATAAATATTAAATAACTATTATTAGTGAAGCAATCACCTTGTTTTCATTAATAATGTTATTAATTTCAATTTATCAGTTTCAAGCTAGACCATGCAGTGAATTGTTGTTAGTTTGGGATAACTGATAAAGATTGCACCATCATTCATGTCTATTAGGATCAAACATCAAGGTTGCACCATCCCTTTTAAGAAATGTTATTTCTAGATACTATATTACCATGAATACTAATGGTTTGGATGAAAATGCTATTCCCCAAAACAATGTTGCAAAAACTTCCAAGGGATAGTTTAAACCTTAAATTTTTGTCAGTATCTTTTTTGAAGTATTGATGCATTTTCAGACATATTCTGAACAAGTTTGAAAGTATTCAGAACAGAGTGAAACTCAACAAACCTGCATAAGTTAACTGAAATCTTGAAGTAATAAAATGCATGCTTTCATATAAAATATTGAATCAATGACTTTGGGAATGTTCATGCAAGCGTATCAGACAAACAAACAAAAATTGAACAACTGATATTTATGTCAAATTATCTCACAGGTAAATTGTATATTGCCAGAGTTTCACGCATCAATTTACTCATTTAGCAAAAAAACAAACCAATCATGCATGCCATGAGGTAATGCATGCAAATCCTACCAGTCAAGTCTCAAACATTTGATTTTTGAGCTCACCAAAAGTTTATTGAGGTAAGACTTTAATAAATGAAGAAGTAGTGACGGACTTATTACATTGCACAGAGTAAGCCAACTTACGTCATTATACGATTGTTGCACGCTGTGATGGGGGTCCATGGTATTTTGTACTCCAGATGGGGCAAATGGTACCTGAGGGTGTACAAAACCCATGGACCCCATCATAGAGCATGCAACAACTGTTTTATACCATGGTAATAAATTTGAGGCAATCTGTTGTCAACTTCCAACATTATTATAAAATTTGCACAGTTGAAAAAGCTGACGAACAGTGCATGCAGTGAACGAATTGCAAACAACAATGGCAGTCATTAACAGAAATATGAATTCACTGTTTCCTACAGCACATTACACAGGAATGTCAATCATTTTACCTAGTACAAGCATAATTACATCCTCATACCTGGGGCTGTTTCTCATGTTATTGTACATGGTGGTAGAAACGACAAATAGTGGGCATGATCAAGGTAATGTACACTGTGGGGTACATGTCTCATGTTCCCATGATTGCTTCTCAACCAATAAAATTCACAATTTAGTACCGTGGTTTAATAAAGTCTTATGGACCACTTGCAGGAACACACAGCCACCTTGACCACAATCTTTGAACACAAATAGTATGGTGCTCAATTGTGGCTCCAACCAGGCTTTCATTGATTGAAAAGCAGGACAAGGCAACTTTGCAACAGCAAATGGCACCATCTGCAAGGGGGTGATATGTGTACCTACAAGACAGTCACACTTGTTGGTAATAGACCATAAAGGTGTTTTTTGTTTTTTTTTACAGTTCTACCAACTGTACAAACGAGTTTAGTGTCTTATTATTTTTACGAGCCAGTAACCTTTTTGATAATTTTTTCCTGCTCATTTCTGCTCACAGGCTCATAATTTGCAAACTCAAGAGAGAAAGATGCGGTGCCCGATGTTAGACTCCGTAGAGCAGTTGAATACCCCTGTCCAAAGAAAAATAAATAGTTACCACACAAATTTTGGCAAATGAGCTTCAGGTACTGTTGAGTTTTTTTCAGGAAAGCAATCATTCAAATTGTAGAATACCTGAATACAGGTAAAAACAAACCTGACTCACCATCATTTCTGAGAGGGGTGACCTAGCAAACAATATCCTACTTTCATCCCGGTTCTCTATGGCAACCACTTGACCCCTCCTTGAGTTTAAGTCACCAAGCACAGTTCCAAGCCTTGTCTCGTCAGTGACAATCTAAATAGAATATAAATATAAATTTAAATATTCATGCAATTTTGGTGCATCATATTGCTTGGCACACAACAACTCATAACTCCAGTGCATGTGTTCCAGGGCACCACACAGGCAAATTTAGGGGTCCTTGCACATTTGGAATAGTACCCCATAAGGATTTGTTTGTTTGAGTTTATTCCGCTAAAAATTCTTAAGAAAAGGGAATATTGAACTGCTAAGATAGGAAAGGGGATTGCGATGCAATTTTTAATGGAAGGAATATTTACCTCTAAATTCATCATTGGTTCAAGAACCTGACTGCCGCCAGCATTGAGGGCGCTGTGTAAACACTGTGATGCACAGGCAGACACCATTGCTGGGGCTGTACCTGGACTCACGTTTATGTTTTCCAAACTGATTTGCATATCTATGACAGGAAAACCAATCAGAGGACCTGTATTGAAAAAAAATGAGATTTTACTTCAAGACAAAGCTTTATTTCTGGAACTAACTGAAAACAAATACATCAGAAAAAGATTTCCAACATCTAGACAAACAGGCATGCAACTCTTCCGCGTTTCCGCGGATTTCCGCGTTTTTAAAAAATGATCAGCGCAAAAAAAAAAAAATTTTTTTTTTTTGGCGATTTTCTTTTTTAAAGCCTTATATATGCTTGGCAACAACAATGTACAACCACAATAATGTGAAATAAGCCTAGTACATGCTAAGAATGCACCTAAGAGCATAATAAACCTCAAAATTTTCTAGGGTACCATTGTGGATCTCATGTCCCTTGGCGTTTTGGCTACCTCGCTCCGCGCTTGCGTTGTGCCTTTGAAAATTTCCTCTTTTTTTTTCATCGGGCAGTTGCATGCCTGACAACACTCAGCCACTGGTCTTCTCACTCATAAGATATCAAATCTATTTTTCCTACCAACCCTCCTTTTGGTTCTATCTGACCCTCACACCCATACATGTAGCTCCAATGGTAGAGTGTCCTACAAACCCTCCTTTTGGTTCTATCTGGCCCTTGCACCCATACATGTAGCTCCACTGGCAGAGTGTCCTACCAACCCTCGTTTTGGTTCTTTCTGGCCCTCACACCCATACATGTACCTCCACTGGCAGAGTGTCCTACAAACCTTCCTTTTGGTTCTATCTGACCCTTGCACCCATACATGTAGCTCCACTGGCAGAGTGTCCTACAAACCCTCCTTTTGGTTCTATCTGACCCTCACACCCATACATGTAGCTCCAATGGTAGAGTGTCCTACAAACCCTCCTTTTGGTTCTATCTGGCCCTTGCACCCATACATGTAGCTCCACTCGCAGAGTGTCCTACAAACCCTCCTTTTGGTTCTATCTGGCCCTTGCACCCATACATGTACCTCCACTGGCAGAGTGTCCTACCAACCCTCCTTTTGGTTCTTTCTGGCCCTCACACCCATACATGTAGCTCCATTGGCAGAGTGTCCTACAAACCCTCCTTTTGGTTCTATCTGGCCCTTGTACCCATACATGTACCTCCACTGGCAGAGTGTCCTACCAACCCTCCTTTTGGTTCTTTCTGGCCCTCACACCCATACATGTAGCTCCATTGGCAGAGTGTCCTACAAACCCTCCTTTTGGTTCTATCTGGCCCTTGCACCCATACATGTAGCTTCACTGGTAGTGTCCTACCATCCCTCCCTTTGGTTCTATCTGGCCCTCAACCCCCATACATGTAGCTCCATTGGCAGAGTGTCCTACCAACCCTCCTTTTGGTTCTTTCTGGCCCTCACACCCATACATGTAGCTCCACTGGCAGAGTGTCCTACAAACCCTCCTTTTGGTTCTATCTGGCCCTTGCACCCATACATGTAGCTCCACTGGCAGAGTGTCCTACAAACCCTCCTTTTGGTTCTATCTGGCCCTTGCACCCATACATGTAGCTCCACTGGCAGAGTGTCCTACCAACCCTCCTTTTGGTTCTATCTGGCCCTCACACCCATACATGTAGCTCCACTGGCAGAGTGTCCTACAAACCCTCCTTTTGGTTCTATCTGGCCCTCAACCCCCATACATGTAGCTCCACTGGCAGAGTGTCCTACAAACCCTCCTTTTGGTTCTATCTGGCCCTTGCACCCATACATGTAGCTCCACTGGCAGAGTGTCCTACCAACCCTCCTTTTGGTTCTATCTGGCCCTCACACCCATACATGTAGCTCCACTGGCAGAGTGTCCTACCAACCCTCCTTTTGGTTCTATCTGGCCCTCAACCCCCATACATGTAGCTCCACTGGCAGAGTGTCCTACCAACCCTCCTTTTGGTTCTATCTGGCCCTTGCACCCATACATGTAGCTCCATTGGCAGAGTGTCCTACCAACCCTCCTTTTGGTTCTATCTGGCCCTCACACCCATACATGTAGCTCCACTGGCAGAGTGTCCTACCAACCCTCCTTTTGGTTCTATCTGGCCCTCAACCCCCATACATGTAGCTCCATTGGCAGAGAGTCCTACCAACCCTCCTTTTGGTTCTATCTGGCCCTCACACCCATACATGTAGCTCCACTGGCAGAGTGTCCTACCAACCCTCCTTTGGGTTCTATCTGGCCCTCAACCCGTACATGTAGCTCCATTGGCAGAGTGTCCTACAAACCCTCCTTTTGGTTCTATCTGGCCCTTGCACCCATACATGTAGCTCCACTGGCAGAGTGTCCTACCAACCCTCCTTTTGGTTCTATCTGGCCCTTGCACCCATACATGTAGCTCCACTGGCAGAGTGTCCTACAAACCCTCCTTTTGGTTCTATCTTGCCCTGGCACCCATACATGTAGCTCCACTCGCAGAGTGTCCTACAAACCCTCCTTTTGGTTCTATCTGGCCCTCAACCCCCATACATGTAGCTCCACTGGCAGAGTGTCCTACCAACCCTCCTTTTGGTTCTATCTGGCCCTCAACCCGTACATGTAGCTCCACTGGAAGAGTGTCCTACCAACCCTCCGTTTGGTTCTATCTTGCCCTCAACCCCATACATGTAGCTCCACTGGCAGAGTGTCCTACAAACCCTCCTTTTGGTTCTATCTGGCCCTTGCACCCATACATGTAGCTCCACTGGCCGAGTGTCCTACTAACCCTCCTTTTGGTTCTATCTGGCCCTCACACCCATTCATGTAGCTCCATTGGCAGAGTGTCCTACCAACCCTCCTTTTGGTTCTATCTGGCCCTCAACCCCCATACATGTAGCTCCACTGGCAGTGTCCTACCAACCCTCCTTTTGGTTCTATCTGGCCCTCACACCCATACATGTAGCTCCACTGGCAGAATGTCCTACCAACCCTCCCTTTGGTTCTATCTGGCCCTCAACCCCCCATACGTGTAGCTCCATTGGCAGAGTGTCCTACCAACCCTCCTTTTGGTTCTATCTGGCCCTTGCACCCATACATGTAGCTCCATTGGCAGAGTGTCCTACCAACCCTCCTTTTGGTTCTATCTGGCCCTTGCACCCATACATGTAGCTCCACTGGCAGAGTGTCCTACCAACCCTCCTTTTGGTTCTATCTGGCCCTCACACCCATACATGTAGCTCCATTGGCAGAGTGTCCTACCAACCCTCCTTTTGGTTCTATCTGGCCCTTGCACCCATACATGTAGCTCCACTGGCAGAGTGTCCTACCAACCCTCCTTTTGGTTCTATCTGGCCCTTGCACCCATACATGTAGCTCCACTGGCAGAGTGTCCTACCAACCCTCCTTTTGGTTCTATCTGGCCCTCACACCCATACATGTAGCTCCATTGGCAGAGTGTCCTACCAACCCTCCTTTTGGTTCTATCTGGCCCTCAACCCCCATACATGTAGCTCCACTGGCAGAGTGTCCTACAAACCCTCCTTTTGGTTCTATCTGGCCCTTGCACCCATACATGTAGCTCCACTGGCAGAGTGTCCTACCAACCCTCATTTTGGTTCTATCTGGCCCTCACACCCATACATGTAGCTCCATTGGCAGAGTGTCCTACCAACCCTTCTTTTGGTTCTATCTGGCCCTCAACCCCCATACATGTAGCTCCACTGGCAGAGTGTCCTACCAACCCTCCTTTGGGTTCTATCTGGCCCTCAACCCCCATACATGTAGCTCCATTGGCAGAGTGTCCTACCAACCCTCCTTTTGGTTCTATCTGGGCCTCAACCCATACATGTAGCTCCACTGGCAGAGTGTCCTACCAACCCTCATTTTGGTTCTATCTGGCCCTTGCACCCATACATGTAGCTCCACTGGCAGAGTGTCCTACCAACCCTCCTTTTGGTTCTATCTGGCCCTCACACCCATACATGTAGCTCCATTGGCAGAGTGTCCTACCAACCCTCCTTTTGGTTCTATCTGGCCCTTGCACCCATACATGTAGCTCCACTGGCAGAGTGTCCTACCAACCCTCCTTTTGGTTCTATCTGGCCCTTGCACCCATACATGTACCTCCTCTGGCAGAGTGTCCTACCAACCCTCCTTTTGGTTCTATCTGGCCCTTGCACCCATACATGTAGCTCCACTGGCAGAGTGTCCTACCAACCCTCCTTTTGGATCTATCTGGCCCTTGCACCCATACATGTAGCTCCACTGGCAGAGTGTCCTACCAACCCTCCTTTTGGTTCTATCTGGCCCTTGCACCCATACATGTAGCTCCACTGGCAGAGTGTCCTACCAACCCTCCTTTTGGTTCTATCTGGCCCTTGCACCCATACATGTACCTCCACTGGCAGAGTGTCCTACCAACTCTCCTTTTGGTTCTATCTGGCCCTTGCACCCATACATGTAGCTCCACTGGCAGAGTGTCCTACCAACCCTCCTTTTGTTTCTATCTGGCCCTTGCACCCATACATGTAGCTCCACTGGCAGAGTGTCCTACCAACCCTCCTTTTGGTTCTATCTGGCCCTCAAACCCCAAACATGTAGCTCCATTGGCAGAGTGTCCTACCAACCCTCCTTTTGGTTCTATCTGGCCCTTGCACCCATACATGTAGCTCCATTGGCAGAGTGTCCTACAAACCCTCCTTTTGGTTCTATCTGGCCTTTGCACCTGTACATGTAGCTCCACTGGCAGAGTGTCCTACCAACCCTCCTTTTGGTTCTATCTGGCTTTTGCACCCATACATGTAGCTCCACTGGCAGAGTGTCCTACAAACCCTCCTTTTGGTTCTATCTGGCCTTTGCACCTGTACATGTAGCTCCACTGGCAGAGTGTCCTACCAACCCTCATTTTGGTTCTATCTGGCCCTCACACCCATACATGTAGCTCCATTGGCAGAGTGTCCTACCAACCCTCCTTTTGGTTCTATCTGGCCCTCAAACCCCAAACATGTAGCTCCATTGGCAGAGTGTCCTACCAACCCTCCTTTTGGTTCTATCTGGCCCTTGCACCCATACATGTAGCTCCATTGGCAGAGTGTCCTACAAACCCTCCTTTTGGTTCTATCTGGCCTTTGCACCTGTACATGTAGCTCCACTGGCAGAGTGTCCTACCAACCCTCCTGTTGGTTCTATCTGGCTTTTGCACCCATACATGTAGCTCCACTGGCAGAGTGTCCTACAAACCCTCCTTTTGGTTCTATCTGGCCTTTGCACCTGTACATGTAGCTCCACTGGCAGAGTGTCCTACCAACCCTCATTTTGGTTCTATCTGGCCCTCACACCCATACATGTAGCTCCATTGGCAGAGTGTCCTACCAACCCTCCTTTTGGTTCTATCTGGCCCTTGCACCCATACATGTAGCTCCACTGGCAGAGTGTCCTACCAACCCTCCTTTTGGTTCTATCTGGCCCTTGTACCCATACATGTACCTCCACTGGCAGAGTGTCCTGCCAACCCTCCTTTTGGTTCTATCTGGCCCTTGCACCCATACATGTAGCTCCACTGGCAGAGTGTCCTACCAACCCTCCTTTTGGTTCTATCTGGCCCTTGCACCCATACTATAGCTCCACTGGCAGAGTGTCCTACCAACCCTCCTTTTGGTTCTATCTGGCCCTCAACCCCCATACATGTAGCTCCATTGGCAGAGTGTCCTACCAACCCTCCTTTTGGTTCTATCTGGCCCTTGCACCCATACATGTAGCTCCATTGGCAGAGTGTCCTACAAACCCTCCTTTTGGTTCTTTCTGGCCTTTGCACCTGTACATGTAGCTCCACTGGCAGAGTGTCCTACCAACCCTCCTTTTGGTTCTATCTGGCCTTTGCACCCATACATGTAGCTCCACTGGCAGAGTGTCCTACAAACCCTCCTTTTGGTTCTATCTGGCCTTTGCACCTGTACATGTAGCTCCACTGGCAGAGTGTCCTACCAACCCTCATTTTGGTTCTATCTGGCCCTCACACCCATACATGTAGCTCCATTGGCAGAGTGTCCTACCAACCCTCCTTTTGGTTCTATCTGGCCCTTGCACCCATACATGTAGCTCCACTGGCAGAATGTCCTACCAACCCTCCTTTTGGTTCTATCTGGCCCTTGCACCCATACATGTAGCTCCATTGGCAGAGTGTCCTACCAACCCTCCTTTTGGTTCTATCTGGCCTTTGCACCCATACATGTAGCTCCATTGGCAGAGTGTCCTACCAACCCTCCTTTTGGTTCTTTCTGGCCCTTGCACCCCTTAATGTAGCTCCACTGGCAGAGTGTCCTACCAACCCTCCTTTTGGTTCTATCTGGCCCTCACACCCATACATGTAGCTCCATTGGCAGAGTGTCCTACCAACCCTCCTTTTGGTTCTATCTGGCCCTCAACCCCCATACATGTAGCTCCATTGGCAGAGTGTCCTACCAACCCTCCTTTTGGTTCTATCTGGCCCTTGCACCCATACATGTAGCTCCACTGGCAGAGTGTCCTACCAACCCTCCTTTTGGTTCTATCTGGCCCTTGCACCCATACATGTAGCTCCATTGGCAGAGTGTCCTACCAACCCTCCTTTTTAAACTCAGGAGAACTTGCATCTTCATCAAAAGACAGCCATCATTTCATTTATCATTAACGTTGATATGCCAAAGTAATTTTTAACATCTTGTTATTGATAGGTTTGTTTAACATGACTTTTACAGATTGTATAAATATAGTGTGATGAGTTGGTTATCTTAAGCGTTTTGCCTGCGAGACAGTTGCTACAATATATTCAGTTCAAATTGGTCACTCTGTAATTTTAGAAATAAATGGAGTGCCTTATCATAAAACATTTTAATACAATGTGATTCCTTAAGTTCTTCTAATTTTGTGTACTTTGTAAAACGGCATTTGGTCAAGTTTTTCGACATCCTTTTAAGTGCTTGCAACAATACGAAGTACAACGTTTTGGTCAGTTTTACAATATTTGTATCACTAAAAAAATTAACTGGAAAAAGTTCTTGTAAATTGAAAGATAATATGATTTTCAGCTGTGTTCTGATTTAAAGTACACGTGTTGTATAAAATCAAACATTTTGTGAGTGTGTCCCCAAAATATGTTATAATTCATTCCTCTGATCTTTTCTCTCTTATGTTACCTTTTCAAATAAAACATCTTTTTGAATTATCTGTTCTAAGCCATATTGAGCACCATTTAAAACTATGAAAGCAGTCATATCCCAGGCTCAACTTGTAAGAAAAAGGGTTATTTTGGCAGGCTTTTCTAAGTTTGGTTAGCTTTTAACCGTTTGAATTGGTATGATACGAGTGAATGTTTAAAGTGAGCACTAAAGTGGTGTTTGAAGTTGTAGTTGAAGTCATTGTGATAAACAAAAACTAAACTGCACTAAATTTAATTACCTTGCTGACATGATGATAAAACACCATTCCTGACTGCTTCAACTACATCATTCCCAGCATTCAGGTCATTTGATACGTTGAATGTCACTGAATCTCCGCACTCCTCCTCTTTTGGTAGAATAGATAATGTTATGGTAGCTAGGTGATGTTGGTCACCAATGACGCGATCCAGAGTTGCTGCACATGTTAATCATAGTGAGGTTAGGGGTCTATCAAGATTTGAGAAATAGGGTCCAGATTTGGGATGAACTGAAAAAAGGGATTTCAAAATTGCTCTTAAACAACTTTTACAGGTAAAATAACATTAATATTGATTGATATTGATTCCAAAAGACACCAAGACACCAATCTTGCTATACACCATGTGCGGAATTTCAAGTGAACAAAAGTTAATCCTGATGTACTGAGAGTAGAAATGTTTCAAACATAGGCAGGAGATTAAGTTACCCATCTCCAACTAAACTTCAAAATGTCTTCACAATGGTTTACCTGCACATCATTTCATGCACAGAGCAAAGAACCAAGGCATACAACGCATATCTTTCAGAGTCTGAATGATTGGTTTTGCAAATTGTTACAACATACTCTAGGGATTCCAATCAGTGTCCAACAAGTACAAAGCAGGGACTGCTACTCATTGCCTACCTAATCCAATACAACTAGGCAATCACTACTCATTGCCTACCTAATCCAATACAACTAGGCAATCACTACTTACTTTGTTCAGTTACAGACTTTGTTATTCTCTCCCTGTATGAGATCTGAAGTGGGCCCATCTCAGCATCCACTTTGTATTCTTTACGAATTCGATCTACAATAATTTCAAGATGGAGTTCCCCCATACCAGAAAGGATCATCTAATAAATATTAAAAACAATAAAATCATTTGGCAATGACAATAACAATACTTATCAGAGCGATGCAAAGTCTATGTTACATTGATAGTATCAATATAAATCTGTTATTAGATGATTTTCATGAGCTCCAAACACTTGTATCTTTACCTGGCCTGTGTCGGTGTCTGTTCTAACATGAAGACTGGGATCCTCTCGTTGTAAACATTCAAGGGCTCTCTCCAAATCTGAAATTTAAATATTTATCCATTGGTACCGCATCACTAAGTCTACTGACAACACTCCTACAATCCATCTTGGAGCAACAGGGATCAAATCTTATTTGGATCATCAGTCTTTTTCTATACATTTCCTCCATCTAGGTTTACCTTCCATTATCTAAATCTCATCATTTCTTTATCAACCAGTTAATCCAAGTCCATTTTGACAATGAACCTTTTCAATATCCATCACAAATTTTCAGTATGTAATAGGTATCTGAACACCAGAAGCTAGACCCATGCAAACCCATGCAAACCAAGAACAGAATGTTGAGTAGCGCATTTAAGGGAAACTGGAAAAACATATTGTTTAAGAGTTGGACCTATCTTCATCATACGGTCAGACACTACTTCTTCTTTTATGGGGGCAAGGGGGGGGGTCATAGATGTGTACATTAATCTGCTGTACCTGCTTGATATGCCTGTGATGTTGGCTCAATTGTACAGAAGAAGACAGGCTGAGGGATATCAAGCCCTCCAAGCATGGGAACCTTATCTGCACTTGCAGTCTCTTCAGTAGATTTACTCCGTCTCTTCCATGTTCTCTGTGCAGCATTGAGGGCAGACTTGGATGACACCAGTGTATCCCCTGTAACTGTCTATGTCAATAACAAGAGTTGGAAGAGCAAACAGCACATTATCAAAACAAACCAAAATCATTGACCCACAGTGAAATAAAAAGGAAATAATAAACTACATAGTATCACACTAGACAAACCCCTACCACTCAGAAAAAAAAAATAATTTTTTTATATATAAATTTCAACTAAAAGCAAAATGCAATGTCTTGGAACCAATACTAAGTGTATGGAACGCCAAAGAGGCATTTAATAATCGGTGATGGTCTTTTACAACCGGTGATCAAATTTTGAATCGGTGATGGTCTTTCGCGATCGGTGATCAACTTTAGCAATCGGTGATGCATATTCAAGATCGGTGATGGTCTTACGCGATCGGTGGTCAACTTTAGCAATCGGTGATGCATATTCACGATCGGTGATGGTCTTTCGCGATCGGTGGTCAACTTTAGCAATCGGTGATGCATATTCACGATCGGTGATGGTCTTTCGCGATCGGTGATCAACTTTAGCAATCGGTGATGTATATTCACGATCGGTGATGGTCTTTCACGATCGGTGGTTAACTTTAGCAATCGGTGATGCCTATTTACGACCGGTGATGGTCTTTTGCGATCGGTGGTCAACTTGAACAATCAGTGATGCCTATTTACGATCGGTGATGGTCTTTTGCGATCGGTGATCAACTTTACTATATGTAAGTATTGCGCTTTTCCTTTTTTAATTGTTTACATAAGAACCTTATTTTATTTCATTAAATGATGACATACACGGTGATTTATTCCAGACCTTGATGTATTACTTTTTTGGTTGTATGTATCCTACACTCCTAGTTATTGTTAGAAACTGTTCTGTTCTTTCTAGTTCCATGTTTTGACCATTTTAAAACTTTATTGTTTTTTTCTATTACTTTTGTATGAAATTCCGTTTGTATTTACCCGAGGGGATAAATAATATGGTCGTTACTCATACCCGAGTTCACTTGTATTCAAAAAAATAAAAGTAAAAGTTGAGGCCTGCTTTTAGTGTTTTACAAAAGTCTTTAAAAATAATAATAATAGCAAAAGTGCTTTTTAACAAATGACAGGTTTACTGACATCATTTTGTACTTTTGTCCGAAAACTGTTTACACTGAAAATCTTTTCTTAAGACAACGACAAGATTTGGGCCGAATGTAATCATTCCGTGCCACGAAAACAATGTCATAATTATAAACAAATATGGAGATAATTACACTTGGAATGTAAACAGTTGAAATTTCACCATTACCTGTTATAACACTATTATTATTATTTTATAATAAAGTGAGGGAAGTGCCTGTGGGTGGTTTATGTGATGTTTTTTTGGTGTGTTTCTCTTCATTAATTTTCTTTTTACGAGGTTGCATGACGGGGGCATGGGCGTTTTAACTTTCAGTCTAACTGTATCGTGCAAACTTTCGTTTCCCTAATGTTTGATAATATATAAAAGAAAATAAAAAATCATAAATTGACTTGCCTACTTTGAAAGCATTTTAATTGTTTATTAATAATGATTTCATAATTTCAAACTAACACTAACACCGGCAATACATAATACTGTTTTTTTAAAGGTCACTGATAAAGTGCGCAAAATAATACATATAAATATGTGTATAAAAAGAAATAAATGCAGTTGATTAAAAATGACAAGTTGACAAGGTTAACATAGAAATGTTAAGTTCACGTTTGAGGCAACTCATGCCATTTTCAACAGCGAGACCATGACCAAAATACATTTACGAAAGTTGGCCATATTATTTAATCAGTTATAAACAAATTACTAAACGTAGATACTGGGATGAGAAAAACCAAGGTACTTGCCTTTAACAATTATTGGTGTTAATTTGGGGATATTCTACGCGGGTGTTGCACTAAAACCAAGTAAAGAACAATCACAGATTTTCAAACTTTCAATTAATGAAGTGAAATAAAACATTAATAGCGAATTAATACCGATATTGCAGAACTAATCAAAAGCTGTGAAAGTCCACACCAAACAAAACATTGATTACCGGTCATGAATAGAAGACCATCACCGATTGCTAAAGTTGATCCCCGATCACGAAAGACCATCACCGATCGTGAATATGCATCACCGATTGCTAAAGTTGATCACCGATCGCGAAAGACCATCACCGATCGTGAATATGCATCACCGATTGCTAAAGTTGACCACCGATCGCGTAAGACCATCACCGATCGTGAATATGCATCACCGATTGCTAAAGTTGACCACCGATCGCGTAAGACCATCACCGATCTTGAATATGCATCACCGATTGCTAAAGTTGATCACCGATCGCGAAAGACCATCACCGATCGTGATACATCACCGATTGCTAAAGTTGA
Source organism: Pisaster brevispinus (assembly GCA_023634235.1). Lineage (NCBI taxonomy): Eukaryota > Metazoa > Echinodermata > Asteroidea > Forcipulatida > Asteriidae > Pisaster > Pisaster brevispinus. Next base: position 15,361,568 of record JAMKCF010000011.1, on the reverse strand, counting down.
TCACCGATCGCGTTAGACCATCACCGATTCAAAATTTGATCACCGGTTGTAAAAGACCATCACCGATTATTAAATGCCTCTTTGGCGTTCCATATAAGTGAACTCCTCAAACTTTAGTTTGGTCACAACTTGAAATTTGACAATTAAATGATGAGTGTTTTGAATGTTTCAATGTCATAATGATGTTGAAATAAAGGATTATGAACCTGTTTAAGGCCAACAGCCACAGCAATGTTACCAGCCGTCATGCTCTCTACCTCCTTATGGTTATCAGCAAGCACCCACAGTAACCGACTTATACGCTCTCTGCAGAAACACAGAAATGGACCAAAAATAGCCTCATTCATATTTGTTGAAGATTTGCCACAAAAACAAGGGCCAACAACAACACCTAAACATCTGTCTCAATTACATTGGTCCTTTTTTATTGTTACCAACACTTGTGATTTTTAAACTCTGGTTATTAGATTATTTGATTTATCTATTCATTGCTAGATGGTTGGATGTTTAAATGAGTATTATTCACATTTTGACAAGGTTTTATCTTCCCAATAAGTTGAGATGGCAAAGTCTCCTTTATAATGGGCTTGCAAGTAAGATACAGACTTTCTTGACAACTGTGGATGCTTTTTGCAAAAGTGTCTTTTGTAACAGAAGTTTTCATGTAAGAGACTAAGAGCACTTCAGTTTAGGGGACACTGCTGTTTTCATTTTGTATTCATAAATACCGTTACAGAATTTGTCATCTAAGAGACTAAGAGCACTTCAGTTTAGGGGACACTGCTGTTTTCATTCTGTATTCATAAATACCAAAGACAGTTTAGTCAGCCCTATTGGTTGAAAGGTGGTCACATGATAATGTTTACTTGGTACTTAACTGATAAAGACATAGTTGGAGCAGTTTCAGACCAGTTGGCTAAAGCGTGTGCGCGTTCATAGCCATTTGTGTGTTGGCGCGCTAGCTTCTGTGGGCACTAATAATGCGTAATGCAATCAATAAATCGGTACTCAACATAAAATCTATTAGATTGCGCACGTACGCACAACTGTTGAGCGTTGCGTGAAATTTGACGTTTTGCAAAACGGCCTGATGACAGAAAATGGCAAGTTTTACAAAAAGACAAGTTCAATTAAAGTTTTTCCTTATTTCAAACGCTTTTCTACTGAAAAGGTATTTATGAATGGGAATAAAAGTGTAGTGACTCGATCTTAATCGGACATATAAAACCTTGCAGGGTTGTGCCTTGGAATCAAGATCACACAACCAGGACCCTGCCGGTTTGAAATGGCAGTTTAAGACCTCTTCGCCACTCTTTTACTACCTTAATAATGTTTAATGCCTCAGATAGTTATCACAGTGCAATGATACTTACATGCAGTTTCTGTTGACGTTGAAGATGGATGACTGGGGTTTTATGGTTCCTGAGTAAACACGCAAGAAGACCAGAGCTCCCCTCTGTTTATCATGGATTATCTTGAAGGCATAGGCGCATAAATCATTCCCATACAGACTCCTATAATGATTATACTTTGTTAATGGAATACCATACCATGAGATTTAGTGGTAAACATCGTAAGTAAAATTTTCAAAGACGTTTGGAAAGCATGCACACAGGATTTGGAATAATACTGTGCATTTTGAAATACTTTTTTCATCATCTAGTGGGAGCAGGGCATATTTTAAGCAGTTGTATATCAGTTATCAAAGTGCCTTACACTATTAGTCAGTTAGTATACATAATCATTGAGCCTAGGACATTCCTGAAACTATCACAATGACAATCTTTACCCTCCAGTTACTCCTGGGCACATCAATAAAATAAACTGCTTCAAGACACACATGTGTGCTGATGTCTGGGCCATAAGAAGTTGAGTCCAGTGTGCTAGATTGCTCATCAATCATACAATGTATGCTAGATGAAGGCATTTCTTAAGAAAAAACAGTATTACTTAACATACACAAAGTCTTGTTGTCTTTGACCAGGTGCAGGCAAATAGGCATTGACTGCGTCCATGAGAAGTTGCACACCCTTGTTCTTCAGTGAACTACCACATAAGACTGGTACAAGCTTCTGTGCAATGGTCAGCCTTCTGACAGCACTCACTATCTGATATGAACAATAACATATATTATAAGGGTACAATTGAATAGCTATTTCAAAGCTTTTAAAGCTTAGAAAGCCCTTCACCACTTTACGATCATGCACAGGTCAATGGTCTAGCATTTGAGACATCTGCTCCAGATACTGAAATAGGTCACAGGGTTTAGTCCCATCTGAGATGTACAACAACACATACCTTTATCATACAATGGTGAAGCAAAGAATAACAATGACACAAATTTGAACTGCCACCAAATAGGAAATTGATTTAGTGATAATGTTGGTGTAATATTCGTATAATTATTTTAAAAATATTTGTTCATAATGGGGAAACTTAGAAAATAAACACCCTTGATTGGAGCCATCCCAAAATAGTACATTAAAACAGAGTTGAGGAAGATCATTTTTCATTATTATTGGCACATTTTATATGAACACTAAAAGCAACAAGTTAAACCTCTTCTGATGGCACTTCACTGTAGACAATTTCATCTTGCTCCAAAATGGGCTCAGCAAATTCTTCATCTAGATCTATCAGCTGTGATACAGAAGAATCAAACAGTCAATCAAATACTCGTTGGCTGGTAAGCACTCTGGTCATGGTCAGAAGATTAACATTTCAGTTGCTCAGTTGAGCACATCAATTAAGTAAAACAACTACAAGACACACATGTATTATGACAGACACCCAACCCACACTCTGATCTCTGGGTCATAAGAACTTGAGTCCAGTGTGTTAAATTGCAAGTCAATCATATGCTAGATGAAGGCATTTCTGAAGAAATCTTTAATCAAAATGGATTGTAGATATAAGTTTCAGTCTACATAAATTTTGTTCAGCAAATTTTACTATTCTACAAAAAGTGTACCTGATCTATCAACTTGATTCTAGCATCCAATGTTCTTAGCCATAATTCTGCATCTTTATTCTTGTTGACTTCTTCTCTGATAAATGTACGTCCCCCGTCATCTCCCGTTCCTGTATCCCAAGTAACTGTTTCCATAGCAACTACATCAATAACGCCTGAAAAATGTTTGTGCTTACCAATTGGAATCTAGAAGAAGAAGGTCAGAAAATGAAAGCATTAATGTTGCTTTTAGAATAAAGAGGAGCGACAGCATTTGTAATATTAGCAAGACTTCTGCACTGAACTTGTATGTTTAATTACTGTCTTTAAATTTTGAATGTATACTGAATCAAGATTTTGCATATAAATGATTTGGGATTTGTCATCCAAACTGTTTAGTTAAATGGTAGTAATTGTCTGATGTTTTCAGCATGCAGTGAATCACTATTCTATGCTTAATAAAGCCCTTCCCTACCAGACATAACCCTGCTATCCCATCCACCATTTTGGGGTCAATTGAAACTAAGATATGGTATTTGTTGGTATCTTTTTAATTTGTATTTTTATTCCACATCCAGCAGCACTACTCCAAATGGTAATAATAATGTTAATAATAATAATAATAATAACAACACAGTTAAATTATATAGCACTTTTCACACCCAAAGGGTCTCCAAAAGGGCCCTCTTTCCTTGTTCAACGGGTATGTAAAGCTTTGTTTGAAATTACAACATCTATAAATTGTCCATGTATATGTAACACTTTGTAACCGTTTACAAAGTGCTTTGGTGCAAACTTAATGCAGGGAACAATGCCAGAAACACCGGGGTTAACCCCTTTATAACATAACACATGTGACCTATGGCTTTACATCCCATCTGATCTTGGTCAAGCACAATGACAGTTTGCATACCTGTAATGGTACTGGTATAGTATGTAGCCTGTCTCTGATGGAACTTAAACAAAACTGAAAGTCTGCATTTATTTTATCCATCTTGTTGATAAATGCCAGCCGTGGGATTCCGTACCGGTTTGCCTGACGCCAAACTGTAAGGGTCTGTGCCTGTAGGATACATGTAGATTAGAAGCATTAAGTAAATGATGACTAATCATAAAAATAGGATAAAAGTCAGCAGAATTCTTGAAATGTAGTTTTTTCTGTTAAGATACCGGTTTTATGCCTTATATAAAAGAGCATTATCCATTGGAAAGATACATTAAAAACGTGCATATCATTATTACAAGCACAGTCACTCGCTGTAGATGATCAAGCTTAAAGAGTGGAAGGAATCAGGTAAATGTTAGTGGAGGAGAATAAAGGACAGTGAAAGGAGAGTCAGGGTTCTCTTCCATTCCTCAGGTGTTTTCCAAAACTGTCGGGCATTACTGACCCAAATTTTGTTATGTTTGGCCTTAGCACGCTAAAGTGCAATATCTTCGGAATATCTTGGTTTTAAAAGCTCTACTGTGCAATCTGAAGCAATTTTTATGGTTTTCTCTCGGTTTTTTTTTAGAAATTAACTTTTTATTTATTTTTAAAATAAATTTTGTGGGCGTATCGGCCGACATGTGCGCGTATGGCACGCAATTCACGTGTATCGGCCCGATAAGCTAGCTTGTACATGGGGAGAACCATGAGAGTGATGGCATGTAAAGGGGTAATCTGGCGGCAGTGGTTTAAAACAAAAGAAGTGCAAGAGTTAACAGAGTGTCACTGTACCATCAGGTACTGCAAATTCTTTCCACTGGGCAGGGAGGGTATCGAATACAATGGCAATTTGCACCATTTTACATGTTTTAACGTGAGGTTAGAGATTTGTAATTTTATCCTCACTCACATAAGAACTCTATCTATTGGACAACAATTACATCACAAAATGGAATTGGACATTTCCCTTCCTCTTATGCATGCTGAAGTATGCCTTGCCTCATAAACATGAAGAATACATACACTAAATGCTCCAGTCTGTCAACCAATGTTTTCTACAAACACACCAGGTAGTATACTATAGTGACTTGGTTAAAGGCTGTTTGTAGACTTTCATCACCACATTCATGATTGTAGCCATATACAATGTACATGTAGCTAGACAGATTTCTTTCGTTATAGTTTATGTATGACATGAGTTAATACACATTGAATAAGTATTACTATGGCTACTTAATGTTGACGATGATCGAACCAACATGACTCCATCCTGTATTGTTAATATTCATGTAAAGATTTACTTGATTATTCATAGATTTTACCAACTTTACCAATCAGATGCTTCCGTACACAATCAGCAGAACAGCCACCAGGCTCTGCACAAATTGCATTCCCATGTAAAGTCATTAAATGGGGCCCTAGTCAAGAGAGCAGCAGTGTATCCTGAGGGCAGCCGTCTTACAAGAACAGCAGTCTTATCAGAACCGCAGTCTCATGAGAGCAGCAATGCAGCAGTCTCATGAGAGCAGCAGTCTCATGAGAGCAGCAGTCTCATGAGAACAGCAGCCTCATAAGAGCAGCAGTCTCAAAGAACAGCAATGCAGCAGTCTCATGATAACAGCAGTCTCATGAGAGCAGAAGTCTTATAAGAGCAGCAATGCAGCAGTCTCGAGAGAGCAGCAGTCTCATGAAAACAGCAGTCTCACAAGAGCAGCAGTCTGATGAGAACACCAGTCTCATAAGAACGGCAGTCTCGAGAGAACATCAGTCTCATAAGAGCAGCGGTCTCATGAGAACAACAGTCTGGGGAGAACAGAAGTCTCATAAGAGCAGCAATGCAGCAGTCTCGAGAGAGCAGCAGTCTAATGAAAACAGCAGTCTCACAAGAGCAGCAGTCTAATGAGAACACCAGTCTCATAAGAACGGCAGTCTCGAGAGAACAGAATCTCATAAGAGCAGCGGTCTCATGAGAACAACAGTCTGGGGAGAACAGAAGTCTCATGAGAGCAGCAATGCAGCAGTCTCGAGAGAGCAGCAGTCTCATGAAAACAGCAGTCTCACAAGAGCAGCAGTCTAATGAGAACACCAGTCTCATAAGAACGGCAGTCTCGAGAGAACAGAAGAACAGAAGTCTCATAAGAGCAGCGGTCTCATGACAACAACAGTCTGGGGAGAACAGCAGTCTCATGACAGCAGCAATGAAGCAGTCTTATGAAGGCAGCAGTCTCATGAAAGCAGCAGTCTCATGAGAACAGCATTCTCATGAGAACAGCAGTCTCATGAGAGCAGCAGTTTCGTGAGAGCAGCAGTCTCACGAAAACAGCAGTCTCATAAGAACAGCAGTCTCAGGAGAACAGCAGTCTCATGAGAGCAGCAGTCTCATGAGAACAGCAGTCTCATGAGAACAGCAGTCTCATGAGAGCAGCAGTGTTATGAGAACAGCAGTCTCATGAGAACAGCAGTCTCATGAGAGCAGCAGTCTCATGACAGCAGCAATGCAGCACTCTTATGAAAGCAGCAGTCTCATGAGAACAGCAGTCTCATGAGAGCAGCAGTCTCATGAGAACAGCAGTCTCATGACAGCAGCAATGCAGCACTCTTATGAAAGCAGCAGTCTCATGAGAGCAGCAGTCTCATGAGAGCAGCAGTCTCATGAGAACAGCAGTCTCATGACAGCAGCAATACAGCAGTCTCATGAAAGCAGCAGTCTCATGAAAGCAGCAGTGTCATGAGAACAGCAGTCTCATGAGAGCAGCAGTCTCATGAGAACAGCAGTCTCATGAGAGCAGCAGTCTCATGAGAACAGCAGTCTCATGACAGCAGCAATGCAGCAGTCTCATGAAAGCAGCAGTCTCATGAAAGCAGCAGTGTCATGAGAACAGCAGTCTCATGAGAGCAGCAGTTTCGTGAGAGCAGCAGTCTCACGAGAACAGCAGTCTCATAAGAACAGCAGTCTCAGGAGAACAGCAGTCTCATGAGAGCAGCAGTCTCATGAGAACAGCAGTCTCGTGAGAACAGCAGTCTCATGAGAGCAGCAGACTCTTGAGAACAGCAGTCTCAGGAGAACAGCAGTCTCATGAGAGCAGCAGTCTAATGAGAACAGCAGTCTCATGAGAGCAGCAGTCTCGTGAGAGCAGCAGTCTCATGAGAGCAGCACTGCGGCAGTCTCATGAGAGCAGCAGTCTCATGAGAACAGCAGTCTCATGTGAGCAGCAGTCTCATGAGAACAGCAGTCTCATGTTACAGAAGTCTCATCAGAACAGCAGTCTCATGAGAGCAGCAGTCTCTTGAGAACAGCAGTCTCAGGAGAACAGCAGTCTCACAAGAGCAGCAGTCTAATGAGAACACCAGTCTCATAAGAACGGCAGTCTCGAGAGAACAGAAGTCTCATAAGAGCAGCGGTCTCATGAGAACAACAGTCTGGGGAGAACAGAAGTCTCATGAGAGCAGCAATGCAGCAGTCTCGAGAGAGAGCAGCAGTCTCATGAAAACAGCAGTCTCACAAGAGCAGCAGTCTAATGAGAACACCAGTCTCATAAGAACGGCAGTCTCGAGAGAACAGAAGTCTCATAAGAGCAGCGGTCTCATGAGAACAACAGTCTGGGGAGAACAGCAGTCTCATGACAGCAGCAATGAAGCAGTCTTATGAAGGCAGCAGTCTCATGAAAGCAGCAGTCTCATGAGAACAGCATTCTCATGAGAACAGCAGTCTCATGAGAGCAGCAGTTTGGTGAGAGCAGCAGTCTCACGAGAACAGCAGTCTCATAAGAACAGCAGTCTCAGGAGAACAGCAGTCTCATGAGAGCAGCAGTCTCATGAGAACAGCAGTCTCATGAGAACAGCAGTCTCATGAGAGCAGCAGTGTTATGAGAACAGCAGTCTCATGAAAACAGCAGTCTCATGACAGCAGCAATGCAGCAGTCTCATGAAAGCAGCAGTCTCATGAAAGCAGCAGTCTCATGAAAGCAGCAGTCTCATGAGAACAGCAGTCTCATGAGAGCAGCAGTCTCATGAGAACAGCAGTCTCATGACAGCAGCAATGCAGCAGTCTCATGAAAGCAGCAGTCTCATGAAAGCAGCAGTGTCATGAGAACAGCAGTCTCATGAGAGCAGCAGTTTCGTGAGAGCAGCAGTCTCACGAGAACAGCAGTCTCATAAGAACAGCAGTCTCAGGAGAACAGCAGTCTCATGAGAGCAGCAGTCTCATGAGAACAGCAGTCTCGTGAGAACAGCAGTCTCATGAGAGCAGCAGTCTCTTGAGAACAGCAGTCTCAGGAGAACAGCAGTCTCATGAGAGCAGCAGTCTAATGAGAACAGCAGTCTCATGAGAGCAGCAGTCTCGTGAGAGCAGCAGTCTCATGAGAGCAGCACTGCGGCAGTCTCATGAGAGCAGCAGTCTCATGAGAACAGCAGTCTCATGTGAGCAGCAGTCTCATGAGAACAGCAGTCTCATGTGAGCAGCAGTCTCATGAGAACAGCAGTCTCATGTTAGCAGAAGTCTCATCAGAGCAGCAGTCTCATCAGAGCAGCACTGCAGCAATCTCATGAGAGCAGCAGTCTCATGAGAGCAGCAGTCTCATGAGAGCAGCAGTCTCATGAGAACAGTATCAAGAGAGTTCAGTCAAGTGAACGATATTTCACTATTACCACAACCATACCATAAGAACTTTATCATAAGTCTACATGTACATGTGCAGTGATGTGAAATTATACATGTCGTGAAGAGCAGTGTGCGTGCGTGCGTGCGTGAACGCATATGTGCGCATGCGATAGAACTCATGAGAGCAGCAGTCTCATGAGAGCAGTATCATGAGATCAGTATCATGAGAGTACAGTCAAGTGAACGATATTTCACTATTACCACAACCATACCATAAGAACTTTATCATAAGTCTACATGTACATGTGCAGTGATGTGAAATTATACATGTCGTGAAGAGCAGTGTGCGTGCGTGCGTGCGTGAACGCATATGCGCGCATGCGATAGAACTCGAAAATAATATTATTAATTGGAATAAAGTGGAAGTTATTAAGAAAGAAGGGGAGTTGGGATTTTGCTGTTGAGGAGGAGAGACGTATGATTGAGAGATTGGAATAAAATTATCAAAAGGATTTGGCGAACGTTATATATTTGTATTCCATTTGTCTTCTATTTTACCGTACTTCATAAATCCCTGCATCCACCCGCTTCCCACGAAGCGTTCCGCAAAAAAGACTTTTGGTCTGAGTGTGGTGATTGAAGAACATATAATGGTGCGATGGCAAAATGTTTAGAAAGAGCCAGGACTTCATGTGAGAACTGGTGACACATAAACATTGGAAAATTGTAGGAAGGGTACACAATTTGGATTGAGGGAAATAAGGTGATAACAGAAAAAACATAATATATAGGTACATGTAACAGTAACACAGCATGGACATGTGGTGAACACAGGGCAAATTTCAATGCATTGTACCATACAAAGGCCCATTATGAAACTATGGCTTTGACCTAGCCTCTGTAAGTTGACCTGTACACTTTCAGTATGGGGAACTAAACAGGCAGCCAGATTTTGCATGTTTGGGGGATTTGCTATAATGCAAATGACAGTTTTTGGTTAAAGAGCTTTAAAAAATATATAAATTTGAAGAGTTTTGAAACAAATTGTGATACAGTAAAAGAAATTCATGTACATGTGGTGGGGTGTACTAGTTTAGGAGTTGGTCATTGTCCATGGTTTCTTACTATTTTATAATGTTAGATTTAATAGACAAACACTACTTACATAAGGGGGGATTGGGATTTGTTTGAAGAATAAATAACATTTGAAGTACACATTTCTTGCTGTTTATGTTTATGGTTTTAAGCAACTTATTGCTCCTTTCCTTTGAACAAATTTCAATAGAGTATATTTGTATGGTGTAAATATTTACCAATAACATAAGCCGTTCATAATTTTGATTGGTAAAAGGTGACTTAGTTCCATAGTTATGTCAATGCTTGTGATACTTTCTTTTTAACTGGCATTAAAACTGTGTTAAAGACATTAAAGACATTATTTACTGTCACTTGAAAATTTAATTTGAATGTTGTGTCAAATTAAAGAATAACCCTTGAGACCATGCATCTCTTTACCTTAAAGACAACACTATGCATATTAGTTTTGCTTTTAAAACTTTGTTGTGTTTATACATCGACAGCAAGAGACAACCGTTCATGTCTCCCATGCGGGTGTAAAAAAAATCACTGCTTATCAGGCTTCGGACTTTGGGTACATCCTTCGAATTACCTCCATACCACATAATAGTAGTGAAACTTTGTTGAAGCAGTCAAGGTAGCCCCAGCACAACCTCAAAACCTGTCTGTACACAACATGGCATTATTGTAGATTGAGCATGGATAGGTAGGATTCACATTATTGTAGGGCTGTACTGTACAGCACAAGAAGAACAAATGCTGTAACTCTCTCAGTGTCTATCTGACGTAGAATAAGATTGGACAGATGAATGAGCAGTGTGGAAGATAAACAGACTGATAAATGTCCTGCAGGTTATTTTGTCACAGAAACAAGAACAGCCTAGAGAACGCAATGTGCCTTTAAGTAGTTACTTGAGAAGTGGCAAGCTGGATACCGGACAAGTTCAGTCAGTTTATCTTCATATCAGTCTTCTACCAGTTTGAAAAAAAGATGAAGAACACTACCCTATTTTTCTACCAATGCAGGCTCACTTTCACCACAAGGACACATGTGCAAATGATATCTCTGAAGTTTACCGGGCGCTATTTTATCGCCTACTGGGATAGTATAATGTAGAATCTGTTCCATTTCATTCTTCACAGATGCATACCCTTAAATCTACTTTTTCTGTCTGCTACAGACAGACATGAACTTTTTTCCATGAAGGTGGATTAAAACTTAAAAGTGAAGTTAATTAAAAAAAACTTGCAGTAAACTTACCTCCACCCCTTGTGAAGCATCAAATACAGCAATGGCCGCATCTAATACTCGCAGCGATCTTTCTACTTCCACTGTAAAATCCACATGACCTGACCATAAAAATATGAACAAACATTATCCTTTGAATTTACTGAAATTCTTTTCTATTTTTTAATATCTGTATCCCACAAAGACTTAACCCTTTCGTTACCATAGGCGACTTTAGTCAACTGCACTTACACCCCCTTTCCATTGGCGACTGTAGTCAACCAAGCTTACACACAAAAAAGCACTCAAGCCTGAGCACAAAGGCCATTTGTAATAAAGCTTTAGTTTTGTCCATGTTCACCCTCCATACCAAAGCTTACCATCGCTGGAAAGAGAAAGATGATGGTAAAATAAAATAAGGTTGCTATTATGCAATCTCTTCAAATTTGAGTTGAAAGATCTGAAATGCCTACGTAGCTATTAGGTTGTGTGCAAAAAACTTCATATCAAATGCACTTTTAAATATTCATCTGATTGCACAATTGGGAAATGTTATCATCTAAAATGCTCAAGTTATAAAGCACAAGGGAAAATGACTGGGTAAATTTTAAATAATTTGGGGTTGAACAAAGAATAATGATGTGCCGGCGCTCTACCAACTGAGTTATCTAGCACTATGTTGGCAGTCTCCCTATTTTGTCAATATCTTTGTTCGGGGGTGCCAGTCAGAAGCCATACAACCGTTAGCTGCCGTGCAGCCAGGGATCACACCCAAATTTATTATACAACCTGGGAAGCGGCAGCCAGGGGATCACCTTAAGCAGATGCAACTTTTTTATTTCAAAATTAAATACATGTATCAAGTTATAAACCACAAGGGAAACTGACTGGGTAAATTTTAAATACCATGGGGTTGAACAAAGAAAAATTGACTAGAGCGGGATTTGAACCAATGACCTTCAGTTTGACGTGCCGGCCCTCCCCCAACTGAGCCATCTAAAATGCTGTCATCTTTGGCACATTTGCTTCAATGCAATCTGTTTTCCTTGGACTTCCTTTGCTAATACAAATAACTATTATGACACTGACCATCAAATACCCAGCTATTTCAGTAACTAACTTCTTTTTGACTTGACGTTAATGTTCTTCATTGCATACATGTGAAATGTTGTACGTACTTAATTTGGTCAAACAATTTTTGAGATAAACAAAAATCAAATGCAAATCATAAATTTGTATTTGAACTTCTGGTGTAGACCGAAAGGAAAGGTCAACTGGGTTTACATCTGTGTATAAAGTGTTACTTTGGTAATCAGCTTAATTGTTTGTTAAATGTGATTTGCTTCAGTAGATGTGAGTTTTTATTGTTTACAGTCCGAAAGGGCACATTTCACTGGTGATTTTATAAACTGAAACCATATCCCCATTTCTTACCACACTATTGTTTAATTTAAACCTCCGGTTTGGACCAAAAGGAAAGATCAAAATGGAGTCATATGTCTGTGCATCAAATATCAACTGGTTAACAACTTACAATGTACCTGTTGTGACACCTAATGATGTCATCATGACATCACAGCAATATGCACACCATTGGACAATTGCCTTTGTTAGCTTAAAGTTTCATTGCAATTGCAACTAAAGAAAATTGAAATCTGGTGATCAGAGTGAAACGTGAACAATTCCCATGCACTTCTAGGATGGAAAGCGACAAAAAAATCACCAAAATCAAGAGCTCTTTCACAGTGCTACTTACCAAAACAGCTAAAAAATGTACACTGGTTAATTATTTGTATTTTTCTTGAAAATATTCTTGTGCATTTTTTATTGTAATAATTGTTGCAACTTAGCCTATGGCTGCTTAAAGCAATTTCTAATCAATTAAACCAAGAATAGTAATAATAATAATAATAATAACAATAATAATAATAATAAAGTGGAGAATTAAAATTATTGTATGTTTCTAAAACCTTCTTTGACATACTTTCCAGAGTAACATATTTTTCAGTTTTACCTGGAGTATCTATAAGATTTATTCGATGTTCCTTCCAGAAGAATGTGACTGCAGCTGAGGTGATTGTGATCCCACGATCTCGTTCTTGTGGCATGTAGTCAGTCACTGTGTCACCATCATCAACATCTGTGAGTTCCAAAAGAAAAAATCAGCAAGCTAGAGCAACAAGGTCATAAATCAGCAAGCTAGAGCAACAAGGTCATAAATCAGCAAGCTAGAGCAACAAGGTCATAAATCAGTTTACTCTTGCCCACCACTTGATAGGTTTCATGCAATAAGGTTTGTAGATGTATTTCACTAAATTGGTTCTGTGCATACATTACATCAGGTAGAATGTTTGACAAGCAGCTTTCTGAATAATTGCCCAGGGCTGATGATCACACTGGAATAAAAACACTGACCTCCTAAGTGTTTTGTTGTCCCTGAGTAATACAGCATTCTCTCTGTGGTAGTTGTCTTCCCAGCGTCAATGTGTGCCATGATGCCAATGTTTCTTATGCAACTTGTATTGTTGGTGGAACCATTTCTAAGTGCTTAGAGAACAAACAAACAAAAACAGACAAATAAAAAGTGCAGATTGATGGATTGACTCCGTCTCCTTGGCATTGAATCTGGTTTTTCGGTGCAAAGAACCTTTTACAGACAAACTCAATATGGATTATTTCAGTAGTCAACAAAATTGACCAGGTGCAGGTGACAGACTCCCTACATATATGACAAAATAAAAAAATTATTTTATATTTATTTTATCTTTTCTTTTACAGCGTGCAACAATTGTCGGGGGAGGGGAGGGACAGAGGGTGTCCGAGATTCGCTTGACACAAACTCCGGCAAACCGTTGCCTGTTGCCGGCAAAACAGGGCTATACTCGCAGAAAATGTATTTGGTGTGTGCCTTCACAAATTACCTAACAAAAATAGAAAAATAATTACATCCAATGAGAGCACTGAGGAGGGTGTTTGTTTTAGGAATGGAAGCTAAAGTTATAATTAGCAAGAAGTGACCCCTACAACAACAGCAAATATGTACAACATAAAAAAAGTACATTCCCTTGTCCCCCCCCCCCCCTCAAAAATGTTACCTAGTTTCGGTGGTGTGACTGGGCCGAAGCGCGCAGGAGATTATGTAACTACACTACACCCCCCCCCCCCGAAGATTCTGACCCCTATGCGAGAACTATCTCACCATATGTTCTGCGCGTTTCCAGATGATTGGCAGCAGCCTATTTAATTTAACTTGGGCGTCTGTTTAAAGAATGAGTATTTTAAATTCAAATTAATTTATCTCTTCATTCAACTGTAGGCCTATTTTTCTTTTTGTAGTGTTGCGCCAGTGAAGAAGTGTAACCAAAAAAATGAAATTATAAATAAATCTTCCGAGCACTTGTCATAAAAATGACTGCCCTGGCTGCGCCGTGCACACAAGGCTGCCTCTGGTTAGCAAAATGACTGCCCTGGCTGCGCCGTGCACACAAGGCTGCCTCTGGTTAGCAAAATGACTGCCCTGGCCGCGCCGTGCACACAAGGCTGCCTCTGGTTAGCAAAATGACTGCCCTGGCTGCGCCGTGCACACAAGGCTGCCTCTGGTTAGCAAAATGACTGCCCTGGCTGCGCCGTGCACACAAGGCTGCCTCTGGTTAGCAAAATGACTGCCCTGGCCACGCCGTGCACACAAGGCTGCCTCTGGTTAGCAAAATGACTGCCCTGGCTGCGCCGTGCACACAAGGCTGCCTCTGGTTAGCAAAATGACTGCCCTGGCCGCGCCGTGCACACAAGGCTGCCTCTGGTTAGCAAAATGACTGCCCTGGCTGCGCCGTGCACACAAGGTTGCCTCTGGTTAGCAAAATGACTGCCCTGGCTGCGCCGTGCACACAAGGCTGCCTCTGGTTAGCAAAATGACTGCCCTGGCCGCGCCGTGCACACAAGGCTGCCTCTGGTTAGCAAAATGACTGCCCTGGCTGCGCCGTGCACACAAGGCTGCCTCTGGTTAGCAAAATGACTGCCCTGGCTGCGCCGTGCACACAAGGCTGCCTCTGGTTAGCAAAATGACTGCCCTGGCTGCGCCGTGCACACAAGGCTGCCTCTGGTTAGCAAAATGACTGCCCTGGCTGCGCCGTGCACACAAGGCTGCCTCTGGTTAGCAAAATGACTGCCATGGCCGCGCCATGCACACAAGGCTGCCTCTGGTTAGCAAAATGACTGCCCTGGCTGCGCCGTGCACACAAGGCTGCCTCTGGTTAGCATAAGAGGTAGGCCTACATAGTGCCACTCTCCAGGCCATGCATTATCTGGCCAAAGAGAAGGCCAACACTTGTCTGAAGTTCACTCAAAAATGACAGAAAATACAGGATGGCAGTAAGTAACAGAGATCAGTCATTCACCCGTCGACTTCACCCGTTGACTTGTCTTGGCACTCCATTGAATTGTCTTACTAACTTCTTGTCAAGCTGTCGAATTGATTGACCGGTTGAGTTGTCCAACTGTCCAGTTGTCCGACTGTCGAGATGTCCGACTGTCGAGTTGTCTGAGCTCCGGCACAATCAAGGTAATGTACCCCCTGGAGCACATCAGTCATGTTCCCCCAAGCCATGAACTGATGTACATTTGTACATTTGGCTTTGTAGCACATCATGAGATTGCTTCTCGACAAATAAAATTCACAATCTATTACCAATGTACATCGTAAACAATTGCTGCATGATTTGGGGAAAGAACACCAAGGCATATGATTGTTGTGTAGGAATCCTACATCCTACACAACTGGTACTCTTCATGTCGTTGTGTTGAGTCGATGTAAATAAATGAGTACCAGCGCTTAGTCCGAGTTCCATAGTTGTCATACATTGTAATTAAAATAACAACGATGTAGTTTGGTTACCACACAACTTCCTGCTATGTTTTGCGAGTGGCTTTATTACGTGGCTGATTTCAAAGTTATTTCTGTAGTCGGGACTTTTAAATCACCTACTCCCATAAAAATCCCACTTGGTAGTCCTGCAGTGTAAGGTATACGTGTGTAGGATTTTTTTTAAAGTTGTGTAGAACTTGCCGAGGTCAAACTTGTATAGTAAATGGTGTAGGACTTTTATCACACACCTTGCAATAGTGCATGAAGTATACGCAATGTACCTATGCCACATGAGCATGCGCGATGCGTTGCATTCGGTTTGTACACTGTGGTGTAGGATGTAGGAGTCCTACACGACACATGTATTGTTTTTTTCTTCCGCAGATCTTGCTGGGTATAATTGTAAACCATTTCACTCTGAGGAAAAAGTTGTTGAAACAAGGAAGATCTCTTGTCTGAATGAGGAATAAACGTGTGATACTATTAATAGAGAACAAAACAAACATGCAATGTCAGACTCACCACAAAATCTTGCTTGGGTTTTCTGCACTGATTGTCTTCGAAAAAGGTGGAACAGGTCTGTTGTTGCCCGTAAAGTTCGGCCACACTGACAACACTATTAAGATAAAATTGTTTGTATTCTTTTAAAGACTTTATTTGCAGCACTTTTGACTGTTTTCCTCAAAAACAGAAAAACGTGTGTTTTGGCATAGATATGAGCATGACAAGCAGTACAGTACAAATAGGCAAGCCTAAGCCCCGCCCCAAAAGGGTATGGGAAGATCTAAGACTTTGCACACGTAAATGTGTTTGTACAGTACTCTCATTGAAGAATGACTGTGTTATTTCACAACAAATTCTAACAAAACTAAATGTTGCTATAAAATAAACATCAATAATCCTAGTTTGTTCTAAGAGTCACAACATAATTTCCATCAAGTAACATGCAACAGCCTCTGAACATGCTGAAAGATCAATTGTTGTCCAGTAATTATTCTTTAGTCTTTGATCTTATCATGCATCCAACTTTATGAACAGATTATTCTTCCTAAAAAAAACGTTACCGGTATAATATATTCGGTTATTAAGATAACGTAATAATTACAGTACTACATTGTATACCCCTAGATGTATGTTTTGTAACGCTGACTTTTCCTCTATCTAAGGATTCACACAATACGGCAAGGAAAGTGGGTACACTTTGTCTCATTTCTGGGCATCTGAAGAGAGCCTTTTATTGACACTTCTGATAATCGCAACTTACAAACAAGATGAACAAACTAGGAGACGCATCTCCAGTGACCCGGCTTTAAATCCTCCAGCAGGGGCCCCAGCAGAGGCTCCACTGCGGAAGGGTGCTGGCGCCCTCTGCTGGCTGATTGGCACAGTGTAACACTGCCCCCTCTGAGGACCCTGCTTGTCTCCAAAGCAGGCACCCACCGGAGAGGCGACTCCTTTACAACAGCAACAAAAACCAAGAAAAGACCTCATCAAAGGTTATTTTTAAATAGTTTGGGGTTGAACAAAGAAAACTGACAAAAGCGGGATTTGAACCAGCGACCTCCGGATTAACGTGCCCTAATAATCTAGCCCTATTCCTTAAGGTGTTCCCTGCCTTGGCTGCTGCTGCTTCTCAATCTCAGGTTGATTACTTGGAAAAGTTGGATAATCCCTGGCTACTCCTAGAACTATTCGGTTCGTTCCGCTATCGTCTCCCCGACCCTCATAGGTCATCATGTACAAAATCCTATTCGAAACTTTTTCCACTTCACGTTTATGCACCTGGACTTCTCTTTTGATAACGGAGCTCGCCAAAATTAGGCTCTATGTATTCATTGTTTTCACAGTGAGCTCGGGTGGGTCCAGAAAATCCACTCCGCAAAAAAAAGGTGCAAAAAATGATAAATTCCCATCGTTATTCGGAATCGTCGCCTTCCGATAACAAAAATGGCCGCCGTCGCTTGTATCAATGGTATGCTGCGCGCAACGCTGGTTCACAATAACCAACGCGTTGCAACGGTTTACGTATAAAAGGTAAGCCATTGATTATTGTGGACCAGTGTTGCGCACAGAATACTATTGAATACCGTCTTAAGGCATGTCGTGGACCAGCGTTGCACGCAGCATACCAGTGATACAAGCGACGGCGGCCATTTTGTTATCGGAAGGCGACGATTCTGAATAAACGATGGGAATTTATCATTTTTTGCACCTTTTTTTTGCGGAGTGGATTTTCTGGACCCACCCCGAGCTCACTGTGAAAACAATGAACACATAGAGCCTAATTTTGGCTAGCTCCGTTTTCAAAAGAGAAGTCCAGGTGCATAAACGTGAAGGGGAAAAAGTTTCGAATAGGATTTTGTACATGATGACCTATGAGGGTCGGGGAGACGATAGCGGAACGAACCGAATAGTTCTAGGAGTAATCCCTGGCTACACCGTACACGGCAGAAAGGTACAAAAATAGCTTCTGATTGGCACCCCTGAACAAAGCTAAAGCAAAAAAGGGAAATCGCCAACATAGGGCTAGATAGCTCAGTTGGCACTTTAATCTGAAGGTCGTTGGTTCAAATCCCGCTAATTTTGTAAAAATATTGGGCGCAATCGTTGAAAGTTGACATATATTTGCGCACACAAATTTCGTGCATGATTTTTTAATTTGCGCAGGATAGCTCGGGACGCAAACTGTGAACACCGCGCAATCTTTGTCGTTCAACCATAATTCTCACCCAAGCAAAATCTTGAAGGAAATATACGTTAAAAGGGTGAAGAAGTTCAAAGTAGTAATCTGCTGAATTTTAACTTCTGTCTGAAGTGATACTTTTGCTCAAAAACTTGTGAAGAATGTCGAGAAATAGGTCTGCTCACGAACTGTAAGCATGGTAAGTGCATGGAGGAAGGGTAAGTGTAAAGTTAAATCACGGGCAACGGGAAAGTCGCGCTAGCAGATTCCCGTGCCAGATAACTTGTTGATAAATTTTCTGTTAAAATAGAAAAACAATTTTGAAAAGTAGTTTGCAAGACAAATGCATCCTGTTTTTGTTTGTTTGTTTGTTATTTTTTGTAAGTTTTTTGGGTTTTTTTAGACTGGCGATGACAACACAGCCGTGCCAACAATTAAATTGGAGGCCGCCTTTGTGTCAATTTTTGTGCCTCAGCCGCGCAATTTTAATTTGTGTGGGCAAACTTTAGTTCAAAAATTGCGCGCGCGCAAATTTTTAACTGGCTTGCGCGAATTAAAAAACATGCCATCTTCCAAAGATTGCGCCCAATAACACAACTGACTTTTAACCCGGAGGCTGTAGTAAGGCATGAGTAAGGTAACCTTCGTCGATCCTCTCGACCGTCGGATCATGGTCGGATGATCATTATTCGAAACTAACGTTATATAAATAACTCACTTTGTGGACTGCTGATCGCACTTTAAAAACGCTGGTCATCTTCACTAACGTTAACAAATTTCCTGGAAGCCTAACGAACGTTACTTTAAAGTTAAGTAACTTAAGTCTCTCCTCGCCTCATCTAGGACAGAAACGAATTTGCGGCCAGGAATATGGAAAACGCATCTATTTTATGCACAGTGTGTGTGGAAGAGAAAGGATCCTGGTGTGGGGCCGGTCAGCCGCATAATGAAGTCTTGCAAAACCGGTCATAGGGAGCGACATAAGTTCCTAAACTGTAGATTGCTGCCATTTTGAAACCATTTTGAGGTCTCGGGGGTTTAAACAAGACTAGCGAAAAAAAGGTCATAGTTATGACTTATCTCAGAATTTTGATTAAGTATAAGCCATAATAAAGACGTTATCCCATAATTATGTTTACCATAAGTCGTAGTTATGACTTCTGCCAATTAAATCATATTTATGAGATACAAGTCAAAATATGAGACGAAAGTCGTGACGTCACTGATGCCACGTTTAATCTGAATCTGAATCTGAGTTATTATAGCCAGCAAAGTATCCCACAGGAAACATCACACCAACTTGGGTTACTTAATTTGGTTTGCACGTCACAAGGGTGAGGGTGGTGTTCTATTTTCCTCCTCCAGATTGGATATTGTCTAAATGCAGAGATAGGTGGGTGCCATCAATGATGTTAGGTGGGAGGCTGTCCAGTCTGTGTTGTTGTTCTTGGAAAGAAACTGTTTTCGAAGATTCTAGTTCTAGTTCTAGTGCGCATCTGAATCAATCTTTGCTGATGTCTCCCTGCTGACTTTTCCGCCTAGTTTCCAGTGTAAACTATCCTTGTTTAGAGTGTAGTTCCTGTAGTAGTTTGATATTATTGATGAATGTGATGGATGTTGGATTTGAGATGCGGATCCCATGTGGGTGATGCATATTCCAGATGGGCAAGAGTAATGTTTTGTAGGCAGTTTCTTTATTGTAGGAGGATTTCCCACTAACTTTAGTATTCCCCCTTTTCCGGCCTAGTTGTAAACATCTCAACAGGTGGCCCATCATTCCAAGGCTCACTCACATTTCTCTGTTAACACACCACATTCCTAGGCTATGACCTTAAGGCCCCCAGCAGTACACTGACCATTAATTACCTCATCCAAACATTCAAGGAAATGATTTCATTTATCTTATGTAATTTCTCTGTGACATCATTTCTAAGCTAGATCTACCCACCTCCAGAAATCCTAAAAAATATCTCCCCAACTTAAATTCTCGGCCTCGACTACTCCTTCGACTTTCCCTTTTTCCTTATTGCAAGAGACTCGACGCCTCTCGAGCTAGGTCCAGCACCTTTGTACAATTGTATCGATAGTCACCTTGTAAAGTTCAGACCCATACGTTATCTCATAGTGCTTTTCAGTCGTCACCCACTCCGCTCCCATGCTCATCCGTTAACCAGAGAACAGTTTTCTTCTCTTAAAACTCTGCGAATTACACTAGCTTCAGAGCAGTTCCATTTTAGGTTTTGACGGACGATGCCAAGTACCCGTTGAGATTTCTTAGACACTTCAAGTAATGATTTTTCCAGCATAAGTTATCAGTGGTGGTGACACCAAGATACTTTTGAAAGACTTCACTTGTAGATATTGACCACAGAAGTTAAATGTAGATTGTATTGGTTTTCGGGCACCTATAGGGTACTGCATTTTGAGGACTAAATTTCATATGCCACTTGTTGTGCCAAAGTTCAAGTTTGTGTAGATCTTCTTGAGGTGTGTGCTTGTTTGTGTTAATATATAGACGCCACGGATGAGGCAATCGTCTGCAAATATATAGTCGGACTGTGAACTACTAGCAAGGAGATCGTTTATATAAACAAGAAAAAGCAAAGGGTCCGATAACAGATCCCTGTGGAACACCAGATGTTCTTGCACGAGATCTTTGGCCTTGCCTTCAATGATGATATAGTTCACGACCAATGAGGAAATTTGTTATCCATTTGAGAAGAGATCCTGTAACTCCATAATGACGTGAGTTTGTTGAGTGGGAGTCTATGGGGTACAGTTGTCAAAAGCTTTTGAGAAATCTAAAATAGCAGCACTGTTGTCTATTTGTATGGCTGATGTCATGAAGTAAGTTGGGTTTCTGCGATCTCCTTGCTCGGAAGCCATGTTGGTTACCAGATAAGATATTATGCTTCTCCAGGTGCTTCAATACATTGGTGGATATGTTCCAATATTTTGCATGACAGACGTCAATGATATAGGCCGGTTATAGTTTGAAGGATCAGATTAGCGGTCTTCCAAGCCGAGGGGACATTGCCATTGTCACCGAGGTTTGGAACACATCTCTAGTAAGAATAGGTGCCAGAGGTTACCGTCAGGGCCAGGTGCTTTAGATGGTACTAATTCATTTAGCAGTTTTTCCAACGCCTTTCAGGAGACACTTCTAGTTTTTGCTCATGAGTGAAGACATTTTTGAAGGTGTGTATTTGTTTAGAATGTTGGCTTTAGTTTTGCTGTCGCGTTTGTTTTGAAATTTTCTTGGAGGTACTTGCTGATAAATAAATGTCTTATGTGCGAAGGTTATTTGTTTATTTGTTATCCCTTTTTTTAGTTGAACGCTTTCTAAAATTCCACTTTGGCCTTCAAAGTTTGTCAGGGTATTTTCAACTACAGTGGACTGAGGCTTAATTTGAAGTTCTTATATATGGTACTTCTGACGAATACCGGACACTTCGGCACCTCGCAAACTCGGCACCCACAAACTCGGCACCTTGCAAACTCGGCACCTTGCAAACTCGGCACCCACTCGGCACCAAGAATGTCGGCACCATACAAACTCGGCACCGGCCTTTTTTTACTAACAAACTCGGCACCCAATCTCGGCACCTGTTCTGTAAACCGCTAGAAAGGTCAATAAGTAACGTACGTGGATTCACATGTACAAACGATCATGTTTTGTTTTACGGGAATGTCACGTTAAAAGATGATATAGCATCATGGAGGGGGATCGGGAAGTGTTAGGCCTACTAGCTATTTTTTGGTCTCAGGAGGGAGTGTGGAAACCATGGAATTTCTATTTTTTTAAATTGCGTTGTGCGTTGTAAATGTGAATATTGAAGTCAATGCCTGCTGGGCCATCAGTCTCATAAATAAAAATGTGGTGTCAAATTTTGCGACCGGTAACACACCATGTGTAGATTATGTTCTTTTGAGAACTTGTATTGCTTTACTCTACTGCCGCGGAGTAGATTATTCGGAATTCGGTAGACTTCTTAGTTCTGAAAAGAACTGTCCGGTTTTTGGCCTCTAATAGTAATAGATACTTGACTCAAGTGGAACCATGAATGTTCACATTTCTAATGTTTGTAAGGTTGCATCTCTTTCCCTCTGGTGGATTGGCAGATTGGGTTCATAATTTGCTTATGTTTAAGAATATGTTATACATTATTAAGATAATTGTTTTCCAATAGTTTTTTTTTATTCAACTTGTCCTGCCAAAAGCAAACTTTTAATTCGTAGTTTGCTTTCACAATCAAATAGCTACAATCAACGCTTTTATTAATGTATAGTGACAGCTGTCACTCAATTAAATAGCCAACATCCAAAGCTGGGCCTAGTTAGACTTTCCTTGTGAATGCACCGAATTCAATAATGTAATTCATGCTCCAAGCACAACAATGGTTTTGAGTTTTATATAAGACACCGTCAAATCATTGTTGAGGTTTTAGCATTTTCTGACAGTAACACTCTCTGGGAATTAAACTAAACCCCACATGGAGATGAGTTAAATTGAACAAACGTACCTTGTTTTGAAAAGGTAGTTAAGAATGCTTAATGTGTATTAACGTATTTAATGAATTTTAAAATATGTTTTACCTTTTTTGTTAAGTTTACGTCTGGCATAATTGACCGCTATCACAAATGTCCCACCAATATTTTAATTTATGATTCTGCACGAGACTTTTGCCTAAGCCGAAACCTAAAATCACTCTTGGAGTTTAATGCAGAACTTTGCACCATTCCGAAGTTTCTTGAAGAATATGGATAATAAATGTTGGTGCTATCCCATCCAGTGACGCTGTATCTGTTGAATTGTTGTAATTTGAAAAATGTATTGTGATAATACAATTCAAAATGTGGTAACTGTGCTGGACTATATCCACTTGTGTTATTATAACTGGGAAGTGGTGGGAAAATAGTTTAACCGAGATAGTGTGACCTTTTTTGACCATGTGGGTGAATCTGTCCCCCCGGACAACTTTACCTGACAGTTTGTAGAAGCTGTAAATCGGCTGTATTGGACTGGGTGCCGAGTTTGTATTTGTGCATGTGCCGAGTTTGTGGGTGCCGAGTTTGCTAGGTGCCGAGTTTGTGGGTGCCGAGTTTGCAAGGTGCTGAGTTTGTGGGTGCCGAGTTTGCGAGGTGCCGAAGTGACCGGTACCCCTTCTGACAAGGCCCGTAACAACTTAAGGATTTTTGTATTGACTGATTGATTGATTGACTGGTTGGTTGATTGATTGAATGATTGATTTTATTTATCTTTAATTGTTATTTTATGTTTTTATTTATTTATTATTTTATTATATTTTGCGAAGTAGTTTGTGAGGTTTTGGAGCAATTTTTGTGATGTTACGGAGTTCTTAATTACGCCTATACATTGTCGGTCACTTTTCGTACCCAAGTCATTTCGTACCCAAGTCTTAGTAAATTATGTCGCTTTGGGGGTTCTTCGGCGACGAATATGCGGCTGGCCAGGAATTGGGAGGTACTGAAAGTTGTGCGTAAGGAACGGCAATGTGTGTGTGTGTACATGTACCACAGGACCCCGTACCACACTAAGTATAAACCACCACCTAATGTAGACGCACACTAGAACCGCAGAGCTGCTTTTAAAACACAGCTCTGAACACAACAAACACACACAACAGTTTAGTTCCTTTTCTTGGGAGGAGAGCTGTGTTGACCGAGATGTTAGGAAGGAATTGAAAATGGGTCGACTTTGGAACTCCGCGCTTTTGTCTCTGTTCATTAGTATTTCATTTGCTTTAAATGTTTGTGGAAAAGGTAAGTAAGGTTTTGTAAGTTAGACCTAGTTGCGATGATCGTAACCCTCCATCCTCCCGACGGGAGGATGGAGGGTTACGATCATCGCAACTAAGTTAGACCTAAAAAAATAATACAGTCATTTGACCAGTTCGGGATCATTGACCAGTTCGGGATCACTTCAACTTTGCAACAACCCCATAATTAAGTTACTTCTCACATTACCAATTTCTGTTGATACATGTGAAGAATAACATGCAATAAACCAACAAACCCAAAATAAGGTTCCAAACTTCATCAACAAATAAATTATGGCCATTTTCTTGAAGTTTGTCTGCGATTTTGATCATTATTTAAAAAAAAAAATGTTGGTTGAAAAACGCTGTTAAAACTTCTCACCTTTAAAATTTGAACGCCAGGGCGAATACAATTTATGTTAAATGCTTAGAATGTGTTAAAAATATTTCAGGTAAATACTGAGCAGTCGTCTTGTTTTTTTGAGGAGACAAAATTACCGAAATAGTCTTTTGGGGGGCATCGTACCCTTGACCAGTTCGGGATCACTCACTACTCAGCATCTCTCATTGCGTCAAATGGTGCCGCACTCAGTGAGGTAAAATCTTACTGCTGCAGTCGAAAGTTTATTTGTTGCTTTTAAGATACATTTCCTCAACAAATTCTTGTAGGAATATTGTTTTTTTGTGAGAAAATGAAACTTGGAGGAGGAAATTGCGACTGTAAGAATAGATATTTGGGTCAATGTTGCTTTTAGGCGTGCTTCACCTTTTCATTTGCCTTTGCTGTTGTTTTGTGTTTTAGTTGCTGGATTTTTGCGCTGCTGTTGAATACACTTGCATGAAATTCTCTGGAGAAAGGAAGTCCAGGTCCATGCCAACACACTTGTGAAGTTTGTGTCCTTGAGAGACAGTTTTATGAATGGGAGTATTGGTTTGCAATAGAGGGCAAGCTACTGATTCAGAATAGAATCAACTGATCCTGAACTGGTCAAACAGGTGACAATACTTTTCTCAAAGCCTCTTCAAAAGTACTAATTTTTTTTTCAGTGGATACTTGTTGAGTTTTATAACATGTTTAGGTAAACTGATAAACTTTTTTGTTTAAAATGTCAAAGAGATTGCAACCCAAAACAATGTGAATTCAAAAAGTGATCCCGAACAGGTCAAATGACTGTACTTTTTTTTATTCTTTTAATTTTACGAGGCCCTGTGACCTCTGTATATCTATATCTATGCTGTGACACATTCTGCACTACCTACTTATTAAACTTCACTTTATCCACCTCCATGATGATGTATCGTATTTTAGTAATTATTTATTTAGGGGATTTTAGTTATATACATAGGCCTAATATTAATAAATAATAATTTATTATAAAAGATAAGGCATGTAAGGGGCTGTAGCTACTACTACTACACTAGTAGTACAGTCATTTGACCAGTTCGGGATCACTTTTTGAATTCACATTGTTTTTGGTTGCAATCTCTTTGACATTTTAAACAAAAAAGTTTATCAGTTTACCTAAACATGTTATAAAACTCACCAAGTATCCACTGACAAAAAAAGATTAGTACTTTTGAAGAGGCTTTGAGAAAAGTATTGTCACCTGTTTGACCAGTTCAGGATCAGTTGATTCTATTCTGAATCAGTAGCTTGCCCTCTATTGCAAACCAATACTCCCATTCATAAAACTGTCTCTCAAGGACACAAACTTCACAAGTGTGTTGGCATGGACATGGACTTCCTTTCTCCAGAGAATTTCATGCAAGTGTATTCAACAGCAGCGCAAAAATCCAGCAACAAAAACACAAAACAACAGCAAAGGCAAATGAAAAGGTGAAGCACGCCTAAAAGCAACATTGACCCAAATATCTATTCTTCCCCCAGTCGCAATTTCCTCCTCCAAGTTTCATTTTCTCACAAAAAAACAATATTCCTACAAGAATTTGTTGAAGAAATGTATCTTAAAAGCAACAAATAAACTTTCAACTGCAGCAGTAAGATTTTACCTCACTGAGTGCGGTACCATTTGACGCAATGAGAGATGCTGAGTAGTGAGTGATCCCGAACTGGTCAAGGGTACGATGCCCCCCAAAAGACGATTTCGGTAATTTCGTCTCCTCAAAAAAACAAGACGACTGCTCAGTATTTACCTGAAATATTTGTTACACATTCTAAGCATTTAACATAAATATTATTCGCCCTGGCGTTCAAATTTTAAAGGTGAGAAGTTTTAACAGCGTTTTTCAACCAACATTTTTTTTTTAAATAATGATCAAAATCGCAGACAAACTTCAAGAAAATGGCCATAATTTATTTGTTGATGAAGTTTGGAACCTTATTTTGGGTTTGTTGGTTTATTGCATGTTATTCTTCACATGTATCAACAGAAATTGGTAATGTGAGAAGTAACTTAATTATGGGGTTGTTGCAAAGTTGAAGTGATCCCGAACTGGTCAATGATCCCGAACTGGTCAAATGACTGTAGTACTACTACAGTAGGGACCTACTAGTACTACCCCCTAGTCATGACTAGTCAGTGGTACGTCAATGGAATATTTTGTTTGACTATCTAGGAATTTGGGTCAACCAAGTCAACTCGTACTGTCTCGACTGTAGTCGTAGTCTTACCCAAGTCAGATCGTACTGGGGCTGGGGTGAACTCGTAAACAAGTTAGCCCAGGTTGGACTCCTCCATTGTATACAACAGTGTAGTGCAACATACACCAATGACATACACTGACGTCCTACGACTCACGAGGGCTAGTAAACGAGTCAACTCAAATGGTTTATAAAAATGTATGATTCGCAGCTAGCCCTTCAGGACGTCAGTGTAGGTTGCACTACACAGTACGACTATACTCTACTACAAGAGGGATGTACTACACCATAGATAGATAGATACACTGTTGCATACAACGGAGGAGTCCAACCTGGGCTAGATTCGCAGCCATAGTTACAGGCTGAACTAAATAAATCATTATTACTATTAGAACAATGTTTTGCCTTGTAATTGTATGGTAAACTATTTAAAGAAATAAACCCTTCTTGATGTTTTAAGTCCAGTCTTTTTATAAGCAGAAAAAAGATGAAAATAAAATAATTTCTCCTCTGTTGTAGCATAAAACGTACAACTACTTCGAGTTCACTTTTCAAGTTGACTTGGGTACGAATCAACCTGGGTACAAGTTCACTTGGGTATGAGTTAACTATGGTATGAGTTAACCTGGGTACGAGTTGACTTGGGTACGAGTTGACTTGCGTGCGACTACGAGTTGACTTGGGCACAATATTAACTTTGGTACTAGGCGACCTGGGTTGAGCTGTTTCCGCTTTGTGGACTGTTTAAATCCCCTCTATCGCTTTGGCGTCTATAAATTTTCTACAAAATATTTCAGTCCCCCAAAAAAGTCTCTCTCTCTCTCTACATGTTCAGTGCCAAGCCTTATGGATTTATAGGAAACATTTACTATAAATTAAAGAAGCTGGTGCCTCATGCTGTCTAAATATCCACTGCCTTAAGGCTAAGTTTTAAAAAGTACATGTTTAGCGTCCCCACCCACTTCCTTTTTGGGGGGTTGCATGGAATTATTTTTCTATTTACCACCAATTCCAAATGAGATTAAAATAAACATAAATTGTCAACTGATCCATCAGAAAATAATCTACTTGCAAGTCAGAACTTGGCCTGTTACCAACTGGTTACAAACCGTTTGTACAGTTACACATTTACAATGTACATTTTCACGGTTCGGATAACCCTAACAAACTTCACTTGAAAGTGCCGCGAAACACAGACCACATTGCAATCACGATCTATAATGCACAATCCAGGTAACACACAAACAGTCACATCGTTTCCAATTTACAGGCTTTGTACTCTGTGAGATAGCTACTTTGCATGCTACATTGCAGGCAAGACACATTAAATGGTAGAGGGCGCTTTTAGAACAGTGCAAAAGAAAGCGCATACGCCCTCTATTGGTTGAATTTACCAGCACATTACAGGATAGCATACAAAAATGCCTTGACCAAGACTGCACTTCCCTGTGCATGCTCGGGGAAAACATTTAGGGCCTATCATTGCTGGTGTACCCGCTACTAGCCGGATACAGCATTGTCATTGCTGGTGCACACGCATGCATGTGGAGCACAGTATCTGAAATGGCTTATTTTGTAACCGTGGCAAAACGCGGGTTCAAGCTTGCGGGATGGGCAACTGACTATCATTGTTCGGCTGCATGACTACATGTATCACTATCAGCCAAAACTATTATTGTTGGAAAGTGGCTAATTCATTACATGTAGTTGAGAAAAAAATGTTTGGAATTTATAAAGAAAGCACTACAGAACACGGGATGGAACCTCAAGTTCAATGCATTTTTAATTTAAATCTTACATACACTAACAGGGTTTTTAATAATGAACAAACTATAAATAAAACCACTGTAAACATGTTCAATGTCTTGTCAAACTTGTTTCTTTCATTAACAGTTCATTAACAGAGGAAAAACCAATGGTTGTTTGAAATTTTAAAAAGAATGGCGGCCATCTTAAAAATTAAAAATAAAAAGCCCCTCCCGCTTCCTTTTTTTAAGAACCTGGACGCTAAACTTTTTTATTTTTTACTCGGCCTATATCTCCATAAGGTTACACTGAAGCCCCCATCAATGATACATGTACATGTAGGTAATGCCAATAGGCAATACTCTAGAATCACTGCTTTCTTCTTTCCGTTTTAAGCAAAGAATCGGGCGCTTACACAAGCAGGGAATTCCGCGCTTATGTCAAGCATAGTTCACAGGTTAGCAGAGAATTTTTGCTGCTGCATGTGCATACATACTCCATGTTACTGAGGCATTCTTCACTTACATACACAGCTACAGCTAGTGCAAAAAAGTAAGTGAAGAATGGTGATCGCAAGCACAGCAGAGCCATGAAAGAGTTCTTACTCCCTATGCCATAGTGGCCAAGGACTTTGTTCCAAGCTCCGTTAATGTCACATTAATTTAAATTCTGGCATTGAAGTCACCAAGAACTTCTTACCAAGAACATGAAGAAGGATGATTTTGTTTTTTGGACACGTAGTTTGGGTAATTTGTGGTAGGCTGTCATAAAAACTCTTCCTTAAATGCTTCTTCCTTAAATGATACATGTACATGTACATGCACTGGTGACTGTGGCGTGATGCTCATTTCTCAGCTGGATTGGCATATTAATCATTTGTTGATGCCTTTTGGAAGTTTTGTGACATGTCCTAACAATGTTGTTTTTACATCAAAGCCATCACCTGCTTGGCGTGCTTGGGCTTCTGACTTTCCCTTCCAGTAGATAGTACACTGTATGTCCTATGCCAGTCTCAGTTAGTTGTGATTCATCAGTTAGTTGCGTCTCGCTCAATACAGCAAAGTTAATATTGTTGCAAGACCCTGCTAACAATCGCTGTTCTTTTCTCTGTTTCGCTGTCAGTGAGTGAGTGTGGGAACATTCCAAGCACCAAACATTTTACTTTGTCGCTGTTGTTTTTTTGCAACCGCAGAAGTGAGTGGCTAACTAGCCACGGTCTGCCAGTAAGCACATATTTGGGCAAGTTTTTTAGACCGTCTGTTATTGGTCCTTCCCCGTATTGGCAGAAGTAGGCTCCACATACACTGTAGATGCTCCTCGTAGATGCTCCATCACTCCAGCCGAACATGATTATCTCTTTCGCCCAGGATCGGTGACAAAATGGCCTTTGTACTGAAGTCACCTGCGTGCAGGTTTGCCACTAAAAGCTCCCAGCAACACCCTTCACTGCTTTCATATCACTGTCTGACCGTAGAACTTGGAGGTTGCGACAAAACGCCTGTACACTGTACATGGTATTAAGTGAGGAAGGTTTGTGCAGCACAGACTACACTCTCTGACTCCAGCTCAATTTGATGTGGGATCTCAGAAGATGGGAACTCGGTGCCAAATTGTTGAAGCGCATCTGACTGAATTAGGATTTCCAATATATCGACATTCAGGATCAGGTTTTTGTTAATTTGCCCTATTTGCTGACATGTCTGCTTCTGCCAGCTAGGTAGAGCTATGATAGGCAGTATAAGATGGTAGTTACAATGTAGAAATGTAGACAATTTTTTGAGGTACAGTTGTGTATTTCTGCTCACAGGAAATGAAAAGGGAATAGTTTCCTATGCCATGATTGCAGATATTTCAGGTGCACATTCACTTAAATTGCCAGCAGCATGGTTTGTACATAATAAGTGAATAATGCATTTTAAATGAATAATGCATTTTAAATAAATAATTTATTGATTACGTGAAGCTTTACAGGTTGGTAAAGTGCCGTTTCAGCAGTATTCAAATCCATCTGGGATGTAAGCACTCCAAGCCTAATAGTGTAGGGCCACAATGTTTGTAAGCTCAATTGCTCATAATTGGTTTTTGTAGACTCTACAAATTGTACAGTATATTATGGTATCAAAAAAGAAACAAAATTGTTATTACGGACAAGAACATTTCTTTCATGATGTATCTGCCATTTCTTTTGTTGATCCACAGGTGAAACCACTGTTGAGTATGACATAAACACCACACCATTTGCCCAGCAGCAGACAAGTAATGTAATGATGGCTTCGGAAAAGTCCACTAACAGCTCTGATATAGGCACAAGCGATGCTTCAAATAAAGGCACCTTGATAACCCAACAACCTATGCTACCTACTCTATCCACCACAGTCTACCCCAACCATCGGGAGTTGTGTCCAAGTAGAGTAGATTGTTTTAAGCTGAGTGGTGACTGTTTGGATTGTGAACTGAATTCTTCATGTGTCTATGGAAGAGAATACAATGTGACATGCAGGCCCAAACCAGATCTGGATTGTATTGTAAGTACTACAATTTTGTGGAGACTTTTTCGGTCTCCATTGCACGAACAACATTGTCGACTTAGTGCTGTAAGTTCATTATTTGCTATTTCATACCCAGGGATTAGGTTGGCTCAGACAGTGGTTTCTTTCCCAGCCTTTCACTTCTGTGGACCCAGTTCGAATCCCACCTCAGATCAGCGCCTTGCATGTGGACAGGGTGGATTGGTTTTTCAGTTCCTACATGTACCTGATTGCTTGGGTTTGCCCTATTGGGGTTTTCCTCTCACATCTAAAACTTCACTTTTTTCTAGTTTCCTATTCATCCTGTTATTGGCACTAATTGCTGTTGGATGTGTAATGGGATGAAATTGTTGACCCCCTTTTTTTGTTAAACTCCTAGTTTACCCATGTCCAGCTTGGACTAGGGTCAGTCTAGGAGTGGGTGGTTGCTTGATGGTGTGTGATGAGTGGGTGATTGGTAGCAGGCTATGCAACCAATCAACTGCATTGACAAAGAGGTCAGTGACCAGAGGTCAGTGACCATACCCAAGAAAGTGTTTGGGCACTTGGCCACTGGACTCCGACAGAAGAAAGTTGTACGATTTAACCTCCCAAGTTTCTTCAGTTTATGCACTTTGCCTCTGTCGGATATCTGCATTGGATTGCGCCAGCCCAGCTTTCAAATCATAATAATTACATGTTCATCCCCTGTCCTGCTCTAATCCAAGAGAGCCAGCAGGACAGCATAACTCCAAATCTTCCATTGTCTTCATTCATTGTAACTCTGGTTGTACCGGAAACAGTAATC
This sequence comes from Pisaster brevispinus, assembly GCA_023634235.1. Taxonomy (NCBI): domain Eukaryota; kingdom Metazoa; phylum Echinodermata; class Asteroidea; order Forcipulatida; family Asteriidae; genus Pisaster; species Pisaster brevispinus. The sequence continues at coordinate 15,329,798 of JAMKCF010000011.1, read as the reverse complement.
CTGTCCCCTGATCAAAGACAAGGACCAAATTGAGAGAGCTCAAGATTGCCAGGCTGACAAAGTGTGGATATCGAAGTTGCAAGAAAAGTGGAACAATCAAAGTTATTATCACCAATCAACTTTTGTCTGCTATTAAGTGTTTGCCTGCTTTGGATGGCGTCTCATCACAGAGACAACAGCAACTTGTGAAAGTTCCTATTATTCCAAATGGCAGACAGTTTTCGATTCGATAATGACCCAAAGGTTCGGTTCGCCACATGGAATGCTAAGTCCATGAAACGCCCTGGAAAATCAGCATCAATTCGTGATCTTATTATTGAACATAAATTGGACATTCTCTCAATAACTGAAAGTTGGCTCACCGGAGATGGACGTGACCACCATGCATTAGCAGATATTTCAAACACACTTCCTGATACATACCAGAAACCCCGCAGAGATCAAGTGGGAGGTGGAATCTGTGTTACTCTTAGAAAGGGGTTTGAAGTCATGGAGAACAAAACAGAATCGTTTTCTTCGGTTGAACTCATGGATCTTTCTGTGTCTTCGAATGGACAGCTACCATTTAGATTATTATCTGTTTATAGACCTCCGCCATGGAAGCATAGCAAAAATAACTGCTCAACTTTCTTTAGCGAGTTTGACAGGCTGTTGGAGACAATTTCCATATGGATAGTGACACCGGCCATGACGCTTTACACATGCTTGATCTTCTTGGATCAGCAGGTCTTCGTCAGCATGTGACTGGTTTTACACACAATAAAGGACACACCCTTGATCTCATCATTTCTCAAGATACTGAAAGTTAAGTGTCAAAGACAGCAATACTCCATGGTCTTCCATCCGATCACTTCACAATAAAATGTGAACTTAATGTGGCACGACCCAATGCAATTAAGTCCACCATCCGTCACCGGCAGTTAAAGAACAATAATCTCAATGCGCTCCCTTATGATGTTGTCAAGTCGGCATTGCTCCTGACTCCAGCTGATGAGCTTGTTGCACTTGCCGATCAATACCACAGTTTGCTTAGCAATATTCTCAATTAACACGCTCCCGAGAAAACCAGTAAGATAACTCTCCGCCATCATGCTCCATGGTATGATGAAACCCTCCTGAACGCAAAAAGGAAAAAATGCTCAGTGAAAGAAAGCGGAAATCACCTGGTTCATAAGCGAATTTTGTAAATTTCCGGATGCCTACGAGGTAGCTCGTGTGAAGCCGCTCATCAAGAAACCATCACTAGACTGTGAGGACATGAAAAAGTATCAACCTATATCAAATCTCCGGTTTGATTCGAAACTTGTTGAGCGTGTTGCTATGACATGTATGAGCCAACTCCAAACCTACCTGAAAGAGAACGAGCTTCAAGGTAACAAACAATCTGCCTACCGTGAAGGTTGCAGTACAGAGACCGCACTCCTACGCGTAACGCGTGTGCAATGATCTTCCTCAGACATTGTCAGACTATAGACTGAGGCGATGAGGCAATACTACACATGTAGTTCTTCTTGACTTCACGGTCGCATTTGACACTATAGATCACCATGTGTTGGTTGCTCGCCTGGAGGAAAGATATGGTGTGAATGACAGTGTGCTAAGTTGGTTTGCATCCTATCTTGAGAACCGTAGGCAAGCCTTTGCTGTTGATGTTACCCTCTCTGAATCGCTTCCTCTGACCTATGGTGTTCCCCAGGGATTGGAAGTTGGACCGGTAATGTTTACTATGTATAGTGCACCGATTGAAGACATTAGTTCATCCAATGGAATCAAGAAATGTTTGCATCACAAAACTTGAACGGTGTCTTGCCGACATAAAAGCATGGACAATTCATAACAAATTGCAGCTAAATGATAGCAAAACTAAAGTGGTTCATGTCACATCGCGGAATTTGAAGACTACACCTATAATTGGGGTTAAAGTAGGAGACTCTACTGTCAAACCTACATCTTCTGCTCGTAACCTTGGAGTAATCTTAGATGACCGGCTTTGTATGTCAGAACATGTTAAAAACATTCGTCTTAACGCAACATATTCAATTAGAAGAATCGGCAGAGTTAGAAAATACCTTCACCAAGACACGGCAGAAAAACTAGTCCACGCAAACATGTATGTCACCTCGCATTTGGATTAGTGTAATTCACTACTCTACTGGTTACTTGACTCTTAGATCATAAACAGATAAAGCTCCAAAGAGTTCAGCATACCGCTGCCAGATTGATAGCGCGTGCAAATAAGTACAACAGTATTTCTGATACTGTGAGAGGGCTTCATTGGCTTTTCATCTGCCAGAGAATCACATTTAAGATCAATCTTCTCACATACAAGACGCTTAATGGACTCGCCCCTTCGTATTTAACAGAACTCATCACACCATATGTTCCTTGCCGATTGCTCTGTTCTTCTACCCAGAACCTTGTCAAACCACCAACTTGACGACTGCTTACTGCTTATGGACAGCGTTCATTTATGGAAGCCGCTCATACAGAATGGAACAAACTGAATCAACATATCAGGATTGCATCATCTGTGAACATTTTAAAATCAAAACAGAAAACTTTCCTTTTTAATCATTAATTGCGTTTTGTACATCATGAGGGGCTAATGTCTTTTCTTTTAACCTACGTTATTAATTAGGCTTTAAGGCTTTTAAAAAAAGTTTCTCATCTGCTTGTGTCATGTCATTTGAGACTGACATTTCACATCTTTATAATATAACGTTTTTATTTGTCTTAGTATTCTTAATCTGTTTATCTTTAATTGTGTTTTAATTCCTAATATGTTCCAGACCTATTAGTTTTACCCCTCGGGACCCTGTTTTGGAGCTAAGGGCGCTATGTAAAAGCTGTTTATTATTATTATTATTAAATGAAAAATATGTATGAATTCAAAAATATTCATCAAAATTCACAAATAAATGTTTTTCATGGAAAATTAATGTTCCATTCTGCAACACAATTACTTTGGAGCATAATTGATCAATAAACTCCATCTTACCAGGAGCCCCAAAATATGCAAAAGCAATTTTATAAAATCCATACAAACTGCACTAACGACTAATGACTTATAGACTGATAGTCCTGAGTGGATGACATACATTCTCTCTGCTCCCAACTGATTTTGCAAGGTCATCTAATCTTGAAAGTACAATGTACATTATTTTTAGGTTTTCTAGTTGTTTATTTACATGTTATAATTGTGATTCTTTCTAAACTTCTCATATTTTCTACATTTCTCGGTCTCCCCATTTCAACTCTTCTCCTGTGCATTAATCAGATCTGTTTTCATAAATATGTACATGACATGCTAATCACAGCACTTCCTTGTGCAAGTTGCAACACCATATATTCTCCCCAAATGTTTTTGTTATAATGTAGTTTGTTCATTGTAATCTTTATGAAGTGTTTGGACACACTAACCATCCAGGATACCAATTGAGTGTAACTTTCTAATCCCCTTTTTTACCCCTGCAGGGCAACCAGACTATCATTAAATCATTTCGCTGCCGTTACTGCTACCAGTCAGAACCTTGGGAGCAAACATGCACACCAACCATTAGACATGATGACTGCAAAGTTAATAGTAATCCACCCACTATGGTCAGAGTCAACTGCTCAATTAAGGATGACTTGATCTGTTTAGGTGAGTGTGTAGTATACAAACTTTGGATACATATGAGTGCGTTGTTGCAGAATATAATCATGAGGTGAAATCTGGACTAGTAAGCCAGATTTCACCAAGTCATTACTCTGCCACAATGCACGAACGAAATGCATTCAAAAGTTGTTTTATACAACTCATACACAGATCCATGTCATTTAATTTTTTTTTCTTTTCACAATTAACACAGATTTATAGATATGGAACTTCTTCCACCCCACATTCTGAAAATTCTAAGAACTCCTTCCAAATAACATGGACTACTCCATGTAGACACCAACCTTGGTCCCCTGTGACATGACCTTGCCTCATTGTGATAAATATGCTAGGTAGTTCTACCAATCAAATGACAAGGATCTATGTGTGCAGTTTATAATAAACTTCTGCCTTTGATGACACATGTACATACGGTGTATGTACACATATTAAATCCATACTGCATTTGGGTAAAGAACCTTAATATTTATCAGAAGCCTCTAGCAAGGTAACTCAACACCAACATTTCTGGGATTTATTTGAAATGGCTCTATGCCAAGTATGGTGTGATCAAACTAAGAGATGGATTGAAGCCATTTGGGGGTGTTAAAGGTGTAAATACATTTTCTGTCACTCAAGTTAAAATGTCTTTACTGGACAGCTCCAGACCAGCAAATAATGGGATACTGCTGATTTATAATTACACCTTGATAATGCTACAGCTGTTCAACCTGTTGTCATCAGATTGTCAGTGTGTACAACAATCAACGCACAAGAGTCCAACCTACATGCACATCATGTACTCTTTGGTAAACCATTGTAAACTGGTAAGCAGTTTGTGAGGTTCTGGGCCCACTGCATGGCGCTGCTCACCCAAGAAATCAACACTCAGGAAAGCACACAAAATTTTGCACTACCTTAACCACATAAGACTTGGTGACCAGTGTACACAAAAAATGTTCAAGGACACAGGAGTGAGGGATAATACATCTGTTATCAAAAGTACCTTTTGATGTGGCAATTGATGTGATTAATCGTGATTTATCCCCCAAAGGGTTTTGTGTGGTGCAAGGTCAACAGCATGATAACATGTCTGGACAATTCATTGTGTGAGGTGCACCATGCCTGCACTAAGGCATAACGCTACAAGAAAAGGCACTCTAAACATTCGCCAAAACCTCTCCATACTGGGGATTATGTAATCTGCAATTCTTGACCTTTGACCTTTTGTCCAATCCAACAAACCCGGATAATAATAATAATAATAATAACACAGTACTTAAATAGCGCATCACACAAAAGTCTCGATGCGCTTCACAACAATAAAGGCAACTAAACAAGCAGGTAACTTTTAAGGAGTGATTTAAATACAATATGAGTTCTTGCAGTTTTGATGTTATGAGGAAGAGAGTTCCAAAGAGAAGGTGATGAATGCATGAATGACCGATGTCCGTAAGTCTTAGTGCGAGTGACCAGTGTATTGAGCAGCAATGTTGAGCTAGAACGGAGGGTGCGTGGTTTATGAGATTATGAGAGACTGATAGACTGTCATGATCCTTTCCCATTTCACACAGTTCTAGTTTATCTTCAGGACCTACATGTAGTTCACAAATATCTTCCTTCTTGAAATTTATTTTCCATATCAAAGTCCCTTCTCGTCAATTCACCACAGTTAAAAAATATATATGGAGCTCGCTCATTTCAAGTAGCTGCAGCTAAACTGTGGAATGGCAGTTGGTTAAGGAGGCAGTAACAGTTTCAAAACCTCATCTTTTCATTGTTTATCACTGAGAAATTGTGAGCTTTGTTGGCATTTAAATTTGAAATTAATGCTTGTTGTTTTCCTTTCCGATTCTCTACTATTCCTGTCTCTTCCACTATTCCTATAGAGCGCATAGGGACTTAACAGTGGTACGCACTATACAAATACTGCTTACTATGTTGTTATTAAAATACTATCATTTTTTTCTCAGCTTGGGAGGTATGTCTGAGATTCCAGCATATGATATAATAGTTTTTATGTGAGCTGGGATCCGTGGGAGATCAGTGAGTTTTTCTCAATGAATGGCAACCCAAAATATATAAATAAGTAAATTAATTAATAAATAGATTAATAAATATGATTGGACGCTATCATCTGAAGGGCCGGCTGAGTCACAGTGAACAAAGAAAATGTCAATCCCAGTGCATATGAGAACTTTTGTTGTCTTTACTTGGTCATGGTTTCAATTTGGCAATCTTTTTGTAGGTGTTCCGCCAACAGCCGAAAACCTATTGTTATTGTTCTGGTTTTATTTTTCTTCTGTGTCTTCTTCTTCCCAGTGTACCTTGTCAGCAAGATTTTGCAAAAAATTAATGTTGTAGAGACTTGAAACTTATCATGTACATGTACTTATCCCTTAGTGCGTAGGCGAAACCGCAACTTTTTCGGGATGATGACTTCATCGATGACGTCATACCACTAAAAATTAAAAATACCCCGGTAATGTGAAATATATTAAAACTTCTAAATCTAGAGAACCATTGAGGATACATACAAGATCTTTGCACCATATGAAAGCCCTGGATTCACTTTTCAATTCTTACACAGAGTGTGACCCCATGTGACCTTTACTTCCGGTCAAAATTTTCTTACATAGAAAACCCATCATATCTCACGAACTAATAATGTTTAAGACTTAAAACTAACCATGTACTTAGATCTTAGTGTGTTAATAAAAATAAATGAAATTTGTTTTGATGATGTCATCGATGAGGTCATAAAAAAAATTAATGTTTAATTTTTTTTTATTATATCTGGAGAACCATAAACGCTACTTGCAAGATATTTGCACCATAAAAAAAGCTCAAATCTCAATATCCATCAAAGTTTCTTGATTCTAAAATGCAAAGTATTAGAGCCAGAATTAACTTAACGTAATTTATATTTCCTACAAAGCCGTTTTCCAAAATGTTCTGTTTACCTTTAACCAGCTCTGCAAATTTTGACAATCTACCACACAGAACAATACCCCAAATTTACCCAATTTGACCTTGATTTCCAACTCAAACCGGATGATTTAATTTAATATTTGAAAAAAAAAAACCAACTCCTGAACCACACATTGGATTGTTATCATCTGTACATCATAAGAAAGGGCCCCAAAGACTTAACAAAAACGCTACACAGAGTATGACCCCATTTAACCTTGACTTCCTGTTCAAACTGGAAGTTGAGGTTTATGTACATGTATATTGGAAAAAACTAACTCCTGAACCAGACAAAGTATTGATAAGGTAAAATGTCATCACCAATTCATTCAATCTCACGAACACCTTGTTTTTGTAATTGACAAAAACTGAATGTCTAGTTTTTTCTTCTTTTTAAAAAATTTTGATGAATCAGGTTTTCTGAAAATTTCTCCTGGGTGTGGTACTGGGAAAATAATATTCAGGAATCCCTAACGAAACTGGTTAGTTGTTCTGCGGTATACTTTATATTTCTAACTTTTTGACTAAGTATTCTTACAAATGAAAAATCTTAAAACTATCCCGACAAGTATTCCACAAAAGAAGAACATTTGACACTAACCTTGTACATTGTAAATAAAGACTTGTGATCACATGGGCAAAATGCTGTGGTAAGCAACCAAACCATTTCTTACAATTTTTTTATTACAGGTCAGAGAAAATTTTACAAAAGGAACCGATGTAACTGGACATCAGGGTATCGATGGTCTACAGCACTCACTCTAAGGTACCAATACAGTACACCCCCCTTTTTGTTAATGAAATTATTGGCAAGGCTTATAGTCCGAGACTATGGCCCACACTTTGATAGGGGAGAGACTCAAAATGTCTGGATGATATTTCAATGGTAACTTAGTTTTGGCTAATACATTGTACATATTGCAGTTCTTCGATTAACCAATTAATTGAGCCATTAATTGAGCCATATCTTAAAGATTTTTGTTGCTTATATTTTCAGTGTGACATTGGGAGGATTTGGCGCTGACAGGTTCTACCTTGGGTCCTGGAGAGCAGGCCTTGGCAAACTGTTTAGCTTTGGAGGTCTTGGGGTATGGACACTGGTGGATGTGGTTCTTATAGCTGTTGGTTACATTCGACCAGAAGATGGATCCTATTATATATGAAAATGAGAGACCATGAAAACAACTTTTAAAGACTGACTTGTGTTGACATCTTTTAGCATCAAATTTTTGAAATGGTATCTTCAAGTGTTTACTGTGTAATATTTTTGTTATATTCTACCATCAAATACAAGAGTTCTGCATGGAAAGATTCACTCTTGTAAGGTCCTTGAGCTTACTTCTAGGTGTGATTTGAAATCTAAAAACCATTTTTTTTTTACACAAACAATATGGCACTCCATAGGAATTTGGGATCTTTATAATAACCCATGTTTCTTCTACCACCATTGTATTGGAAATGGTGGCTACAGCTACGATTGTTGCAAAGGCCAAAAGGTATTACTAAGAACATCCTGTCCGTATACTTCAATGCTCGATGATGTGGCGATCCAGCCATAGCCGTCAATTCTATGGAGGAAAAACTCTTTTTGTGTTGGGGTTTGTTTGTTTGTTGTTTTTTTCGGGTGTATGTTTTTTTAAAAATCTTGTAAAAAGTCGCCTTTGATAGGAAGATTGGTGGTACAAGTGCAGTTGACTAAAGTCACTTATGGTGAGGAAGGGGTTTAAAATATCATGTGGTTTTGACTTGGAAAATGGTAAATATCAACTTATCACTACATGTACATAAAATTGTCAAAAAAAATCTCTGCTGTTTAATTCAGAAAAACATAAATAAACAAAAGCACTGAGTGGCTGAATTGTTCAACTGAGCTTGTGGCTTGACGGCTAAGACTTCACACATTCTTTTTTTTCATAATTTACATGTACATCACTTTCAGAAGCACACAATGTACAAAAATAGTGTGTGTGCTTATTATGAGAAGTAGATCACCTAGTATTGTATTTCAAGTTATTCTCACTGGTTAGTTAAAAGACAAAGATGTGATACCTCTGTTAAATATGTTAACATCCTGAACATTACAAATATTTTCTATGTTTTACATGTTTAACATAAAGACCTTTATTAGAAAATAAATTATTCTGTACATAAATGCAATGTAAAGACTTGTTAACATTTGTTGATACACACATCTGATTATGTTGACTGTTCTTTCATTTATGTGTACAGTACTAAACTAAATTAAGTGTTTATAAATGCACTGTTGAACATGAATTTTCATTACACCAAGTAAATCTTTGTTATTTAATTGGAGGATCAAACTGTAAGAATAAACAAACTCTACAAGATAGTATCCTAGCATCCACTACGAGGGTGGTTTGTATTGCTGTGTATAATGCCTAATGTGATTAGCATGTACATGTAGTAATGTAGTAGTCAAAACCAGTGAATAGGTTATAATATAGGCCATGTAATAGTTTGATAAACTACTTTGGTTATGAACTCCAAGAAAAATGGAAAGTGTTACCTTGAGTACATGTATGCAGGATAAGGAATAAGCACTGCGCATATGTTCACCAAACCAGAAATAGGCAAATTAATGCAGTAATGCAACAACTTCAGTATAAATTGTCACTGACACCACAAACTAGCACGCAGTGTTACAAAACCACTTTAAAATAAATAGTTTTCAGTATTTTACATATTTAAACAGTGTTAACTGAGGCCGAACATTTCATGAAGTTTCAACACTTCAGGAGCTTTACTTTTTTAGTTTAGGTATGGCAAATTTGCACGCTTTGACCTACATTTTCATGACCTGACAATCATGCAAAGTAAAACATTGGATGGTGTTCAGGGGTGTTAGTATGTGAAAACAGAAAATGTCTATTTCCGTTAACTTTCGACGCCATGAACTACTTTACTTTACTTTATTGCTTATTAATACAGGACAAAAAGCACCTTACGTATGAGGTTCAATGTATCAGGTCTCCACTGTAAGAAAACTAGTTGAAAATACACTGAAATTTTGTAGGAAAGCTTGATTTTAAAAAGCGTTAAACTTAAACACCGTTTTCTCTGAATGCTACTTTTTACTGGTACCTACGTGTGTGTGGTAGTTGGTGGTGCTGGAGACAAAATGTAGTCAACTTTGTAAAAAACCGCCGCCACTTGCAGTAAATATTAAGAGAGGCGTATAATGACACAAGCGGCATCATAAATAAATTTGGCTACTAATTGGCTGCAACAATGTCATGAATGGCCACTGCCAAAGCTATTAAATCTGACACGCCATTATTTCTGTTTTATATTAAAAGGAGGTCAGACTATTTAGCCTATTAAGCAACTGACTGGTTTTACTGAACTGAACTGAAGAGAAAAACACCAACCACCTGGAGAAGTCCATGTTCCTGATTTGGATTAAGTTTAAGTTTTTCCCGTTATTCTACACAATTCTTAGACAATGTTTTTGGTTGCAGAAAGTCAGGACTGAATATCTGTTGATGCAGATGTCTCCAGTTCATGTCGCTCCCTCCGTCTTTTCTTCTGAAGTTTTCGTTTTTTTCTTTCCTCCTCATCTGGATCCTAAAAAACAAAAAGCAAAAGTCTATTTTGTATTATTTTTGTTTGTCATTAGATATATACAACTTATAATGTATATTCAGTTTGCCGTTTTCTGAAAAGAGCTGTCCTGCTTATTAACTACTACCTGGGTGGAAGGTAGGAAATCAGCCGGGATCGCAACCTTCACTTAGTGGATCAATGGGACTTCTCGTTATTAACTTCACTGTCGCGGAGTGAGGTATTAATTGGTCTCAACGTCTCGACTAGCCTACTCTAGTTGAAAGGTATTATGCTGGAAACATTTTCCTAATTTTGTAGGAAAGTTGCACCACTGTTTTCATTTCATACTGAACCGTATGAAGGGAAAATTTCACATCAAATAAAATAATATCAAGAACAGCGAAGCTGCCATGGCGAGCTGCCGAGCGCCCGATAGAGACACAAGGAATATTAGAAAAACCAATCATTTCATCAATTGATGTTCAAAAGGGTGAGGACAAGCATGTGGTGGGCCATTCACTACTTGGTTTGAAATGTAGCAAAAAGGCTTAGGATGCCGATTAGGAAACGAAACCTAGGTGTGAACAAAATGACACATTTATACGAGTAAGCATTTCATTCAAACTGTGGACCTAAAAAAAAAAGAGGTCCACAGATGGCAGGATATTTTTACTTAACAGAAGGAAATTTTTGTAAAAGGGTGGTGCATTACTCTTTGGAGATACATGTTAAGTCAGAACACCATTGCAATCAAGAGTTAGCGACATTGGAGGTTTTATCTCATTAACCTGGAACATGTGTCATGATCATCATTTGCAATTTTTTTTTACATGAGTCCTCATGCTAGCAGCAGAATGTGGAAAAAGTTTCAGATCAGTACACACTATTGCAAAGAAATTTATTACCATTAAATTTTTGTCATTGCAATAAGGAGTTCTGGCCTTTCAAGGTTGTCATTGTTTTAGACCATTCAACTGGAACCTGTGTTATAATCATGGGTTTTATCCTTCCTTATGAATCTGCATGTAGCTTGCAATATTCAATTTAAGTTTCAAGTAAGTACATCATTGCAATAAGGAGTTATGGTCGTTCAAGGGTTTCATTGTTTTAGCTCATTTAACTGGAACCGATTTAATGCTCAGCCTGTCTGTTGTCAATTGTAAGTCAAAGTTACAACTTAACTTATTTCAAAACTTTAAGATTTTAGTTTGAGTTTGGTTCTTTAAAATCCAGAGGTCAATGTTTTATTCCAAAAACTTTAACATTTATTTTATTCCAAAAACTTCAACATTATTGGAAAACATAGTTGAAAATTACAAAAAATGACTGGCAATTATATATAACAATCTCACTTGGGCTTGTACATACCATAAAACAACTCAACTCAAAGACTGAAACTTAAACCAAAAACTTTAACATTTCCACTGAACGCGGACGGACGGACGCCGGACGGAAATTGGTATTACATAGGCTCGCACTTGCTTCGCAGCTCGCCAAAAATCATATCAAAGTGATCTCTGACCTTGCCATCAAGTATCATCTGCTTCCTCTTGTTGATTGCTCGCTTCTCCCCAAATTCAAGCTCCTCAAGTTTCTAAGAAAATGTAACACTGATATTAGTAAACTAGAACAGCGAAGCTGCCATGGCGAGCTGCCGGTCGCCAGATAGAAGACCAATGACTAATTGCAATAAGGAGTTATGACCATTAAGGTTTTCATTGTTTTAGCTCATTCAACTGGAACCAGTGATAAACTCTGAGAGTTTTATCTTTTCATATGAATCTAACATGTAAGAAGCAATACTTGATTCAAGTTTCAAGTCAGTACATCATTGCAACAAGGAGTTATGACCATTTAAGTTTTTTATTGTTTGAGCTCATTCAACTGGAACCAGTGATAAACTCTTGAGTTTTATCTTTTCATATGAATCTACGTGTAAGAAGCAATGTTTGATTCAAGTTTCAAGTCAGTACATCATTGCAATAAGGAGTTATGACCGTTTAAGTTTTTAATTGTTTTAGCTCATTTAACCGGAACCGATTTTATGCTCAGCCTGTCTGTTGTCAATTGTAAGTCAAAGTTACAACTTAACTTAGTTCAAAACTTTAAAATTTTAGTTTGAGTTTGGTTCTTTAAAATCCAGAGGTTAATAATTAAACCTGAAAAAAAAAACTTTAACATTTTTTTTATTCCCAAAACTTTAACATTTTTTTTATTCCCAAAACTTCAACATTATTGGAAAACATAGTTGAAAAAAAAAAAAAAAAATGACTGACAATTATATATAACAATCTCACTTGGGCTTGTACATACCATAAAACAACTCAACTCAAAGACTGATACTTAAACAAAAACTTTAACATTTCCACTGAACGCGGACGGCCGGACAGACGGACGGACGGACGGACGGACGGACGGACGGACGGACGGACGGACAGACGGGACGGAAATTGTCATTACATAGGCTCACTCTGCTTCGCAGCTCGCCAAAAATGATTACACTGATAAAGTAAAAATATCAACAGGCAACAACGGTGGGATTGGAAAACAACCATTCTAGAGCAGATTTTTTAGTCCCTTGGAAACTAAAACTAAGGCCACACTGTTTGCTAGTATTGTTTGCACTGCAATTTACATTTTATGTAAGCTTCAACTTCCTTTCTGTTGACAACTAAAGCACACCAGCCAGTTTTATGTGGAAAAGAACCCATCCTAGCCCAACTTAAGCCCCTCTCATGGAAATGTGTGTGGTGTTTTTGTTTTGGGGTTGGGTTTTTTCCCCCATTAAAAATAAAATTATATATTTCTGAATGTGTATCAAGATACATTTCAGATTCATAATAAATTGACACCATACCAACATGAAATAAACCTCAGAATATCGGGTGCAATTCAAACCCTTTGTGAAGGTACATAAGCTTTCACTAGTTTAATTGTTATACAACAAGTAATCCTAGATGATGTCCACTACATCATAATCTAACAAAACCATGTACTATTTTACTTGCACTTGGACAGATTCAGTATGAATGATCTGTTTTACCATTTCTGCTTCTCGTTTGGCCAGAGCAACCTCATTAAGGATTAGTAAGACTTTCTTCTCATCCACTTTGTATTCAATCAACTTTGTGTCTGGGAGGGGAAAATACATACATGTGTATGGTAGTTAAAGGAAAGATTGACCAAAGGAAGAAAGGGATCAATCTTAAACGATTGGTAAAACAAGAATTCACATTTTGGAAAGCTGGGTGAATCCAATAATGTTTATTGTAAAGGGAAAAAGTTGGTGTGTACATACATATTCAATTGATTTTCTTGTGAGATGTAACTGGGAAAAGAACAGCACTTTCAGCTCAAACAATTTCAAGGGGTATTTTAAACCATGACAAATTTACTCAAACCCCTGAGGGTGTATTTTATTCCCTCAAGTAAGATTTGTGACAGAAAAGGGGGCAAAACTTTGTAAACATTTGTAACAGTTTGACATAAATGACAGAAGACATGTCAACTTACGGATGAGTTTCTCAATGGACTTCACTAGTTGGACATCAAACTGTGTCACCAGTGTTATGGCCATACCACCTCTCCCTACGAAGAAAAATAACATCTTGATAGACGAGGGAAAGATTTGTAGAGTGATTGGGGAAATCTTATTTTTGTCAGTTATTTTTGTCATAATATATTTCTTATTTAACCTATAGCTTTTGACAGAATCACTGTGTACCTGGGAAAGATAAATCAAGTAGGAAAATAAAATAAAACAATATTGATTTTTAGTTGTCAACATTTTTATTTTTTAATTTTTTAACATTTATTTATTGATAACCAACAGCGGTTAACCGCCACTAACAGGTATCATCAAATAAGAAACAATAAAAAAGAATAAGAAAGCATTGAAAACGTTCAATAAAATAAATATATAATATATAAATATTTAAGAAAACCATAAAAAGTGAAACAAATATTGATGTATGATACAGCCTTAATATTAGCATACCGGCTCTGGCTGTCCTTCCCACTCTATGAATATAATCTTTGGGTGAAGCAGGAACATTGTGATTGATGACTAGTTCTACTGTAGGTATATCAAGCCCTCTGCTTGCCACATCAGTTGCCACCATAACACGCACCTGGTTGGATTTGAACATCGCCAATGATGCCAATCTTGTCCTCTGTGCATTGTATAAAGGACAAAAACATATTCTGTTATGTTGGAACTTGTTACCTCCAGGCCCTCCTTTGCATCTTGGTGTGTGTGTGTGCATTTGTTACCTCCAGGCCCTCCTTTGCATCTTGGTGTGTGTGTGTGCATTTGTTACCTCCAGGCCCTCCTTTGCATCTTGGTGTGTGTGTATGCATTTGTTACCTCCAGGCCCTCCTTTGCATCTTGGTGTGTGTGTGTGCATTTGTTACCTCCAGGCCCTCCTTTGCATCTTGGTGTGTGTGTGTGTGTGCATTTGTTACCTCCAGGCCCTCCTTTGCATCTTGGTGTGTGTGTGTGTGTGCATTTGTTACCTCCAGGCCCTCCTTTGCATCTTGGTGTGTGTGTGTGCATTTGTTACCTCCAGGCCCTCCTTTGCATCTTGGTGTGTGTGTGTGTGCATTTGTTACCTCCAGGCCCTCCTTTGCATCTTGGTGTGTGTGTGTGCATTTGTTACCTCCAGGCCCTCCTTTGCATCTTGGTGTGTGTGTGTGTGTGCATTTGTTACCTCCAGGCCCTCCTTTGCATCTTGGTGCGTGTGTGTGCATTTGCAAGTGGGGTGAAATTGATGATGTTCTCCCTGTTAGAAGCATTCAAGATCTCAGTGGACAATCAATTGCCAAACCTACTCTGGAGTTCAGACAACTCGACCGGTGGACAACTCGACGGGTCGGACAACTCGACGGGTCAGACAACTCGACGGGTCAGACAACTCGACGGGTCAGACAACTCGACAGTGAGACAGCTCGACGGATCGCCTAGACAACTCGACGGGTCAGACAACTCGACGGGTCAGACAACTCGACGGCAGTGAATTCACAATAAATATAAAGTTACCTTTGTATAATACTACATATGCCAACACATTTTACACTTCTTGGAAATATTAAACGGAAAAGAATGACTTTGTCATCAGCACGCCCTGACAGTTTTATGAATTAATGTTCCGAAGATTTATTTTATTACACATTTTCACTGGCACAAAACTACAATACAGGGTTATATAAAGATAAATAAGTTTTAATTAATAATACAATATTAAATTAAATAGTCTGCCAATCGATTGGAATCGCACAAAACATATTATTCAAGTCGCATGCTTTGCCAAATTGCTCGCCAGTGTCATAAGAGGTTGTGTGTACGCCCGGCCCCGTTCGCAGTCAGCTGGCGCCTCACGTAAATCTCCGGACAACCCCGCCGTGTCCCCCCGGGCCCCTGCGAGTCTGCGAGCCCACTCCCAGCCCGTGGACGCCCGTGCGTGCCCAGTCGGTACATGATCGTCCCCCGTGCTGAACAGCCCCACTCTGCCAGACGTCATGCGGATTTACCATCCACCCGTCGAGTTGTCTGATCAAAAGTCGAGCTGTCTGACGCTTGAACGGACTACCCGTCGAGTTGTCCGACCCGTCGAGTTGTCTGACCCGTCGAGTTGTCCGACCCGTCGAGTTGTCCACCGGTCGAGTTGTCTGACATTCCCTACTCTGATACTGGGCTATTAGTAATAATTTGTTCTTCCAAATTCCAAACAGATCATGCTTTATGAGAGCCAACCTCTCCACAGCTGTCCCCTCATCTTCACAGTCAATATTCAACTGACATACCAATGCCCCTCAGAGGGGCCAGCCCGGTCCCCCTTTCTACAACTGTCCCTCCCCTCATCTTCACAATAATTTGTCAACTGACATCTCCACATACCCACTGATTGTCTCAATGCCCGTCAGAAGAGCCAGCCCGGCCCCCCTCTCCACATCTGCCCCTCCCCTCATCTCTTATGGTATACATGTATTGACAACATAATATGACTCTACATCTTCTGATATCTAAAGATCAGTCAAGCTTTTGAAAAGGCGATCGATACCAGTCTCGGATAGTTCACTGGCCTAGTGTTAGGACATTAATTTACTTACTAATGAGGGAAATTGTGATACAAGACTGGGCTGTTATAAATCAATTTTGGGTAAACAAAGAATAGCTCTTGTTGTGAGATATATCTGTTGGAAGCTGGCCCACCAGTTATGCCAGAAGTGTATGCAAAACTTTCACAAACCAGAAAACTGATGCCTGATAAACCCATTTTAAAGCTACATTGTACCAAGGGATGCTGCCGACAGACAAGTATACACATTGAAATTGTTCCCAGACACTCCATTGTGTAGCGTGCACAGTGCATGCATTCACTATGTTAATCCCGGTTTCCTGCAAATGCGAATGCGAGGCGAATTTTGTTGACGCAATAAAATTTGCTTCCCACGAACGTTCGCAGGAAGTATGAACCGGGCTTTACGCTTCAGTTGCTGGATTTCATCCTTTTTCAGGGATTATTGTAAACCCTAAATCCAGACCTTCGTCCTTTTGTGAGACAAATAAGCACAAGGATTACGAGAGATTGATATCCTGCCACCATTGTTGGCCATTGTATTCAGCATGGGATGTAAGTAAAATTTCAGCATGCCATGGCCTATGGCCTAAGTTTGGCCCTCAACAGTGAACACCTTCCACATTTATTCAAAAGAGAAAAATAAATTCTTGTGCATTTTATGAAAATTTGTTGTCTTTACTTGGTTTGGTCATGGTTTCATTATGAAACAGATATTCTTGAAAAGAAAACAAAAAATGAAGGAAATTCTGAAATTAATCACGCAGCTGAACACAAAAATTGTTGGAATTCTTTGTACCAGAAATTCAGAAAAAAATTCTGTGCTCATCCGCGATTCAGGAAATACGATTTCTTCAATGTTTGTATTTATTTTTCCAGTTTGGACAAAATTGTCAAATAGGGTCACAATTTTTTCAAGTCATGTGGATCAGGAGAGACGAATGTTTTAGTATAAAAAGCTTCATATTAATTCAATTCAATATTTGATAACATCATGATGACAGAACTTGTTTGTGGACTCAATTACGTGTATGATATCATTTGCCTGGATGTCATTGATGTGACACAAGCAAGTATAAAATTGAAACCACTGCATTCTTCAAAATTGAAACTTTTTGCTAAAGGGGGGCTTTAACATAGGATGACGTCCTCAAACCTACCTTCCCAAAGGCTTTTACATAGGATGACGTCCTCAAACCTACCTTCCCAAAGGCTTTTACATAGGATGACGTCCTCAAACCTACCTTCCCAAAGGCTTTTACATAGGATGACGTCCTCAAACCTACCTTCCCAAAGGCTTTTACATAGGATGACGTCCTCAAACCTACCTTCCCAAAGGCTTTTACATAGGATGACGTCCTCAAACCTACCTTCCCAAAGGCTTTTACATAGGATGACGTCCTCAAACCTACCTTCCCAAAGGCTTTTACATAGGATGACGTCCTCAAACCTACCTTCCCAAAGGCTTTTACATAGGATGACGTCCTCAAACCTACCTTCCCAAAGGCTTTTACATAGGATGACGTCCTCAAACCTACCTTCCCAAAGGCTTTTACATAGGATGACGTCCTCAAACCTACCTTCCCAAAGGATTTTACATAGGATGACGTCCTCAAACCTACCTTCCCAAAGGCTTTTACATAGGATGACGTCCTCAAACCTACCTTCCCAAAGGATAAATCTCGCTAATGATTTCATACACAGAAACATGTCTACATTTTGTACCACATTGGCTGTAGACCTCTAACTTTGGTGTTTTATTTGAACTTACGGTTTAGACTGGTAGAAATTGTCAAAATGGGGTAATATCCATATATGAAATATTAAATGGGTAATGACCTACAATATGTCAAAGAACAGAAACATATCTGTTGCGGTTCCTGACATGAATTTTCAAATATACTTTAAATATCAATCTTTGATTTAGTGTAATTTGACACCCGATGATGTCATCATGCATAATCATGGTGTGACAGCAATGTGCACACCATTGGACAAGTGCCTTTGGTTACCTTAAGTTTCATCGTCATTGCAACTAAAGTAAACTGAAATAAAAGGCAATTTGAATGAAACGTGTGAAACTGCAATGCACTTCTGAAACAAATTTAACGAAATCAAGAGCTGTTCCACAGCGCTGCACACCAAAACAGCCAACCACATTACATGTATGAGTTTCAACCTTGTTGCACAACTGAACTATAACCTAGGTCACTGGCACACCACTTTTAGTGTAACACCTTCATGAGCATTTATGTTTTATAATTTTCGTTTATAATCAAGGGATTATTGAAACAAACTTTTTGAAAGTAATTTTATAATCAACATTAAACATGTTAAAACAAATTTTCTTAAGAACGTGGCAGCCCTCTAGTGTTTTGTTAACAAATATCAGACTTCACATACCTGTTTTACTAATGAGTGTAGTGCAACACAAGGTACTTCCATCTGCCTCAGCATGATAGCTAAAGAATGGCAATACCTAGACAGAAAATAAAACCTTAAATGTTAGGATGGTGCAACATCAATAAAGGCACAGAGGAGTGAGAAAGGAATGCTGTGGTGTAATTAAGGGAACCCGCCCAATAGGCGTCCGTGCCCCCACCCCACCCCACCCCACCCCACCCCACCCCACTCACTTTTGGTCTCTTGACCTTTGAGATGAAAAAACTACCAGAATAAAATATTATGCTTTATAAACTTCTATGTAGTATGAATTTGTGTAAATTAAGTTCTTATATTTTTAAATGCAAGCGCAACCTAAAGTTAGTTTGCCAGAAGTGCCCCCAGGGGAAAATGGTGCACAACTTGGACCCCCCTAAAAATCAACTTCATTCACTTCGCTGCTCTGTGTATGAATTCCAACATGCACTGGTAAAGGGGGGGGGACATTCTTTAAAGAGAAAATTTGCTTTTCAAAGTTTCAAGCCTTCCTTACTATTTGTGCAATGTGTTGCACAAATAGTAAGGAAGGCTTGTGCAACGTGTTGACCTAACTTACTTGCAAGTGCTGGTGAATATAATAATAGATTGTCCATCGTTCTCTGTGCAGAAGCCATGTACAATATGCATCAGGTATGCATCTTTGACTTGGGCAGGTACTAAGCTGTAGCGTTGATCTAGCTCCTCAACTGTGGCAACACTACAAAGTTTTGAAAATCCAAAGAATGTTGTTCACATAGCGAGTACACACAGGGAACACCTTCAGCCATTTGAAACATATTGTCATGTGCCAGGGCCAAGGACGTATGTAAAGTAAGTTGCTGGAGAAAGGGTGTAAAAGCAATATGTGCAAACTATTGTGTTTTAAGAAAGGCAAGTGTAAAAGTTTGATAGGTTTTCTGCCATTCATAAGTCATTATAAGAAGGTTAAATTTTGCATGGGAATGAGAAAACATATCTGTGGGCTAATTCTACGAACACAAATGTAACAGTAATACCATATCTTTTGTCAGGAGCCATGTTATTGCTTACATTCTACTATTACTGGAAAAAAGTGCTTTGAGCAGTAGTTTTCTATTCAATTATCTGGCTGATAACAAGACCCTGCATCAACTCACGGAGCTTTAGACATCCAGTAAAAGGGTTTGTTCATGGACACCTTCCTGAGCTCCTTCATAGTATCTGTGATAGTTGCACTGAATAAAAGTGTCTGCCGCTTAGCAGGGATGGCATCAAATATTACCTCCAGGTCAGGACCATAGTTACCCTCTAGTAACCTGTCTGCTTCATCCAAAACCTACCAGAATCAAGAGCAAATCAATCAATGATTAAACAGCAATGTGTGAAAAGCAAGTGCCATGTGACCCAGTAGCATTGTGCATTAATTTACACAGAAAAGTGTTGAACATAGTGTAGAAGCTTCTGATGGTTTGACTAAAACAAAAACCTGATGTAACTTTTGACTTAATCCTGTACACCATCAATTAAAAAAGGGAAGTAAAACATATGATACATTCCCATCTCAAGCAGGTCAAGACAGTACTTGCCAATGGACATGTCTCTGTGTGATGTCTATTGCAATTAGCAAAACTCAGAGGTTCTTGTTCACTTCTCCTTAGAAGAATGCACACATGCATAAGTACATGTACAGTGTACTACAAATCATTAAGCCATGCACATCAACATGGCTGACCAGGTCTGATGATACAACACATTCAAATGGGAGAGTAAAATCATTGTTTTTTAAAAACTATACAGCAATTCAGATGTTCTGGGTGGTATTAGTTATATTTAGAAGGGAAACAATTTACTTAACTTATTGTATCTTTAAAACTCTACTGAAAGGAAAGTATTTTGAAGACAGTTTTAAAGTTTAAAAAAAAACTAAACCCATCAAGACAAGTTTAAAAACAAGAACACATAAACAGCCCAACATTAATAGTTGAACAACAAAGACTGATTACCTATGTCTTGGCCTTTACTTTACTGTTACATGATCTCATGCACTCTCTGCTATTTAATAGAATACCTTCTTGCTTGAGAAGGTATTAGAAGTAAAACTTCTCCCCATCAAATAAAAATACAGGCCAGTGCTGAGATATTTTGAATTGCAAATTACAATCTTGAACCTCCAACACGTTGAAGGGATACATTATGCATTTCAAACAGGCTACATGTATATGGAGAAATTTCACTTAATGTACAGTGGAGATGCCTGATATATTCAATGTTCAATGCAACACACAAAAGTAAATATAACTTGATCTTACAAGGAATTTGATTTTCTTGAGGTCACAGGTGTCAGTGCTATTAATGTGATCAGCAAGCCTTCCTGGGGTGGATATGACAATGTGGGGCTTTTTGGATAGCTCTAGTCCTTGTCTAACCATATCTGATGGAGAAAAATATACATAACAACACAAAAACAATCAAGTGAGGGACTTTTATTTCAAAACCTAGATGTTTGAATAGCTGTACACTGTAAAGACCATGTCACATGAGGCAATTCACAGGCAACCAATTGCAGGCAATCTCCAATAAGAAAACTCATTCATATTTCAATTTTCTCCTCCTTTTCTTTGGGATAGTAAGAAGATCTAGAAGAATGTCTCTAGTGCTGCTGAAGTATTCCATTGCATGCATTGCAGTTGGTTGCCTCCAAGTTGCCTGAAAAAAATTACCGTGTGACCATGGCCTTTATGTGTACAATAGTTTTCACAAACTCATTCTTTTTTTTTTTTTAATAAAGACAAAGTTCAAATAAACTTTCTGATGTAAAATATGTTTAAAATAATAATCAACACAAATGGAAAGCCACATCTTCAAGACTTCAGGAAAATGGAACCCGACCCTAATCCCATGCTTCTTGACCTTCATGTATGTGTACATACCAAATCCGCCAATTATAACGGAATCCTTCACTCCAATTGGCTTGCCCAAGACACGAAACTGATCACCAATCTGAAAAGCCAACTCTCTGACAATAAGAGAAAAAAAAACCAGTGTTAGAATAGCTGTGACAATTCTGATAGCAAATAATTCTGCAGGCATGTTTGGAACACTTGATTTTTAAAGTAGCTGATAAGCGCAAGAAGCCATCATACTTAATGCAAAGCATCAAGCCGGACACCAACCTAAGTATTTCAACTTATGGTATTGTTAATTTTCAAAGCTCTTAATCGGGTTCTTGAAAATATGCATACATAATTAAACATGTGTAAGAGACTAGATCCAATGCAAAACTTGAACAGCCTACAAAATGGCCCTTGAACATGAATATAATAATTCTAAAAATAATATGGTTCTCAGAAATATTCATAATAAGGGAATAAAAGAGTGGCGACTCGTTCTTAAACGGCCGTTTAAAACCTTGCAGGGTCGTGTCCGTGCGATAAAGGCCCGAGTCGAAGGCAAAGGCCTTTATCGCACGGCCCTGACCCTGCAAGGTTTTAAACGGCCGTTTAAGAACGAGTCGCCACTCTTTTATTCCCGTTCATAAATGCCCTTTTGTTAAAAAGTGAACAAATGTTACAGACAAATCTGTGACAATCTGCTTCAAAGCGAATTTTCGAAGTTTGTACATTTTCAAAAACTTTTTAAAAGTTATGTTTGGTGCGCGTTGGTTGTGTGTACGCGCATGTAAAAATAGATTACGCGCTGGTACTAATAGCTATATATTGCGTTCCTCGTAATTAAATTGGCGTATATGAGCTTGCGCGCTCAACACGCGAAGCCAGCCGGTTTTAAACAGCTCCAGCTATGTCTTTATCAGCCGTTTAAACACCCCCAGGCGACATGCTCTCTACCAATAGGAATAGCGAAACTGTCTGGGGTATTTATGAACTAATTTTAAAACATGTGTAAGAGACTAGATCCAATGCAAAACTTGAACAGTCTACAAAACGGCCCTTGAACATGAATATAATAATTCTAAAAATTTGAAAAAACTCACATATGGGAAATCCACAACTTTAGTTACATTACAGACATGGCAGATTGCTTTTCTGAACAGTGAATGGGTAATTGAAACTGAGTCTACAGTGCATTTGTTTTCAAACCTTGTAGGTGTTATGACTAGGCAGAATATCCCATATGGGTCCTCACTAAGCTTCTGTAAAATTGGAAGAGCGAAGGCTGCTGTTTTACCGCTTCCCGTTTTGGCACAACCAATGCAATCTTGCCCTGCAAAAGTAGCACATCAGAAATGACCAACAATAGATTTATTTGAGAATTGGTTAGTACAATGTAATAGGTCTATACAGACATGACAGACTTCAGAATTGTCCGCATCGCAGTGAACAAGGGCGGAATCGTGGAAATTGGTGTAGAACACGAAATTGATCCAATTGCACGGAATTTCACACAAAAAACCCATAATTTAACAGATATTGAAATACTGGATTTGAATGACTTAAATAAAATCAAGAACAAACAAATACAACATTCTACAAAATTCTGGCGATAAAGTCCATCTAGTCTTGATATTTCCTAGATTTAATGTGGATGTGATCGTTCATTTCAGTACACAAACATTAAAACATACATGTGCACATTATTAGTCTGGCTCTCTCCCCCATGTTCCATACACCACCCCCCCCGGCTCATACCGTGTGCACTCGCTGCAGCGCCCATAAACCAGGCTTTTATAAAAAGCCGTTGATTGAATCCACTGTACCTGATCTACCATCTTTTTGTCATTTGGGGGCATTTTTTATGGCTTGGCGTGGTGAGAATCATAGCAAATGGGGGTTTCCAAGCGTATGTAGAATGGTTCGCTGAGGCGCTAGTACGACCGAACAATTCAAAATTTCGAAAAAAGGAGTACAGCGCCCCAGTAACACTAACAGGGTCTAGGTCTACAACTAAGCTTAGTATAGATAGTTCCCAATTAATAGACGCCATCTTTACGGGCAACTTGCATTTTGGCCTGCAGCACGTCAAGGGAAGCGCTCAAACTATTAACACAGACGCGATGTTTATTAGCCGATCGTGCAATGAGTTTTGTGAAATGTGCGCGTGTTGCACACCGTTCTCACGCGAAATGCACGACTGTGTGTTTAAACTGCCCATAAAGATGGCCAATTTATGTCATTGCAACCTATCTGTGCTTTAGAAATGTTCCGTCCCAACTTGACAATCGTCCCAACTATAGTTGGGACTGGTCCCAACTTGAGTGTTAAAGTTGGGGCGTCCAAACTACATGTATACATGTAGTTGGGATCGCAGTAAACACAAAGCATCCCCATCAGTAAACCAAAAACATAGTAACTAGGCCCTAATAGTAAGTATCATTGTATGCAGTTTTTAAGACCACTTTCCCTTGAGAATACTTGAGATTAATTAGAATTTTGGTTTTAATTCCAAGAGAAGGTGAAAATAAATGCGTAGGCCTTTTTTGAGACTGAAAGCGTCACCCGGCATGAACATGCGGCTGTTGTCAGAACCCTCTTAAAACACTATTTACGCCGAGTTAGCGGTCCATTATCGATTTATGAGCAAACTTATACTATCATTACAAACCTCATCCTGGGCACCTGCTCGCGACCGGCTCTAGCTCCATCATGACAGTTTTGACATGAGTTCTGTTTGTATACAAAGCCGAGACCCGGGTTTGAAATAAAGATTCTTGTTAATTAACGACGAATCCACGCATGATTGATCACAGTGTCCTGTTGAACTCTATGGGCGATCCCAACTATAGTTGGGACGTCCCAACTTTAACACTCAAGTTGGGACCAGTCCTAGCCCAGGTTGGACTCCTCCGTTGCATACAACGCGACGGAGTCCAGGGTATAAAGCTATCGTACCAATGCGAAACATTTTATACCAACATTTTTGCATATTTTTACCTCATTGGTGAAGCTGAAGCTTTACCCACATATTCCTGGTGTCCTGAACTATCAGCCTGATGGGTTCAGAATTGTTGATTTTATCCTTGGATGACATTATTTGTGAAAATAAAATGGAAATTGACGTCTCCTCTGTAACTTTCTGTTCAGACTCCGTTTATGAATACTCACATGCAAGCGCGCCCATAGCAAGTTCGTCACACTTGTTCTAGTCTGGTGCAAGATTCCTCTCGCTTTTTGTCATGATTTTTCCCGCGAGAGGGCGCTATCATCCACGAACCCGCCTGCAAATGATAGTGCCATCTCGCTCATCCTCGTTCCCAGGCGTGATTGATCTCGCCGCGCCATTTTTTCCCAGCATGCCTTGCTCGATCATAACCCCTGGAATTGGTTCATTAAAATGTGCTAGAATCTAGCACATTTTAATTAGGCCTTGGCCGATCCATTCTACGCGCGCGCTCAAGTATGGTAACCTGCAAAAGAGGCATCCAGTCAAAAAGCAACTGGTCCTCTGTCATTCTTCTTGATTTTGTGATATGTATAACTGTATGCAGTTTAGGGTGACCGTGTAAAAACATGATTCATTTGAAATGGAATCGCGTCAAAATACTTGCATTTTCACATGCGCGTACTAAGCGTCCTACAAGCGCCATGATGCGCTCGAAAGTTTTTAACAAGCGTGCACGCAAAGTAGTCACCCATGGGAGCCAACCAGCGTTGTTTCTCGGTACATCCCTACCAGGGATTAGTGACGAGAGGTATCGATACGGCGCGCTGCCCATGGTAGCGAGGCTGCATCTCGCTGGGAATAATCAAAACAAAGTCTTGCACCTAGACTACATTCGTTCGCGCTACAAGGAAGTCGATGGAGCCGCTATGCATTTCGCACATGCGCACACGTGCTTACTCGTCAATCGGTACACGATGTTTAAAACGTTAGCGTGGATGTGCGATTTATTTTCTGGAATAATATCATCCATGAATATATTTATTATTTTTTGATGCATCAAAAGTGTAGTTATGGCCATGAAGAATATAACAACAGAGTTTCAGCTTCTTAAATCAGGTAAAAATATGAAAAAACATTAGTCAAAAATTGGTTCGCATTGTAGAGAAGCTTTATACCCAGGATGTCAGTGCAGTGGCACTGACGTCCTACCAGTACCACGAGGGCTAGGACCAGTCCCAACTATAGTTGGAACAATTGTCAAGTTGGGACGGAACACTTGACACGCTTTGTTAATTTGACCATGGAGGTAGAATAGAATTTAATTTCTACCTCTCCATGATTTGACTTAAAAATCACTAGTTAGTGCACTTGTAGTTGCGATGATCGTAACCCTCCATCCTCCCGACGGTCGCAAGGATGGAGGGTTACGATCATCGCAACTAAGAACTAGTGTGCTTGGGTCACATCGGTGAATGGGTAAAACTCAAATAATTGTCTTTATCCCGATGCAAATTTAACATATTAAAATCGTCATTAAATTATAATTAGTATTTCTCAACGTTTTGTCCCTGACAATAAAATGCCTCAATAATATACCTAAGTCCATAATACTGCATTACCTCTTAAAATTGGTGGAATACAATTTTGTTGAACTGGGGTAGGTTTCGAGATTCCCATTGATTTACACTGATCAGTCAGCCAGTTGTGAAGACCGAGACTGGAAAACGAACACTTCGTCCTGGTTATAGTGTCCTTCTCTTCGACGGTATCTGTCATGATTTAGACTAGAGTTTAAATAACAGTTTCAACCAAGAAACGGAACACTGCTGATGGTGAATTTATGATGTTACACACAAAACACGAGCCCAGTCCCTCATGTATGTCGATTGATCGTGTGTGTGTACATTTCCCATGTGTGCAAAGTGCGCCCTCATTGCTCCTTTTCACAATTTTATTTTACCGGGGGCGGCGTTCGGAATTTTATAATAACAAATTAAATAATGTTTTAAAACCTGTTGTTGTAAACACTTTGCATTCCTTCATCAATGATTCGCAACACATTTTGTGTCCTTGTGGCTTAAAAGAGACTGTTATTTTTAAGTTCCTCTATTTCACCTCAATCTTTTGTTTTATCATTGACTTGAGTTCATCGACCCCTTCGTCGTGCATAATGCATAATGTGATGGAGCTCGAGAAAGCGAGAAAGACTTGATTTGTGTCCAATAGTCTGGTGCATGCATGCAATCAGCAGGCCGGATCACGCACACGTCCGTACACGCACACACCTACTTGCAGCATTACCGCCGCCGCGCCCCGTCCCCCCGCGCGTCGTACACCCATACTGACACGATTGATTCTGCAATTTCGGCTCACGACACTATACTAACGCTAACAGACTAAAAGTACACGGGAGCCTCTACATCTTTTCTCAAGTCAAAGGGTCTGCTGAAAATCCAGAATAATGGCAAATGTAGAGAACTGGAGAGCAAAGTTAGACAAGGCATTATATGAGAAGAATGCAGTCACGGACGTTTTGGCCAAGCTAGAAGAAAAGTCGGGGGTGAAAAGGACGTACTTTGTGATTGGTTTGTGAATTTTTTTCTTGCTTGAATTTTCCTAAAACTAAAAGTAACATAATGATTAATGAACGCATGGGACGTGGATTGTAAGCTTGTTGACATGGTTGAGTGGTTCCTACAATGTATGTGCGCTGCTTTAGTGTAGTATGATGATTACAAAATACAATCAATAATGACCCAAAGGCCATGGTTCTTCACTCACTGTCTGTTTTCGAATCTTTCTGTGGTTATTGCACATCTTCTAATTATTTAAATAGGGTGTAACTGGCATAGTTGCGATGATCGTAACCCTCCATCCTGATCCTGTCCATCCTCCCGACGGTCGGGAGGATGGAGGGTTACGATCATCGCAACTATGACTGCCACTGACGTCCTACCAGGGCTAGGTGTGACTGTGAGTAGTGACTAGCACCCTGCGGTCTCTGGCTAGTGCAGTGGATAATATTAATATTATCATGATTGCTAGACCCAGTTACTGGGGCACTGTCAGACTGTAGTCCCTGTACTCCTTTTTTTCAGAATTTTGACATCATCGGTTGTACTACTACTACTACTACTAGCGTCCCAGTGAACGGTTACACCCCCATATTGAACCCCCTTTTTGCTATGACTCTCACCTCACCAAGCCATAAAAAATGCCCCCAAATGACAGAAAGACCCAACAAAATAGCTTGAAAACTTCCTACTGGCTTCTGGAGTATGACATGATGATGCAACATCGTGCATGAAATTGTACTCACGATCATTTTTTGTGCCCCAAATTTATGATTTTTTAAGTCGCACTCGGAGAAATCATCCGTCAGGACACAGCCATCTCTCATATACCTGGCTAATCTGTGATTTGGACGTGTGCCCTGCCTACCATGCCTACCGTGTCGTCGCGGTGCAAGCGGTAGATCATGTACAGTGGATTAAATCAACGGCTGTTTATAAAAGCCTGGTTACGGGCTCTGCAGTGAGTGCGTGCGGTGAGCCGGGGGGGCCACAAAACCTATCATTGTGCAAACGGCGCGCAGTAAACATTCCCTCAGGATGATAACAGATTTGAATAGGCCCTACACGGTTGCGTCTTTTTGTCATTTTGGGGCATTTTTTGTGGCTTGGTGTGGTGAGAGTCGTAGCAAAATGGGGGTTTGAAATGGGGATGTAACCGTTCACTGGGACGCTAGTACGACCGAAAATTTCAAAATTTCAGAAAAGTACAGCACCCCAGTAACTGGGTCTACATGATTGTCATGTTGCCGGTACCGGCTATGTAAGTAAAGTAGACATGGTTAAAGTTTTTACTCACTAAGCTAAAATGCTGTTTAAAAAATGTTGCCCTCCTATTCTTATTCTTGGCCTTTGACATGTTTGACGTAAATACACATAGCCGACAATTTATATTTCCTCCGTAAACCAGTTTTACTGGTCCATGGCTTTTTCTTTTAGTTGAGAAAAACAAACTAACGCAATATATATCAACTGATGTCACCTTCCTTGAATCCTTGGTGAAAATTATTGGAAGTATGCATACAATTCGATGAACATTGCAACTCTCACGCCATGGTCCGATCTTTGAAGCCTCCAAAAAGCGCCCCATTTGTTGGGAGTGTGACCTGTATTCAGGGGTCACTAAGGTTGAGGAGTACGATGAAGCCATCATGAAACAAATGTCAGCAGTGACTCCAAGTTATGTATGTCTACTTGCAACAATTTCAGTGAAAAAAACTGTACAATTTGTGCAATATATATTTCTTTGCTCACAACTCTCAGCCATTTTTTGTTTTGTGTCTTTTGTGTCTGTTTCTTATTTAATAAAACATCCAGACAGAATTAAATCCTTTTTGAGTTTAACTGATGTTCATTTATTTTATTTATCATTTAAATATTGGTGTGGTATTGGTGAAAACATGGTGAAACACAGCACTTATTATCAATTTTAAGATGCTGCTGTAATCTGTTGTGCACATATTCTGATTCTGATAAGAAATTAATTTGTTCTAAAGTTGGGTCTTGTGATGTTCCTAAAAATATAGATAATAATTTAACTATTTTCATCAACAACTATTTTCATGCAGACGTGATTTGAGGATCGGTTTAATAGAACTTCTTTTGCACTGACAATTCAACGATCGCTGTTCGTCGACGACGCACATTAGGAAAAAACTCAGTAAACTTTGCCCCTTATCGTCTGCAAGGTACATCGCCTTGCATCAGCAAAAGTTGTTGATGTTTGAATAGCCTTACTCCAAGGCTGTATATAGTACAGAATCCGCTAGCCCCCCACCCTTGGGTGTGCAGTGCTCGACCTCCCCCCTCCCCCTCCCCCCACATTAGTTCATGCATGTTGTTTTGTCTTTTTGGGTCCATTTAAGGAATCCTGAGAACTGAATCATAGCCGAAAACAGGCACATGTACCCGGTTCAAAAATGTACACACGAGCATTTATAAAGCACACTTTTCCAATGGTTACAATGCACTGAGGTGATTATTCTAAGGGCATTGTAATTAACCAGGAACCTTAAGATGAAAATAGGTATGACTTGAGTTTTAATTAAACGGAGGCCTTTACCACAATGGGAACAATTCTTAGAATTATCAGTGTGACTGGAATCTATTGCGAGATCATGTGGGTATTTTCCATGTAGACTCAAATCATGGTGATATCAGCAATTTTGTCCTGGCTTTTATTTCTGTTTTGTTTTAAATTGGTCAAAGTCAGACATTTTCTCCCTGGAATCATTGTTTTTGTTTGTCTGTTTGTTTGTTTGTTCGTTTTTTCCTTTCTTTCTTTCTTTTTTAGCCAATTAAAAGGTCTAATGTAGTGCTGTAAAATTAGGGTTGGTTAGGGTGACCGGAAAAAGAACCTTTTTTACGCCTTTGTAATGTAGATTGGTGTGTAACTTCCTGACAAACAAAATCATGTGTGGGTTTGGAGCAAGGTCCTTGCTTTATGTGGTCAAAGGAAACCACCTCAGGAATTTAGTCACTATGTGGTATTGGGTTTTTGTCACTATACTATAGTACACTTAACAATAGCATGTGTTTGCTGCAGATGGTGGTAAATTCTAGTTTAAAAGTCAGGGACAGTCTATTGTGAGGTCAGTTTTGTGTCCAGTCAGGTTGAATAAAAACCTGCTACATCATTAATTGTAACTTGTACATTACAGTACATGTAGGTGTGTAACAACACTGCTGTATCTGTATGCACTGAGGACCCTTCATCAGAACATTAGTTTTATTTTGGACAGTGGATTGTGCATTGGTGTTGTGCTTTGGTTTGGTGGTGCTGTAATTGCTAGCTGTTTTCCAGACCACTAGTGTTGCTGTTGCTGGCCTTTGTTATTGGATGCTGTTGACTGCATTATAACCAAAGAGCAAGGGAAAACTCTATTTGTAGCTGCAGTATGCAAACAAGCAACATGGACATCTCAGCCAACAACCCAGTTGTCAAGCATGCTGCATTTGGTACAGTGCTTTTAAGGTTTTTGCTTCAAATTTAATGTATGTAGGACCTACATGTATTAATCTTTAGGAAAAGTGCTCGTCTTAAAAAATTGTTTGCCCTAAGTCCTGTTGTTGTTTTTGAGCACATTGATTGCAATCATGTACATTAACTTAATTTAAAGAGTTGTACACACAACTGGAAGGTTGTTAAATGTAGAATGGAATGAAAAGTAACAAGCAACCATTGAAGGCCTCAATAAAGAAGTGCTGGTACATGTACATGTGCGTGAGTATGACCATAGAGAAAGGACAGGTAACACCTTCTTGACCAATTGACCATGTACATGTACAGTACTAGTGTTAGTTGTAGCATATGGTTGTAGTTTTGTTTAGCAGTGTACATTGTACACAGGTAGGTGTATACATAGCACAAAATGGGTCATAATAATACAATTACCAAAGTCTGCTGGAAAATCTGAAATATGCTGATGCACAAATACACTGTTTTTCATTATAATGGTGGACACAGATATCTGCCACTTATGCAGCCAAAAGAAATATACTTCTCATATTAAATATTTCACAGTTGTTTTGGGATTTTTCTTTTATTTTACTTTTTTAGAATATCATTGTTGCCATGAAACCCTGACTAAATAAACTAAAGACAACATTCTCATACAATGCTCCGGTATTTTCATTCTCTTTTGAGAAATTATGGGATGTCTTGACTGAATTGGCCTCACAATCCTTGTCAGTAAAACAAAACGACGAAGGTCTGGAATCGGGGATTACACAATAACCCCAGGAAAAGGACAGATTTCGAGCATAAATTCCAGTACCCTTTGTCCCTCTTTGTAGAGGGGAAATGAAGCTTAGCATGGTACATGTAGGTGCATGCCAGTGCACAGTACCCAATGGATTGTCTGGGGCATTTTTATACTTCAGCCGGTCCACTGACCACAACCAAAAAAGCTGCTCTAAAAGTGTTTGGGGCATCTGTAATTGTCCACCTTAATTCAGTTTGGAAAATGTTGGCGTGTAAATTCGTCATCCGAAGTGAAATGGTTAGTGTTTGCTTGATGGTTGTTCTTTTTGCTGATCTGTTCATGTACATGTAAGGTTTGCAGTAACCCCATGAACATTGTCATGTACATGGTGCTACCCACAAACCTTACCAGATTGTACTTTGGATCTCTACCATGCATAGTTTCACAACCTTCTAAAAAGTAACCCAAATGTACATTGTACATGTGGTTGTATTTCAAATACCATTGTGTAAATGTGCATGTACATTGTACTGTGCAGTGTCTGTCCTTGGTTGCTGGTCAACAGTCTGTTGTTCTCATTTCTGTGTCAAATAGCCACTGTATACCTGTACATAACCTTGGATAGTTATCAAAGAGCCATGGTTTGTTGGTAATATTCATTAGGTGTAGGCCTAAATGTATTTAAGTCAATACTATTTAGAAATTGCTGAACTTTGCTCCTCCAGGGAGACATTCTGGTAATTGGTGAAACTTTGTATGTAATGCTTTAACATGTTTAATTTGAAGACAACTGATTATGTTTGAAGTTACATAAAATAATACATATGTGTACAGTATGTATAAAAAGGGGACACATCTTACAACTTGGTCAGCTATACATACATTACTTTGATGATTCTTAAATTTACAGTAGAATGTAGAACTTACACTACATGTATACCATGTTGACAGTGTACTTGTTGATAGAATCTTGCCTGCCAGGAAATGCCCTGCAATGTACTACATGTAGGTCACTCCTTTTGAAATGAAGGCTACATGGTCTATAGAAACTGTTATTTTGTTGAAAAACTGCATACCCAACCGTTTGGAAGGCCGACTATTGTACAATAATCCCCTGTACTCAATGTGTGCAGTTATATTTTTTCATTCATTAATCAGTAGACTGTGTGAGCCATTTTACAGGTACATGTACTCTGCAGCTTTTTATGTAAAGTTTACATGTTCATATACATGTAGGGCATTTTATTACCACCTTGTCGTTCTGTACATATACCGCCAAAAGTCAAGGAAAACACTTGCATCTGCTTCCAACATTCAGACATTCAAAAATTCCAGTTAGTGATAAAACAGTGGGCTCATCTGGCTTCGACAGGTTAACAATTTGCACGAAACTTTAATGTTATTTTATAGTTAGGCTTCCATTTTGCATGTTCTTTGTCTTTGCAAGTGAATTTTAAGAGAATGAACAATGATAATAATCACCTGATGTAGTCTCTACTTTATGTACGTGTTAATCAGGGATTTCAGGTTTTTCTCATTGAATGTTCTTCATGTTTCTACTGACATGTGTATTTCTTCATTGATATAAATTTAGTGAAAACATCACTACGAGCATTGAATATACAACTGTACCTAAACCATTTGTAAACAGCATTAATAAATACCTTGGGGAGTTTATCCATTCTGATTGGTCGAAGACTGGTCATGTGGGGGTGTATTAACTTGTGATATAAAGAACGGCTCTGTAAACTAGTGAATAAATGGCCCCTAAACAAGCACAATGTTGTGTAAAAGTTATGTTTGCACGGTACTTGTTGTGCGGAAACTATCAAAACTGTTTTCTTTGCGTGTATTGTTTTTTTGTTATTTTGACGAGGACAGATGGTGCCCAGTGCACGCGCATACCACGCGTATGCGTAAACGCGCAGACAATGTATCAGTTTAAGGTACATGTAGCTGGTACACGTACAAGCATGAAACCAAGGTAATGCAAAGCATAAAGCTGAACACCAACCAAAGTGTTTCTATTTATTGTGCTGTTACCTTTAATTGGCATAGTCTGGTTCTTCAAAATATGCACGAATAGTTAATTGTGTGTAAGAGACTAGGTGCCAAGAAAAAGTTGAACAGCCTAAGTAGTGGCCCTTGAACATGACTGGAACATTTCTCAAATTAACGGCGAAAGAAAAAATCACAAATTCTGGTAGAAACTTCAGACAATCATTATCAATAATTATTAAATTGAGAAATATGTCTTCACCCTTAAGGGCTTAAATACAAACAGCAACAAAATTATTTTTCAGTAAGACATGTAAGAGGATAAACCACAGTACATCTTAGCCCAGATACCCATACTTGGCAGAGATAGCCGTATATTTTACTCAAATACAAAAGCATTTTTGATATGTAGGTGGTTGTTTTTATTCACTTGGCATGCTTGAGCTAAATACATATGTACTGATGACTTCTTTTTCTTCCTTGTCTATGACAGGCTTAGCTGCTTTGGTTGCTATCTGGTTGGTCTTTGGCTATGCTGCAGCATTCATTAGCAGCTTCCTGGGCTTTCTGTACCCAGCCTACTGCAGGTAAGCCTACTGTACTACATGTACATGTACCTGGTACTAAGAGAGGCCCCTTTGTCCAACCTACTCGACCATGTCGACACGAGGTTCAATGGGAACATATTCTTGTTAGCTGGCAGCCATTTTGGTCATATCCTTTACTAATACTAACTAACATATTTGATATACATTTATGTAGGCCTATATATTTATTTACAAAGACAAAGCAAGACTGTCTTCTGGCATATCTGACCATGGTTAAGTTACATTGATTTGAATGGGGAACATATGACAGGAGTATGTTACCAGTGTTTCATACATGTCATGCATGTTGGATTGAAAAAGTGTCTGTTCAAATGTTTTCCCCAGAATAGTCTGAATGTCACGGAGGAAGTTAAACTGGCCCCTTGAAAACTCACTGGAAACAGCTCAATATGTAGAATGTTTGTTTGTTTGTTTGTTAAAATTAGCAGGCCCTTGGATTTCAAGCAAGTTATCAATCTTAACTGCTCACTACTGGCAGACTCTGGCTTGACTGTGAAGTTCCAAACATGATGAAGATTGTTGCAAATTTTACCCCAATTTTCTCAGCAACACATGCAGCCAAGACAGAATTGTTAGAATTCTTACCTTTTGCATCTTTTTTCAACTGTTGAAATTAATTCTCTTTTTTTGTCCCCCCTTTTTTCTTACAATGGAAGACTTATTTAAAATGGTCAAAGATACATTTTTCCTGTTTTTTGTTAAATTTAGCTGGTATTTGGAAGGTAGTTTGTTTGCTGATTTGGCCCAAGTTGGTCCAAAGACCATTGAGGTGTACCATGGTCAAGAACTTTTATGTAATTCATTCCAAAATATTTGGAAGCATTTAATGGTTTGCAATGATACACGCGGTCATAAAAGTACTTAATGAAAGTCTAGAAAATTTAAAGTAAAATCTTTCTGAAGAATTTAGTACCTAATAAAATATTGCCCTTTTTGACGTGTTACTCATGGTTTCACTGGTTCCAGATGAGTGAGTTAAAACAATGAGACACCTTGAATATCCATAACTCCTTATTGCAATGATGTATCAATTTGAAACTTTTTTCTAATTTTTGCCACTGACATGCAGATTCGTACAGTATATGAAAGAATAACACTCAAAAGTATGACACCCGTTCCAGTTGAATGAGCAAAAACACTGAAGCTTGAGTGGCCACAACTCTTTTTTTTTCAATGAATTATCAACTTGAAACTTGGGTCAAATATTGCCACTGATTTGCAGATTCGTATCAAAAGGGTGTTTACTTATGATTATGACACTGTTTCCAGTATAAAACAGTTTTAGAATACTGTATGGACAGTGTCAAAAGTGCAAATCTTATAAATTTATAATTATCTTAACTTGTGTTTTGAACTTTTGTATGCAACCACCCAGCTACCCATCCTGAGCCACATCATATAAATATTCCTCCCTCTTTTGCAGTCACAAAAAAAGTATTCTTTGCTTGCGCTTGCCATCGTAATTTCGATCCACCATTTCTCCAATGCTTTGACAGAACACTGATTACATGTTTACCATCTGTTATAAAAGGGACGGATGTATGTCAGACTATTTCATTCACATCACATATTACACTTCTCGTCTAACACCCAACCCCTGGTCTTGCACACATGGCCGTTCTCACTATTGAGCACACAGCCCGCTGCGCTGTATGTATTTGACATCAAAACATGAGGCGTAGGGGGAGATAACTCTACGCAACTGTGCATCGGGCCGCGGCCGACGCATCGCAATGTGTGGTAGAAACGTAACCACGATGCTTTGGCTTTTGGAGGGTTTTCGCAACCCATTTTCTTGATAAAAAATCAGTCTAAATAAGATATAATCTTTTAATAATCTGACCAAAAGTTGAATATTCATCGTCGCCGGGCGAAAAAAAATAAAAATGATGGAATTCCCAATTTTTATTTTTTTCAATTTTTCAAGAAAATTGGTCGCCGCGATCCGTAAACCAACTAATAAAATTGGAATGGCCTTACCCCTTCATTCATTAATTTGTTTGAACATTTATTTCCAACTCGAAAATTTGAAAATTTGAAAGATGTAAAACACTCTAATATAATAGACTTACATGTATTAGAACTGATATGGAATTGCGAGATGGAGGCATATCCCTAAGTTACCTTAAGCGGATCGTATGATTGTCGGCCGACGGATTTAGATTGTAATACTTATCATCATCATTTTTATTTATATATTTTTTCCTGTCTGACGACTTTTTCCAGCACCTAAAAAATCCGTAAATCAACTAATAAAATTAGAATGGCCTGACTCACACAACTGATCAAGCCCAAATTTTTACAGGTTTGTTATTTCATGTATATAATCAATTCTTTATAATACCTTTAAATTGGGGGATGGGCAGTTAAGATTGTTGATATCTTATGCATCATCTCTTTGATGACAAGCTATTCCTCCAGAGACCTCTGTATTCTCACTGATGGATATCGTTTTTAGGAAGCAATGCATCCCCAATGACTGAACCAGATCCCAGGCTGTGGCAGGAATGTGTCCAGATATGTTAGAAATGTAATTCCCTCCATAAAACATACATCTCAACAAGCTTGCTGGTCACTGGATCTTCAGCACTGGATTCATCTCTGTATTGCTGGAGAAACATTTATATGCATTTATGCATGCTCTCATACACCTTTGGTTACTTGTAAAACTACCCAAAATGTGATACATGGTACATGTACCAGTATATTCCCAGATTTAAATGCAACACTGGCCATGTACAGTGTACACTGTACACGTCATAATTCAAACTACATTATGTACAATACTTATTTTAGTACTGCACTCCTGTCCATGTGTAAGAATTGTGTTCAGTGCAGTAATGGAGGTGACTGTGATACAATACACTTGTTACATGTATGATGTATGAGACTCCATTTTAAAAATGCAGAAGTGACATCCTTCTATTTAATCTATTTAATAGATAATTTGAAGAAAAAAAGAATTAGCTGTTGCAAACTGCTCACCATTACCAATACCAATCAAAATGACCTGTGACATAAATGCAAACATTGTGAATGAAAATCCAACCCTACAGAGTCTTTGCCAAAGGCTAATGAATAATGTTTAACCTGCATAATAGTCCACAAGGACACCAGAAACATTAAATAACTGATGTTGTAGGAGCACTTTACAGAGTTCCCCATGAAGCACTGGAGTTTGGGTTGAATCTTTCTAGATGCATGTTTAGTCAACAAGCAAAACAAAATAAATTATGTATCCAAAAGCCTACTTGCTATTTATGGTAATGGTAGGAAGTATCCTACAAAATTATTTTGTCTGAAGTTGATTAGAAAGCAATAAAAGTATGTTGAAAAATGTGAAACATTTCTCAAAAGATTGCCTGCAGGTGACTTTTGTAAATTTCTGTGATGTCCTTTTGAATGTTTTCCTCATTACGGCCAGAGATGCAGTTGATACCCGCTAGCACCTCGCTAAGCATGGATCGCTTCAACCTTTGTGATGAAAACACAGCGACAGTTTTTTGCTGTTTTCTCAACAAGTAGACACTGTATTCAACTGAAACTTTCATGGGTGTTTGTTATTGCACCTTTCTTGATAAACCAAATGATGACCCTACTTTTAAGTATGTACATGTTCATGTAGCAGACAGTCGAACATTTGTTGGCTGCCTGTCAGAGGTTCCAAAGTCCTAATTGTGTTGGTGTTGGTGTAACAACCGACAACCACTGATCTCGGAGTGCAAAGATCTGCAATGTATTTCACTCATAAAGTTGACATATACATGTATACCATGTTCTGATAAACAACTATCATGTACAAAACTACATTGCACACGAGGGATAGTGTGTAGTACAGATGGCCAGCTTCATGCACTTGTTAAGTGCACATTGCAGTGTGTGTGAAGCATGTGTGTGAAGCGTGCAAACACCACACACAACAACACAGTTGTTCTTGTACATGTACATTACATATTGCGCAATTATTTGCAATCGCTGTTTGGGTACACTCCATTTTAAAAAGAGGTGATGACATTAAAAAACAAAAAGAAAACCATGTACCTGTATACCGTTAAAAAGCTCTCTTTAACAGCACTGAAACCATAACAATAATCACAACTGAGTTTTAGTTAGTCCTTAGATTCTCAGAAAGTTTGATAGTTCGCCCGGTTGTTTGATAGTTGTTGCAATTTGTCTTTAGCTTTTGATAACCGCCCTGAATATTTTTGTAATTGTTAGTTTGATTTCGTTTTTAATGATAGTTGTTTGATTGGACTTTAGTTTGTTTGTGTTTGCCATTCATCCCTTATTGTCTTTTGATTTTGATAAACTTTTGAAGGACTCGTTCTTTACTTATTTTATATTTCTTTTATTTGTATTTGATTGATTGTGTTTTTTGATTCAGACTTCCTCTTTTTAAAAACAAGACTGTTTGATTGATGTTTCATTTCAAAGTTTGATTGGGAATTGTTACCTGTTTAAAAACAGTTTTATTTGATTGCTTGCGTTTGTTACTTTAATTTTGACTTTTTCTTTGTTTTAACAATTCTTTTCTTGTTTTTTGGTTTGTCCTTTAGTTTAAAGTTTATTAGTCTTGGCCCTTTTGGTCGCCCGTAGTAAAGGGGGATGGTAACTTCTCTGGTAATGATGGGTTGGTTTTTTTGCACCTTTTACACTAGAGCATTTTGAATCAAGACTACATCCTGACACAGCCTAGAAAGGTGTTTTTTTTTCAATGATTGGGTTGAATTTGGTCTTGGCCCATGAACATGAGTTTTCAAATTATCAGAGTTTGTGTTTTCCTCACCTTTGCCGATTGTGTTATTTATGTTGTGGCTGATAGAGTTTTTAAACACATATAACTCTTAATTCAAAATATCCTAAACATGCCAAAGAACAGACTTCAAAGAGTAGTTTGCATAAGGCAGGTTATCATTTATTTAAAATTTTGACCATTTTACCGCCTCAAATGCCTTCTTTTTTTTCAACAACAAAAATTTGACCTTGTAAGATGTTTTAGATAATTCTATTATAAAGTATACCAAATGCCAAAATGCTCATGTAAGGATATTTCAGTTAGTTATCATCAACTTGCTTTGGTCGTTTCAGAATTTATAGTCTCCATCAGTGAAACCTGTTGTGGTCATTTATAGTTAATTCATAGATAGCACAAGCAAAGCACAAGGAGCATTCATTTTTTTGTGAGTGAGGCCCAAATGAAAATGAAAGAACCCGAACATGACACCACACACAGAAAATATAAGCCCCAGAAGAGTGCATAACATTGACGGAAAAGCAAAATAAATATTGCCTGTCATTAATTTATTCGTGGCACAATACAACTGCATTTTCTCCAATGTATTGCAGCCTCCCATACCTAGACTGTATCAAAAATAAAAACTTAATGAGGACCTGGTCTGACAGGGATGTAATTTCTCCATGTTTTAAAAAAAAAAAAATTTATCCCCCCCTTGCTTTGCCCTCTAAGTTCATTTTTTTTCAACAGCCTATCACACCCCTGCTCTGTAAGCAAAGAATTCAGTGGTAAACTGAGCCATGAAATTGGACCATGATTGTCTGATTTGCTCTTTTAACTTCTTTGATATCTGTAACTGTTTTGAGATAATGTCCCCTAACAATCAGTAAACGGCACATTATTCCTGTTATTGGAACACATGCAATTAATTTTGCTTTGAGTCTGACTTGATGCCTTGATGCAGACACTTTCCTACATTGTCCTAGAGTAAGATTAAGAAGTCATTTTGTGTCTCCAAACAATGTCAACACATCAATACTCAAATCAAGTTAGTAGCTTTTGTACCGAAACAGAATCTGAGCTTTCTACTAAACATAAAAATCTTTGTCTACTGCTTTTTCACAGCGTTCTTTATTTGAATTTGTCTGTCTCAATTTGAACTGTATCAGTAGCAATGTCACTAGGTTTCCCAGATTACTTTGCTCTGGTTGAGGGGTTATCATTAATCATATCCACATGCTCATGTGAACCTCCTGTTCATGAACATTCATCAGAATACTCATAACCAACTTTAAATGTTATTACTAACAGACTAAAGCAACCAGTGCGACCTAAACCTGATGCCTGACACCCTCTAGCATGTCTCGGATGTATCCAATCAAATTCATTCCCATTTATTTTGTTTTCTTTAATATAATGATTGGACAGTATCTTTACATTTTAAAAAACAAACCAGCTGTTGTCAACTGAAAATGCACAGAAACTTCAGTGTCCGCTTATTCCTTTGACATGTTTGATGGTGAACTTTGCTATGAAACATAATGAATGGACACTCGCAATGGGCCAATAGACAATCTTCATGATCTTTGAGTGAAACAAAAGTGATGGGCAACCACTACCAGCATGACTAGCCCCCCCCCCCCACCCTGGGAGTTCTGAACTATCTGGAATAGATAAGACATGTAATTAGCGTCACATCTCCAAGATCATCTACACCAACAAAGTTTAACCAAGATCACTATATGCTGTCGTAAATATTTACCAACAAAATTGTTTTAACTGCAGAGCATTTTGATTGATGTACATGCATGACATGTAACCAAACCGACAAAATGTAAACGTGTAACCGGATAAAAATGGTTGGTTAACCGTGCAGGCTTAATGTGCATTAACAGAGGATTACAGTTGTACCTTCCTTAAATGCGCTCAATACATGTATTGATTCACATTAACATGTGTAGTTCTGCAATACACTAAACATTCACATTCACTTCATATGACATAATGTACACGATGTAGGTGTATTCAGTGTCTCAAATCTCAGTATGATACAATATGGTGTTGTATTTACTTGGCTTTGCAATGAAAACTGGACGTGTATTTTTGAGGTAATTCATCTAGGACAGTCATAATGATGTACTGTACATGTGTACAATGTGTGCACTGGGAAGCGTAGTAAATTGGATTCAGCATTATGTTCAGTGGTACTAGGTTGAGTACATTATCCAGGTACGTGTACAGTATCATGTATAGTGCACTCCATACTCTGTACAATTTGAATGTACATGTACGTAATGTATGAGATAGAACAGCAGCTGAGTAGAACAGCAATCACCTGATGAATACAATATTAATTATGAAATACAATGAAAGTTTTGTACTCCTCCAGAAAGCTGTGCAATGGATTTACACATGTACATATACATGATGTGTATGAAGTACACATGTACATGTACATCCCGTATGATCCAATTGTACATTGTCATGATTGTACATACATCAATTTATTGCTATCTATGTGAGGACTTTCCTTTGTCACTCTCCATAGATTTAGCGCATGAAAAAATGTGAGGACACGAAAATACAAAGGATTCCAATGTGAGGACAGCATTGTCCCTTTTGTATTCCTTTGTTCTACTGTCCCCACCATTACATGGACATGTGACTTGTTTGTGTTGTGTGAGAGTAAAAAATTGTGTTCAAATTGGAAAAAAAAAAATGAACGAATGCTTTCATATTTTAAGTCAACTTATACAAATTTGTTTACCATGTACACATTTGGGTGGATACATGTGAATAAATGTGTGCTGATCCATATTAATGTACATTTGTCAACTTATACAAATTGGGTGTTTACCATGTACACATTTGGGTGGATACATGTAAATAAAATGTGTGCTGATCCAAAGAATTTAAAAGTTGGCAGTAGTTACATGTAGGTTACACATGCACCTAGTGCTTTTTTTATATAATATACACAGTTCTTGTAGTGCTTTATCACACCTGAGAGCATCTCAAAGCACTCAGTATTTTTTCTACAAGGTATGCGGAGCTATAATAAAAATCTAAGACCATTTTATTTACATACATTGCATGTAGCACCATCTATGGTTTACAAAGTGCTGTGGTGCAATCTGCAGCCAAGCATACAGTACCAGAAAACACCTCGGCGAACCCCTTCTCTGATTGATAAGTATACTGGCATCTTTTATGTGCCTTACACAACACACGGGACCTACGGTTGTACGACCCATACATGTATGAAGGACAAAGCAATAATGATTTTACTAAGTGTCTTGCTCAAGGTCATAAATGTCAAGACAGGGACTGGAACCCACATTCCGCTAATCAGGAACACCAGTGCGCTTTCGCTCTCGGCCATGACATGCCATGAAGGTCACAATGAATTAATGTGCACCCTGACTTCCTGAGTCAATGAATGACAAATGTGCTTCCATCTTTTGCAGGATTTGGGTGCATTAGTCATTCACTACATGTATTTGAGGGATCATGCGCTGTTATGTGTGGCCTTCATGTCATCTTGTTAAACTTTGTTTAATAAGCCTTGTTATTATTTATATTAAAGTGAATGCATGAAATATGCTAATTACTGTACGTTCACACATGCGTACAGACACTATTGGTTGGCAAACGCTATAGAGATGTGCACTAAGCAGACGTATGCGTCACACCACCATTATCCCCATACAGAAAGGTGTGATGTAATGTTCCATCATTTTTGCCAACCAATAGTGTTAATGCGCACATGCGATTTTAGACTTACAACTTTCATGGGAAGGGTCTTTTTGGCTCCCATGTTATTTCTTGAGTTTATGTATCTGTTAGATAGTTTGCAACAGCTAATTGTTAA
This sequence comes from Pisaster brevispinus, assembly GCA_023634235.1. Taxonomy (NCBI): domain Eukaryota; kingdom Metazoa; phylum Echinodermata; class Asteroidea; order Forcipulatida; family Asteriidae; genus Pisaster; species Pisaster brevispinus. Next base: position 15,287,325 of record JAMKCF010000011.1, on the reverse strand, counting down.
TGTTGTTTTCTTTTCATTGACAGTGTGAAGGCCATAGAGAGTGTGCGCACTGAGGATGATACTCAATGGCTGACATACTGGGTTGTGTACAGCGCCTTTGGCATGGTGGAGTTCTTCTCTGACATCTTCCTGTCATGGTTCCCATTTTACTATCTGGCCAAGGTATATTCCCATACAAGTGCATGTACTGTTATATGACTGTTCACTAAATGCTTACACTGGGCCTTGTCAAACTTGTGTCTAATCAACACGCCGCCAAGAGTCAATCTCACTTAGTTTTCTCAAATTTGCTATACTTTTCTTTGGTCAATATGAGAAAAACTCCAAATCCGATATTTGAGTTTCCTGGGTCATGTCATGCATGTGGTAGTCTTGATAGGCGACACTAGTTTGTCTATGAGTCACAAGTAGAGGGCGCAACATCGACTGGCTAGGAAGGACTGGCCAACTCTGCATAATGTACAAATCTTGTTCAAAATTAGCATTGGCACAAGTGCCCGACAAAATCCAGGCAGATCAAATGGAGGCTAATTTACATAATTTATGTTGAGGCTTTCAGCAACAGAGTATGTGATACTTACTAAAACTATTCTGTAAACCTTGTGTGCATTAGTATGCCTGCAGGAAATGCATTAGAATTTGCAAGAAGTAAATTGGGCCTTGAAGAAGGTCAAGTAACATTTGGAGACTAATTGTTTTCAGTTTCTGTAAAAATTCAGAGTATTTGCGTTCGGCCCTGTTTCAAGGTCAAGTTTGATTTGCACCAACTTTCTTCTGAGGTTGACTTGGACTGTCACCAATCATGTACAGCGCACTTTTGTGAATGCTGAGTAATAAATACTGTGCGAATAGGTCACTAGCTGGATATACTGTTTAATCACAATGTCTTTTGCCTGCAGCTTGATCATGTTGTAGCCGCGTTCTTCACACTTCAGCTTCTCAGCTGCGAGTGAGGATAATAAGCCTCTGGAATTATTTTGTTTTACTTGCTGTAAAAATTCCATCCAACAAACATCGTTTTATCAAACCCTTATTTAAATATTTATAAAATTTCATCAATAGCAGCTCGGTAAGTCACACCACCAGAAACTTTGTAATCCCTCAGCAAAAAAAGTTGCAAAATTCTTTGACTTTCCTCATGGAATAAAACATTAAATAAAACTCCATATTGCATTCCAAATCTGCATATATCGCATATCTGGCAATGATAAAGATTTATAACGGCAAGCTACGCTGTCAGAGACACAATTTGCCAGTTCAACCAACCACCAGGTAAAACAAAAAAATGAATTTAGTTTGCCAGAATTCAGACACTCTTTTGATATTCTCAATGAATGTCAATTATTTGCTCTGCCAGATTGTGTTGAGTGTGAATGATTAGTCACAATTTCATTAGATGTCAATCATTTTTTTTCTGGTTCTGTGTTTTTTTAGTACAACAGTCATTTGTGCATATGTATATATTTGCAGATGCTTTTCCTGGTCTGGTGCATGGCGCCAATCTCTTCCAACGGCTCCCAGTTCATCTACAACCGTTTCATCAAGCCGTTTGTTCTGAAACATCAGAAGAAGATGGACGATGCCCTGGATAACCTTGGGGAGATGGCCTCCTCTACCCTCAACGAAGGTAAAATAGTCCATCCTGTCCATGTACTTGAATACACTCGTGTCTCACATTCCCTGCAGGCCAACTGGTTCCATACCCATGTATCCAATACTGAGTGTCCATGAACTGGCCACTAGGTCTGCAGATTTTGTTGAATTGAACAAAAGCGACATGTATGGAACAGGATCACTATAGGCCTTATTAAACATTTTGCTTGTACACCTTATAATAATTTTATTTAAGCCAATTCAATTTGGTTTAAGCCCGGTTGCTGTCCTGCTTATTGGCCGACACCCAAAACAGTCCAAAACTCTGGTTTCCAAAAGGGGCTTTCACTTGAAATACTTGCCTTTAGTGATAACAGTCTAACACATTTGTTGCTTTTGTAATGTACTGTAACTGTTCATGTGTATGCTATAATAGTCTCAGTAGCCCAAACTTTTTTGTCAGTCAATGTGTTGTACAAAGTGGACATTCGAAGGCCAGAAGTTTCCTGGTGGTCAGTGGTCATCGTCTCCATTTACATGGTCATGGGCTATAAAGTTTACACGTATTCTCCAAGACATTCTGATTTTTAAGAATAGAAATTAGCTTTTCCCTACAATAATTAAATTGCATGGTGTTATAAAGTCATTGACTTCAACTACCTGTTACCCTTTGCATTAGAATTTGGGTAGACTTTGGTAGCCAATCAAATAATGAGCTTTCTGACCACTCCACTCATTCTTGCTAAGTGATAAGTGATATTCAGCAATATCATATTCTATTAAGCCTGCTATATACGTACAATTCCACTACAACACAACGTACATTTACATATGAGTAGACTTATACCACCAGCATAAAGACAAATCTCAGTGATCCATTTCATAAATAAACTGGTTCTTTGTCAAGTGTTTTTGAAACTTTGAGCTTGTTGGTACGTGTATGTCTAGTTCAAACTCCTTTATGTGAAGCAAAGCTTATAGAGTGCCAAAGGTGCAAGATTGGGAACTCCGCTGAAATGTAAAATGTGCACTGGACGCAATTTCAGCCAGTATGCAGCTAATACATTACAGCTAATGACTCAAAGGCCCATCTTGAAGCAGCCATGCAGTTCGGCCAGGAAATTGTTGGCAACACTGCCATTTATGGTAGAGGATTACTTGGCCCTGATGTAACAATAGATCTATGCAGACAATGGCCATTGCTATCAATTGGGCCTTTGCTCATTTCACGTTCCAACAGTAGATAGAGCTCTAGTTCCCCATCTTGCGCCTCAAACTCTCTATAATCTTTGATGAGGAGGCAAGTGCAACAAACTGACATTGAAGAATTTTATTCATATGAAGAATAAAGAAAAGTTGCTTTGAATTTTAAAACCCAAAGCAAATAATCCGGATATCTGATTCATCAGACATGTACAGTCGACTCTCGTTAAAACAAGGTCCGCCGGACTGGCCTGTTTTCCTTGTAATATCCGAACCTTGTCTTAAACGCAGCACTATTACACGTACATGTACATGTACATGTATACACACGTCGTCATAGTGCATGCACTACACACGTGTCTAGGCTAGAACGGAGCGGTTTGCTTCCTAGTACAGTTCTTACGAGCATCATGTACACACAAATACCAATGATAAATGCATTTTTGTTGACTATGATCATAGAAATTTAATATTTTGTATAACTCAAGATAAAAATCATAGCAAAGTCATGTCAAACTTGCCGTTCATGTGACCATGATGTGACAGATTCGATACTGCGTAGCGCCTATGCTGAACGTTGTTTTCGCTGGTAACCGTAACGCGTGTAAGTGAAGTACCATATCAAGCATAAGTTACCAGCGAAATGTTTCTGGTTTTCGGATCGGACGGAACCGTGTAGCCGGTCCGATCCGATAAATAGTTTGGCATCAAGAATATTATTTCCGAACCTTGACTGAAAGGTAAGCTTTTACGCAACAATATTTTTCAGATCTCGCTACAAAAGTATGAAAAACAATACATTTTGTCATCATGGGGCCGCAAAAATACCTCGTATTATCCGTGTTCTCGTTACGACCGTGCTCGTATCTTCCGTTGTTTAAGACATAGAAACACCCATGAGACAGTTCGGGACCAGTGAAATACCTCGTATTAACCGGCGTCTCGTATCTTCCGAGCTCGTATTAACGAGAGTCGACTGTACATTTGTTCATGCTTTTTTTGTACCAGCACAATCCTTGTATCATTCCTGTAGTACCCAGTAATATTTGTTTCTTGCAAGCGAAATTCTTGTAATAATATCTTGTTGAATGTGATCTATGCTGTAGATGCTTGCTCAACTAACGGGTTTGTATGTGCACCTTTTTCTTTTGCCTTCACATTCCTAATAATTATTTTGCTTTTTATGTGCTGCATGTAAATACAGTGTTCAAAGGTGTCAGCCAAGGTAATGTACCATCATTGATGGGCATTTTGTGTTTTTGTTGTTTATTTGGGGTTTGGTTTTTTTGTTTATGTTGGCATCAATGCCTTGCTTTTATTTTTGCAACACTTGGTTAAAAATGGGTATTTAGTTAATATTTGAGTACAATATAAGTGGCTTATCGCCATTACTTTGGGATATTACTTTCTTTCATAGAAAGTGTTATTCACAATCTGAATAATGTTTGGGCTTTTCACAGTTACATTGTGCCTTTCGAGTGCAATGTTCTGCCTGTCATTTGAAGAGGAAACACTTTTTAATTGACCAACCGCCAGCTGCACACAAAAAAAAAGCAATGAAACAAACAAACAAACAAAATTAACCCACACCAGCTCTCAACAACATACATTTACCAAAGCATTTAGTATAAAGTAAAATGCAGAAATCAACAAAAAACAAAATTTTACAAATTGGGGTTTTTCAATCAGTAACGTAAAATTGGTCCCACTGCTAGCTCTCCTACGTGTACTGTGAATACAATGGGCTTTCCAGAGGATAGGGGCAATATTTACAAAGGCACAATCCCTAAGGGTAACGTTGTCACAGTGATAGCCCAGAATAGGGTCATCATAAAGAACTATGAAGATTGTAACAAGAAGACAGCCACTTTATGATAAATTGCCATTTAAGGTAAACTGAAGCTAAACCATAAGAACACGACGTCACCTCTAAAATAAGTTGAGCTCAGACATTCTGCACTTATTGAGTATGAGTTATCTGACAGTTAGGTAAGACATATTAACGTAGAAGACTGTTACAGTTGTCCAAACAATTAGAAATGAAAGCATGAATCCGCGTTTCAGTACACTTAGTGGTTAGGCATTTTCTAGTATACGCACTCACAAAACTTACACAAAATTGTAGTAACATGAGTAGTCCTAGACACTAGGCAAATGTACATCACACCATGAAGCTAAGTGTGAGTGTCGGATTCAGGTGTTACCGAACAATTACCAACATGGATGTAATCAAAGTGAACTTCAGTTGCGGGTCCCATTAATCATCAATTCTTTTAATAATAGTAAAATTGGGTTTTTATGTAGTGCATATTTCCTTGTATCTAGATCAAGGCACTTTACGGGATTGCTGTTCTCAAACTTTCTCAACTCCCAAGGGAGCATACATGTACATGTACAACCCAAAGCTGCTTAAATTAGCGCTAAGAGGTTAATCCAACACAATACTTTCTTGGCCATTCCTGGTTCCATGTGACGTCTGTCATGTCTGTGTTAAGAGAAGTAACCACTAGCTCCTGCAACCAGTATTTGATTGTCACACTCGAGAAAAGGAAACTTCTCTCTTATTTTAGCAGTGGGGACACAAGGGCTGATTTCTACATTGCAGCAATTTGGCAACACAAAAAAAGCCACAATTTTCTGACGTACATGCACACATGTAAATTCAAATGAAATTTGGCAGGGCATTGCGCTGCACTATGGCAAGTCTATTCTGATACAAACAACCCTATATCACGTCAGCTCTGCTATCTTGTTGTCTACTGTTTGTACTCAAAACAGGGATCAATACTCACATGGAGTTACATTAGTGTGACTTGTGCATGCAATTGTGAGTAGTATTTAGGTAATTTGGGCAGAAAATCAAGTATTTCAAAAACTTCAAGTAATATTATTCACAACGTTTACATGGTATTACTAATTTTGATTACTCAATAAATCATGCTAATTTCCCAGGCCTGTTGAGTTCAGGTTCTTAAAGAATATTTTCCTGCAGCTTGATTTGAATTCATTTTGTTTGCATGCAGGGCAGGTTAAGGACAGATGTTTTAGTTTTATTTGTTTGAACCCAGTTTGTGCTTTAAAGCTTTGACATTCACAACATCTTTTGAAAGATTTTAAGACTGCAAAAAGCCCATTTTGTACATGATGTACATGTACTAATTCTGTGCAAAATGTAGCCGTCAAATTTAAACATAAGGTATTACTTGTACTATGTACATATTTATACAATGTATTTTTGATGTACTTCCATTACTCTTACTATACATGTGCTTACAAACTGAAATATTTTCATTTCAAATTCAAGGAAATAGTGCATGTTATTATTATTATTTTTATTTATTTTATTTTTTTGCTGGAACTTTGTTCGGTACTATGTTCACATTTATATGAACTGACCATGCCCCTCCCCAGATGCACTCACCCAATTTACATTACACAATTTGTACTTGAAGTATTGTGACAAAGAATTTCATGCTATGCTGGTCAGTAGCAACATGTGATTTTGGCACGCATGCATTAATGTATTTCACTCCAGCTCATGTACATGTAAAGGCTGCCAAGTTGTACTTCGTAACATGGCATCAAAGGGGAGGTAGGAGGCAGGAGTGGCTTCAACCCCCAAAAGAACTTTGGCATGCCTCTTGCTCAAAATTTCACCAAGACAAAACAACATTGCATAGCGTTTAAAACTGCCTTACCAATACCATTCTGAAAATGAGTACTTGTCAATGTCCCCTGCAAGTTGGACCCTTACCCCACATTACATTGCATCACACAAACTCACAACATTTTATACGCACACATCATGCCCACCTAGCCCGCTATACATGTACAAGAGAGTAGGTTCTGAAAAGGGCCTGTGATGATACAAGTCTCAGTTGGATGAGATCATGTCCACAACAGAAGACAACAACACACCGTTCTACCGTGCAAATGGCTTAGTTATTATGGGACTGATGTTGCAATCCCCTTGTTTAAACCTCCATTTAGTAAGGCATGATTCTCTCTCTCCCTTATGCACTTTTGGTAATGCCCCTGGACATGGTTGTGCACTGATTCCATTCAGCTTCTGTGGTCTCTGCAGCTTTGGGGATACAAATGCACTCAAGTTTCAAATGTTATCTTGGGTTCTACATTATGTGTTTCATAGATTGAGAACATTATTTGGGAATGAGATGGATATATTCTACTGTAGGTACATAAGCTCATTTTTGTATCCTTGTGTTTCTTCATTTCAAAACTCAAACCCAGAACAAAACAAAACTTTTATTTCCACTTGTACCTGAAATGAGGATACAGTTGAACTGTAACCCTTTTCATTTGTGATGGTTTCATCGATGTGTACATGTACATGTACATGTATTGGCAAAAGAGTCATCAAGAAGACAGATTTGAAGAAACAATTTTATCCACAGTTGCACTAGCTTTGGTAATAATTACGAACTGATAAATTTTTGCTGCTGTTCTTTCCATGACCAATTTGGTTATAATGATACAAGTACTTAAAAGAAATGTTAGTTTGTGGTTGAGAAATGGGGTTATTTGAAATTTCGCCCTATCACCCATGACAAAAGGGTGTGCTGTTGATCCTCGCTGGGTTCTTGCATGAACTGTGGGGTTGCAATTCATTCATTATGTAGACCATAGTTAAACAAGCATCTGACTTCATCAACTCCAACATTGTTTGAATTTTCAAAAATGGCTATCTTGTATAGACTCATTGCACAATGCGCATCGCACATACACACGCGTCTCCTGTCCACCATGCTGGGTGTCAGAACGTGTACAAAAGGATGGTACACGTGTTTACGAACAATGCACGTGTGAACACGTGTACCATCCTTTTGTGCACGTTTTGACACCCAGCATGGCGGACAGGAGACGCGCGTGTATGTGCGTTGCGCGTTGTGCAATGGGTCTATACACGTACATGTAGGTGTTGAGTTGGTATGAAGGATTGTGATGAATATGGAATGTGAAGGTCTCTTACAATCCTAGGCAAAATGCACATTATTCAAGTACATACATGAACACACTATTGGAATACACTACTTACCAAAACTGAACAGGCGTGGAATTTCATTTTGAAAAGGGAACTTCCTTTGGAATATCTGAAAGTCTTGTGAAACTTTTGAAGGGGATTTACACATAGTGCAAGACCAGGGCAATAGAGGTCATGGCATTTACACATAGTGCAAGACCAGGGCAATAGAGGTCATGGCATTTACACATAGTGCAAGACCAGGGCAATAGAGGTCATGGCATTTACACATATTCCAAGATCAGGGCAATAGAGGTCATGGCATTTGTGTAACTCCAGGCCAGGTCTACTGGGCAGTAGATAAACCACAGGAAAAGTTGTTCTATTGAAGAACAATCTATACAGCAAAGTATTTATTATCAAGTGGTGTTACTGCAAACCAAATCAGGGCTTAAATTTTGTGACAAAAATCTAGAAGACCGCAGGGCATTTAGCTCAAAATCTAGAAGACCGTAGGGCATGTAGCTCAAAATCTAGAAGACCATAGGGCATGTAGCTCAAAATCTAGAAGACCGCAGGGCATGTAGCTCAAAATCTAGAAGACCGCAGGGCATGTAGCTCAAAATTTAGAAGACCGTAGGGCATGTAGCTCAAAATCTAGAAGACCGCAGGGCATGTACATGTAGCTCAAAATCTAGAAGACCGCAGGGCATGTAGCTCAAAATTTAGAAGACCGTAGGGCATGTAGCTCAAAATCTAGAAGACCGCAGGGCATGTAGCTCAAAATCTAGAAGACCGTAGGGCATGTAGCTCAAAATCTAGAGGACTGCAGGGCATGTAGCTCAAAATCTAGAAGACCGTAGGGCATGTAGCTCAAAATCTAGAAGACCGCAGGGTATGTAGCTCAAAATCTAGAAGACCGCAGGGCATGTAGCTCAAAATCTAGAAGACCGTAGGGCATGTAGCTCAAAATCTAGAGGACTGCAGGGCATGTACATGTAGCTCAAAATCTAGAAGACCGTAGGGCATGTAGCTCAAAATTTAGAAGACCGTAGGGCATGTAGCTCAAAATCTAGAAGACTGTAGGGCATGTAGCTCAAAATCTAGAAGACCGCAGGGCATGTAGCTCAAAATCTAGAAGACCGTAGGGTATGTAGCTCAAAATCTAGAAGACCGTAGGGCATGTAGCTCAAAATCTAGAGGACTGCAGGGCATGTACATGTAGCTCAAAATCTAGAAGACCGTAGGGCATGTAGCTCAAAATTTAGAAGACCGTAGGGCATGTAGCTCAAAATCTAGAAGACCGTAGGGCATGTAGCTCAAAATCTAGAAGACCGCAGGGCATGTAGCTCAAAATCTAGAAGACCGTAGGGCATGTAGCTCAAAATCTAGAAGACCGTAGGGCATGTAGCTCAAAATCTAGAGGACTGCAGGGCATGTACATGTAGCTCAAAATCTAGAAGACCGTAGGGCATGTAGCTCAAAATCTAGAAGACCGCAGGGCATGTAGCTCAAAATCTAGAAGACCGCAGGGCATGTACATGTAGCTCAAAATCTAGAAGACCGCAGGGCATGTAGCTCAAAATCTAGAAGACCGTAGGGCATGTAGCTCAAAATCTAGAAGACCGTAGGGTATGTAGCTCAAAATCTAGAAGACCGCAGGGCATGTAGCTCAAAATCTAGAAGACCGTAGGGCATGTAGCTCAAAATCTAGAAGACCGTAGGGCATGTAGCTCAAAATCTAGAAGACCGTAGGGCATGTAGCTCGAAATCTAGAAGACCGCAGGGCATGTAGCTCAAAATCTAGAAGACCGCAGGGCATGTAGCTCAAAATTTAGAAGACCGTAGGGCATGTAGCTCAAAATCTAGAAGACCGCAGGGCATGTAGCTCAAAATCTAGAAGACCGCAGGGCATGTAGCTCAAAATCTAGAAGACCGCAGGGCATGTAGCTCAAAATCTAGAAGACCGTAGGGCATGTAGCTCAAAATCTAGAAGACCGTAGGGCATGTAGCTCAAAATCTAGAAGACCGCAGGGCATGTAGCTCAAAATCTAGAAGACCGTAGGGCATGTAGCTCAAAATCTAGAAGACCGCAGGGCATGTACATGTAGCTCAAAATCTAGAAGACCGCAGGGCATGTAGCTCAAAATCTAGAAGACCGTAGGGCATGTAGCTCAAAATCTAGAAGACCGTAGGGCATGTAGCTCAAAATCTAGAAGACCGCAGGGCATGTAGCTCAAAATCTAGAAGACCGTAGGGCATGTAGCTCAAAATCTAGAAGACCGTAGGGCATGTAGCTCAAAATCTAGAAGACCGCAGGGCATGTAGCTCAAAATCTAGAAGACCGTAGGGCATGTAGCTCAAAATCTAGAAGACTGCAGGGCATGTACATGTAGCTCAAAATCTAGAGGCCGCAGGTCGTAGCTCAAAATCTAGAAGACCGCAGGGCATGTAGCTCAAAATCTAGAAGACCGTAGGGCATGTAGCTCAAAATCTAGAAGACCGTAGGGCATGTAGCTCAAAATCTAGAAGACCGCAGGGCATGTAGCTCAAAATCTAGAGGCCGCAGGTCGTAGCTCAAAATCTAGAAGACCGCAGGGCATGTAGCTCAAAATCTAGAAGACCGCAGGGCATGTAGCTCAAAATTTAGAAGACCGTAGGGCATGTAGCTCAAAATCTAGAAGACCGCAGGGCATGTAGCTCAAAATCTAGAAGACCGTAGGGCATGTAGCTCAAAATCTAGAAGACCGTAGGGCATGTAGCTCAAAATCTAGAAGACCGCAGGGCATGTAGCTCAAAATCTAGAAGACCGCAGGGCATGTAGCTCAAAATCTAGAAGACCGTAGGGCATGTAGCTCAAAATTTAGAAGACCGTAGGGCATGTAGCTCAAAATCTAGAAGACCGCAGGGCATGTAGCTCAAAATCTAGAAGACCGTAGGGCATGTAGCTCAAAATCTAGAAGACCGTAGGGCATGTAGCTCAAAATCTAGAAGACCGCAGGGCATGTAGCTCAAAATCTAGAAGACCGCAGGGCATGTAGCTCAAAATCTAGAAGACCGTAGGGCATGTACTGTTTTTATTTGATTTGAAAATAATTTGTTAAATTAAAGATGGAGTGAGGTATTACATGTATCATTCAAAAACACAAGACCCCTGGACTTGCCCTGTTGTAAGTTTAGCGGCCCAACACTAAAAACACTGGCCTCGGGCCTATGGTCAAGTGTCAATTTCAAGTCCTTCGATTGTGTACATTTATACATCATAAAAACACTATTGCACGTCTGAATTTAACCAATTAATGCAAGTCATCTGAATGTTTTTTGCTTTCTGCAGCTCAAAAGATGGCTCAGGACAAGGCAGCCGAGGCAGCTGCTGAGCAAGTGAGGAAGGGAATGAGCACTGGTGAAGCCAAGTTGGATTAAACCTACAGAGCAAGTAGGACTTGGGGTAGTAGCGGGATCAGGCAGTTTTAATTGTGCAATTATTTCAGTCTGACATGCATTAGGGGGTTTGGAGGAGGGTTTGACAATCAAATTATTCTTGACTTTAAGAACAACAAAATGTCATTGATTACTTTTGTTCCTTGAGCCTGAACTGCGCTTCCTGATTCTAAATTCATGGTAACACTGAACTGGTGTCTATTCTATTGCATGTTAAATGTTGTAATTGTGTCACACAGTTGGGCAAAGTTGGTGCAGTGTTTTAGAAACAAGAACTTTGAGTCTTTTTACAGCATAACAAATGAAAACTAATGAATTAAAAAGAAAAATCATGGCATTGTCAACTTTTCATATTTAAAATTACCGATAACATTTAAATATAAAGTAATTACAAGTACATGTAACTGTATGTAATGGTGGAATTTACTTTGTTTATGTTTGTTTTGGGTCTTTATTTTCTCAGTTGGTAAGTGGTATCCCTACGTATGTAGATATAGTTGGTATTTGTCAAAATGATTATACAAATTACTAAGAATTATACAATGTTAACATAAATGTGTGGCATTGTCTGCAGTATGAAGCATAGCAACTTTCATGTATGTTCAGAGTATCTCATTCGCTTCCTTAGGATACATTTATGGTTTGTTTTGTTTTGTTTTATTTCATTCTTATTTTTTATTTTATTTTTAAATGAAATGTTTGAATTAAAGGTGCCAGAAATCCAATAAAGTATTAAGTAACATCTACCCAAGACCCCCCCCCCATTCCTCCCCTACATAAATATTGAAGATATAACACATTCCATATGGACACAACATTTATCATAACTTCACATTCTTTCTTGTCCTAACAATGTAAAGTTTAAGCTACATGCTCTTTAACATACAGTGTAGTTGAATGAGCAGTACAATTCACGCACTGTACATGTAGGTATGCACTTAACATCAAAGGTGATTAGAAGAATCTAGTTTGTTATTATATTGTGGGGGTTGGCAAGATCATCAATGGCCTAATTAAATTGGAGGTTTAGCATGTGTGTTTTAATCTAATAAGATACATATGTGTACATCATCAGTTTATTTAGTACAAATAATTAGCGTTAATGATTTGAGGACTTACAGTGTATGAATACTCTATCCACAGGTTTAAAGTCTGTGTCCTTTGAACACGTCCAGAGAGATTGCAATATGAAGCCTGTTAGCTTTTTTGAGCTCCATGTATGGTGGACACAATAGCAGTGCACTGTTTTGTTTGGGTGTATACAGACAGTTTTACCCAAACATAGTGCCATCATAATGTGTCCACCATATCCCAAAATGGCTAACTGGGAACATGTTTGTACCTAAGGTTAGCCCAGATAATTACCCAATACATTTATGTTGTAAATGCATGCATGCATGGAAGCCCAGTTGGGCGTACATGCCCTCCAGACTAGCCCAAACCAGTGTACAAATGCAGTAGTAGCTTGCACCTTTGCTAGTAGCATCCAAAATCGCAATGTTTGGATTGACCATTGATAATTACATAGAGACAGTTTCATTATATCATGTACATTTTATTTCATCGCACATACTTCTGCACACCTTTTCACACTTAGTGAACCTGTATTGATGTGACAAACTGAATAGTACAAGTGGCAACAGCCTAAATGTTCAAACTCCTGCAGTAGAAAGTGTCATTTTCACGGTGCCAGGCACAACCATTTTTTCAGAGTGCTCCAGAAAGTTCAAAAGTTTGTTTGTTGTCTTGGTTGTGTATCGCCCTTAGCTGGCATTGCATATGATCTTGTATGTGCATGATTTGTACTAAAAACATTTTTAATTGTTTTGGGGTTTTTTTCTTGTTTTTTTATATATATTGTTTTCTCTTTCTTTCTTTTTATTCAACTATTGATTAATGAGTTGGAATGTAGACTTCATTGAGTTCAAAAACAAATGAGAAGAAATCCCAAACATGGCCATCTTTGTGAAAGCGTTTGACAGTCTGGTAGCTTAGTGAATTTATCATTTAAAAGCATACATTTATGTGTAAAACTTCTGAATATATTTGATGGTATGTTCTTAGTACATATACAATCTTGGAATAGTGTGTGTTTACTTGGTTTAAAGGAATCTTTTCATAATTTGTTAAACTATTATTAGAATTGTTCCTTTTTTACATTGTTATATCAAATTTACTTCCAAGGCCCAATTTCTCACACTTTTTTTGCTGTGTTTCCGTAGAATATTGGAGGACCAATCATTTGAGATAACATATTCATGTAGCTTTGAAATGACATGGGGTTCGATGAAAAATGACCTCACTCAAAATACTAGTTGGACTTCTTGTTTTAGCTATGGTTCATACAAGAATAGCGTGCCTTTCATGTTTTGTTATTAAGCTCTCAGGTCATATTTGCTACTAGTATAAACAAAAAACTATTATTCTTGTAGTTACTGGTTAAAATTGTTTGAACGTTTTGAAAGCAGATGTTTGGCTGAGAAATGTCACGATCTATAGCCCATATGCATGTCCCTATGCCCATGACTAGAAATGGTTGGCGCACAAGGGATTCTGGTGGAAATCATGGCACAATGCTTTTGAAGCAATGCAGTACACTGCAAGTAAAACCTGGCATAGTTGCACGTAAACTACAGCACGGTATCCATCTTGGCAACTTGACCTACATGTGTAGTTAGCTGCACTCGTTGACCCAAGATGCATTGCCGTATGATGTTTTCAAGATGGCGCTTGTGCGTATGGTCTATTGTGACGATTCAGTAGGTATGATCATTTCCAATTCGGTTTTTTTACTTGACACTGCCCCATTAATATTTTGTTTTCACTTCAAGAATTATCATTGACATTTATCCAACGATTTATAAGTTAAGGTGTTAAATTTTCACTCATTTGTATCAATTTATAATTTTGAGGACATCTTGGAAATTCAGAAATAAAATTTAGTCATTGAACATTTTGTTAGTTTCCCTTGTTATTTATTTGAACAAGACTTTAAAATAAAGGAATTCTTACTCAATGCCCTTCATTGATTTTGAAGTTCCTTCAAGGTCATGTCAAGGCGTGCTATTTATTTCATTTTGTGTATTAACTCTGGTTGTGAAGCCTTTGACTCTCAGAAAAGTGAACTTAATCACTGTACTAGAATCTCATGGAGAGAAGACAAAGAAGTGTCAGTTTTAGATGTTGGAGGAAAACCCAAGAGAATTATTCCGGGAAAACCCAACCAATCAGATAGGGACTGAAAACTCGATCCACATAATGTCCCCTGCGGGATTCAAACCAGGGTCCCAAAGGTGAGGAAAGATACTACTGCCCTTCGGATATTGAAATAACGAGAGAATTTGACTGCATATTTTGGCCATAACATGACGTTTTTGCTTGGAGAGATTTTCCATTGTAAGTGAATTACTTTGTTTTGCAGGTACCCTGGCCTTATTTGATTCCAAGTCTGGTACAGTCTGGTCTTTTGGGGTCTAATGAAGACATACAAAATAGTATAACATTGACATTATTGATTAATACACTCAGGCTTGAAACAGGTTCAAACCTATTAACTTAAAGCAACAAAAATAAATCATTTTATTGGTCAATCCTATTGCATTAAATATTCAACTTGGTTTGAAGCAGGGTGTACAGTCAGTCCAGCTCCGCTACGCTAGCCTGAGTTGTTGGGTCACCCACCTGCACTGTATATTCCACACCTTTGCATCGAACAGCAACCACAGTACGTAACACACCAGATGGTCAACTGTACTCTCATGGAAGAAGAAGAGACTGATTGTTGATCGTCATGCACTGTTGAGGGCATTTCAGCCGTCTTGCCCTCTCCATAGAGATGAACATATTTCTTCTTCCATGCCCACTCTTGCAGTCCTTCGGCACATCTGTCCAAGTTTTTCTTGTTAAGTATGTCTATGCATTAAGTTATTACTACCTCCATGGTTATTATAAAGATTTGGGTCAGCTACATTTTGTAGGAGACAAACCCACAAATAACTACTCTGATCCCGTTAATTTGGAGTACGGATTACTGCAAGGGTCCATTTTAGGTGCCTCGATGTTTGGAATTTACACCCTCCCACTTGGCAATATCATACATCACAAAATAGACTTTCATCTACATACTGATGATACAGAGCTGTATTGTTCCTTTGACCCTAGAATACCTGGTACATGGTCCACATTGGATGACTTGCAACAAGTTAAAGCTAAACAAAAACCAAACTGAGTTTACTATGCTTAGTACTCACCAAAACCTTAAGAAACTGCCACAAGTATCTTTGCACATTGGTGATGCACACATTGACTCAATGGGATCCATCCACAATTTAGGAATCATGTTCGATTCACATATGACAATGAGCAAACAAGTTTCCAGCCTCTGGCAATCAACCAACTTTAAATTAAAAAATATAAGACGAATCAAAAGGTACCTTGACAAGGATACTCTCCATGTTGTCAGAGCTTTAGTCCTTAATGGAATAAGCACCTCATAAATTTTAATTGTTATGTTACAAACCCTCCTGTCTTTGCCCAGGGAAATGTGGTGGTGATATAACGTGACAGTTGATGACGTCATGAAGACGCCACTACATATAATATCCTTATATGACCTTCCAAGCCTTATGCAAAATAATATTTGATTGTAGCTTGCATTATTCTCAAGATATGTTATAAATTGTAAAAAATTCAAAAATTAATAAAAACAAATTTGCTGACGTCATCGACGCCATTTTATTTCATGGTATTGTCTACCAATATACCAAGTTTCACCTCAGTCGAACTTGTGGTAGATACACCGCTTCAAAAAGTGCACCTTTGACCCTTTCCTTACCATATGCGACTTTAGTCAACTGCACTCATACCCCTCCTTCTTACCATTGGCGACTTTAGTCGACCAAGCTTGCACACAAAAAAGCACTCAAGACTGAGCATAAAGGCCATTTGTAATGAAGCTGTAGTTTTGTCCATGTTCACCCTCCCTACCCAAGCTTACCATCTCTGGAAAGAGAAAGATCGGATCTTTCCAATGATGGTAAAATAAAATAAGGTTGCTTTTATGCAATCTCTTCAAATTGGAGTTGAAAGATCCGAAATGCCAAACACCTACGGAGCGCGATATGGTTGTGTGCATAAAAGTGTTTGAGATTATTGAGGAAAGAAAGACCAAGAACTTTGACATTTATTGACCAATCTCAATGAGTTTTAGATTACATGAAAGGAAATTCAATAAGGAAGAACTTTTGTATACTTATTTTGCTGTAAAACAATATCTTCAAGAAGATAATGGAGTTTGTAAAAATGGCCTCTGAACGAAAGCTTTCTGTTGTGTAAGAATATGTGCTTCACGCTTGAGTGGTCAAACAATGTGGTCACCAGCGGTTAAGTCAATACCACAAGACTCTTGATGACATCACCAATCTAGGACTCCACACATTATGTTGACTGCATGAAGGTCATCATGTATACCAATTTTGAAGCGTTTATCTTGAAATTCACCACAGACTTCTGGTAAAAGTGTATTTGGAACTGTTTTTAACCTGCTGCTAGAGGGCGCTCTAGATTTTATAACATCACCGGTCCTATTTTTTAAACCAGACCCTTGTCAGACTACAACATTGTTAAAAGCAACTTCAAATAAGTTACCACATTTAAATTACAAGGCACTTCTGGTTTCGACCGGGGGAAGTAGGGGTCATGTAATGTCACACAAACCATAAGAAATAAAGATCTATATTACCTTTGTATAATCCCACAAAAAGCAACCTACGGTCTCATATTCTTGATTTGATATGGATCTTCAAAGATTTCAATATTAAATGTTTAAAAGCCTTGTAATTCAACACATGATAATGCCATCATGGCGTCACTACAAACAGTTTTATCTACTAATGAAGTGAAGTTGAAGTGTGTGAAGTTTGAAAGTTGTGTGAGCTTGGGAAGTGTGTCTTTGTTAGCGGGATATCATGGGGGAAAAGAAGAAGTGTTAAAAAAACTTTCAAAAACTTTCAAAAACAACAGGTTGTTTACGGCTAAATGCCCGAACATCTAAAAAAGTGTTTAAAAAAAAGCATCCAATAATAATAATAACTAGACATATTGCATTTGTGCACGAATGCCGAGCTGTTTCGCCATAACTTTTTCAAAAAATCATAAAAAATCATGTGATGATGTCATCATGACGTCATTTCAGAATTTACAAGAACTTGCCAATATCCAACAACCTACCAAGTTTCAACATGATCGCACTAACACTTAGGGAGATATATACAACATTAAAAAAGGCACCTTTAATGCCGCGTCACGTGACCCCCGATGACGTCATCGATCTGAAATTTCACACATATGATGGCTGCCTGACGATCAACATGTGTGTAAATTTTGAAGTGATTACACAAAACTTCACCACACACATCTTCAAAAAGTCCATTTTGATCAGTTTTCAACCTGCCGCTAGAGGGCGCTCTTGTGTATTGTGACGTCATCGGTCATTTTTTTTAATTACCCACCCTTGCCAGACAATAACATCGTTAAAAGCAACTTCATAACTATTTACACTTTTGAATAACGAGGCACTTCCTGTTTCGACCGGAAGTAGAGGTCATGTGAGGTCACGCACACTGAATAAAATGAAGACCTAACTTATCCCTATACAATCCCACAAACAGAAACCTACGGTCTCTTGTGGCTGATTTGTTACAGATTTTCAAATATTTAAAATAGAAACCTTTAAAATGACGTCACGTGACAGGTGATGACGTCATCATGACATCATTGTTTTAGGATCATTATTGCACCAATGCCTTTCATCACTGAAAGTTTCATTGCAATTGCTCATTAGGAACTATGCAAAAGGCTGCTTAGAACGAACGTGTGTTATCTCAATGGCTCTTTTTACTGAAACAGACAAATAAAACTAGACATATTGCATTTGTGCACAAATGCCGAGCTGTTTCGCCATAACTTTTTCAAAAAATCTTAAAAAATCATGTGATGACGTCATCATGACGTCATTTCAGAATTTACAAGAACTTGCCAATATCCAACAACCTACCAAGTTTCAACATGATCGCACTAACACTTTGGGAGATATACGACATTAAAAAAGGCACCTTTAATGCCGCGTCACGTGACCCCCGATGACGTCATCGATCTGAAATTTCACACATATGATGGCTGCTTGACGATCAACATGTGTGTACATTTTTAAGTGATTACACAAAACTTCACCACACACATCTTCAAAAAGTCCATTTTGATCAGTTTTCAACCTGCCGCTAGAGGGCGCTCTTGTGTGTTGTGACGTCATCGTTTTTTTTTTTAATTACCCACCTTTGCCAGACAATAACATCGTTGAAAGCAACTTCATAACTATTTCCACTTTCGAATAACGAGGCGCTTCCTGTTTCGACCGGAAGTAGAGGTCATGTGAGGTCACGCACACTGAATAAAATGAAGACCTTATTTATCCCTATACAATCCCGCAAACAGAAACCTACGGTCTTTTGTGGCTGATTTGTTACGGATTTTCAAATATTTAAGTTAGAAACCTTTAAGATGACGTCACGTGACAGGTGATGACGTCATCATGACCTCATTGTTTTGAGATCATTATTGCACCAATGCCTTTCATCACTGAAAGTTTCATTGCAATTGCTCTTTAGGAACTATGCAAAAAGCCGCTTTGACCGAACGTGCGTTATGTCAATAGCCTTTTTTACTGAAACAGACAAATAAAAAAAACTAGACATATTGCATTTGTGCACAAATGCCGAGCTGTTTCGCCTTAACTTTTTGAAATTAATCAACCGAATATGAAAGTTTTTTGTATTCAAAGCAGTTATGACATATCAATCCTGTTTAAAAAAGAATTTGGATTATACCACGTTTTGTTAGCAATTTATGACTAAAAGGTGCAAAAAATGAAAAAATCATAAAAAATCATGTGATGACGTCATCATGACGTCATTTCAAAATTTACAAGAACTTGCCAATATCTAACAGCCTACCAAGTTTCAACATGATCGCACTAATACTTCGGGACTTATACGACTTCAAAAAAGGCACCTTTAATGCCGCGTCACGTGACCCCTGATGACGTCATTGATCTGAAACTTCACACATATGATTGCTGCCTGACGGTCAGCACGTGTGTAAATTTTGAAGTGATTACACAAAACTTCTCCACACACATCTTCAAAAAGTCCATTTTGATCAGTTTTCAACCTGCCGCTAGAGGGCGCTCTTGTGTATTGTGACGTCATCGGTATTTTTTTTAATTACCCACCCTTGCCAGACAATAACATCGTTGAAAGCAACTTCATAACTATTTCCACTTTTGAATAACGAGGCGCTTCCTGTTTCGACAGGAAGTAGAGGTCATGTGAGGTCACGCACACTGAATAAAATGAAGACCTAACTTATCCCTATACAATCCCGCAAACAGAAACCTACGGTCTCTTGTGGCTGATTTGTTACTGATTTTCAAATATTTAAAATAGAAACCTTTAAGATGACGTCACGTGACAGGTGATGACGTCATCATGACATCATTGTTTTAAAATCATTATTGCACCAATGCCTTTCATCACTGAAAGTTTCATTGCAATTGCTCTTTAGGAACTATGCAAAAGGCCGCTTAGAACGATTCGTGCATTATGTCAATGACTTCCTGTGTCTGAAAAATAAAAATTAAAAAAACTAGACATATTGCATTTGTGCACAAATGCCGAGCTGTTTCGCCATAACTTTTTCAAAAAATCATAAAAAATCATGTGATGACGTCATCATGACGTCATTTCAGAATTTACAAGAACTTGCCAATATCCAACAACCTACCAAGTTTCAACATGATCGCACTAACACTTAGGGAGATATATACAACATTTAAAAAGGCACCTTTAATGCCGCGTCACGTGACCCCCGATGACGTCATCGATCTGAAATTTCAAACATATGATGGCTGCCTGACGATCAACATGTGTGTAAATTTTTAAGTGATTACACAAAACTTCACCACACACATCTTCAAAAAGTCCATTTTGATCAGTTTTCAACCTGCCGCTAGAGGGCGCTCTTGTGTATTGTGACGTCATCGGAATTTTTTTTAATTACCCACCCTTGCCAGACAATAACATCGTTGAAAGCAACTTCATAACTATTTACACTTTTGAATTACGAGGCACTTCCTGTTTCGACCGGAAGTAGAGGTCATGTGAGGTCACGCACACTGAATAAAATGAAGACCTAATATATCCCTATACAATCCCGCAAACAGAAACCTACGGTCTCTTGTGGCTGATTTGTTACGGATTTTCAAATATTTAAAAGAGAAACCTTTAAGATGACGTCACGTGACAGGTGATGACGTCATCATGACATCAATAGTTTTAAAATCATTATTGCACCAATGCCTTTCATCACTGAAAGTTTCATTGCAATTGCTCTTTAGGAACTATGCAAAAGGCCGCTTAGAACGATTCGTGCATTATGTCAATGACTTCCTGTGTCTGAAAAATAAAAATAAACTAGACATGTTGCATTTGTGCACAAATGCCGAGCTGTTTCGTCATAACTTTTCCAAATTACTCACCTGAATTTGAAAGTTTTTTTTTATTCAAAGTAGTTATGACGTTCAAGCCTGTTTAAAAAAGAATTTGGATTATACCACGTTTTGTAAGCAATTTATGACTAAAAGGTGCAAAAAATAGAAAAAATCATAAAAAATCATGTGATGACGTCATCATGACGTCATTTCAGAATTTACAAGAACTTGCCAATATCCAACAATCTACCAAGTTTCAACATGATCGCACTAATACTTCGGGAGTTATATGACTTTAAAAAAGGCACCTTTAATGCCGCGTCACGTGACCCCCGATGACGTCATCGATCTGAAATTTCACACATATGATGGCTGCCTGACGATCAACATGTGTGTAAATTTTGAAGTGATTACACAAAACTTCACCACACACATCTTCAAAAGTCCATTTTGATCAGTTTTCAACCTGCCGCTAGAGGGCGCTCTTGTGTGTTGTGACGTCATCGGTATTTTTTTTTAATTACCCACCCTTGCCAGACAATAACATAGTTGAAAGCAACTTCATAAGTATTTCCACTTTTGAATAACGAGGCACTTCCGGTTTCGACCGGAAGTAGAGGTCATGTGAGGTCACGCACACTGAATAAAATGAAGACCTAATTTATCCCTATACAATCTCGCAATAAAAAACCTACGGTCTCTTGTGGCTGATTTGTTACAGATTTTCAAATATTTAAAATAGAAACCTTTAAGATGACGTCACGTGACAGGTGATGACGTCATCATGACCTCATTGTTTTGAGATCAATATTGCACCAATGCCTTTCATCACTGAAAGTTTCATTGCAATTGCTCTTTAGGAACTATGCAAAAGGCTGCCTAGAAAGAATTGTGCGTTATGTCAATGACTTCCTGTCTGAAAAATAAAAATAAAAAAAACAATAAAAACAAAAACTTTAACAAAAACAAGAGCTGTTTCGCTGCGCTTTGCTGCGAAACAGCTAACAAAAACAAAAACTTTAACGAAAACAAGAGCTGTTTCGCTGCGCTTTGCTGCGAAACAGCTAATAATAAAAAAAACTTTAACGAAAACAAGAGCTGTTTCGCTGCGCTGCGCTACGAAACAGCTAAAAAAACTAGACATATTGCATTTGTGCACAAATGCCAAGCTGTTTCGCCATAACTTTTTCAAAAAATCATAAAAAATCATGTGATGTTGTCATCATGACGTCATTTCAGAATTAACAAGAACTTGCCAATATCTAACTAACTACCAAGTTTTAACATGACCGCACTAACACTTAGGGAGATATACGACGTTAAAAAGGCACCTTTAATGCCGCGTCACGTGACCCCCGATGACGTCATCGATCTGAAATTTCACACATATGATGGCTGCTTGACGATCAACATGTGTGTAAATTTTGAAGTGATTACACAAAACTTCACCACACACATCTTCAAAAAGTCCATTTTGATCAGTTTTTAACCTGCCGCTAGAGGGCGCTCTTGCGTATTGTGACGTCATCGGTATTTTTTTTGTAATTGCCCACCCTTGCCAAACAATAACATCGTTGAAAGCAACTTCATAAAAATGTCCACTTTTGAATTACAAGGCACTTCCTGTTTCGACCGGAAGTAGAGGTCATGTAAGGTCATCACGCACACTGAATAAAATGAAGACCTAGTTTATCCCCACCAAATCCCGCAAACAGAAACCTACGGTCTTTTGTGGTTGATTTGATATAGATTTTCAAATATTTAAAAAAAGGAAACTTTAAGATGACGTCACGTGACAGGTGATGACGTCATCATGACATCACTGTTTTAGGATCATTATTGCACCAATACCTTTCATCACTGAAAGTTTCATTGCAATCGCTCATTGGGAACATTGCAAAATAACGTATACAAATGTTTTTGGCTGAAACATACAAATAAAAAAAATAATAACTAGACATATTGCATTTGTGCACAAATGCCGAGCTGTTTCGCCTTAACTTTTGAAATTAATCAACTGAATATGAAAGTTTTTTGTATTCAAAGCAGTTATGACGTATCAATCCTGTTTAAAAAAGAATTTGGATTATTATACCACGTTTTGTTAGCAATTTATGAAAAAATAATAAAAAATCATGTGATGACGTCATCATGACGTCATTTTAAAATTTACAAGAACTTGCCAATATCTAACGACCTACCAAGTTTCAACATGATCGCACTTATACTTCGGGAGATATATGACTTCAAAAAAGGCACCTTTAATGCCGCATCACGTGACCCCCGATGACGTCATTGATCTGAAACTTCACACATATGATGGCTGCCTGACGGTCAACATGTGTGTAAATTTTGAAGTGATTACACAAAACTTCCCCCCCAACACATCTTCAAAAAGTCCATTTTGATCAGTTTTCAACCTGCCGCTAGAGGGCGCTCTTGTGTGTTGTGACGTCATCGGTATTTTTTTTAATTGCCCACCCTTGCCAGACAATAACATTGTTGAAAGCAACTTCATAAGTATTTCCACTTTTGAATAACGAGGCACTTCCTGTTTCGACCGGAAGTAGAGGTCATGTAAGGTCACGCACACTGAATAAAATGAAGACCTAATTTATCCCCACCCAATCCCGCAAACAGAAACCTACGGTCTTTTGTGGTTGATTTGATATAGATTTTCAAACATTTAAAATAGAAACCTTTAAGATGACGTCACATGACTGGTGATGACGTCATCATGACATCATTGTTTTAGGATGATTATTGCACCAATGCCTTTCATCACTGAAAGTTTCATTGCAATTGCTCTTTGGGAACTATGCAAAAGGCCGCTTAGAACGAACGTGTGTTATCTCAATGGCTTTTTTTACTGAAACAGACAAATAACTTTTACGAAAACAAGAGCTGTTTCGCTGCGCTATGCTGCGAAACAGCTAATAAAAAAAACTTTAACGAAAACAAGAGCTGTTTCGCTGCGCTATGCTGCGAAACAGCTAACAAAAACAAAAACTTTAACGAAAACAAGAGCTGTTTCGCTGCGCTTTGCTGCGAAACAGCTAATAATAAACTAGACATATTGCATTTGTGCACAAATGCCAAGCTGTTTCGCCATAACTTTTTTAAAAAATCATAAAAAATCATGTGATGACGTCATCATGACGTCATTTCAGAATTTACAAGAACTTGCCAATTCCAACAAACTACCAAGTTTCAACATGATCGCACTAACACTTAGGGAGATATACGACATTAAAAAAGCACCTTTAATGCCGCGTCACATGACCCCCGATGACGTCATCGATCTGAAATTTCACACATATGATGGCTGCTTGACGATTAACATGTGTGTAAATTTTGAAGCGATTACACAAAACTTCACCACACACATCTTCAAAAAGTCCATTTTGATCAGTTTTCCACCTGCCGCTAGAGGGCGCTCTTGTGTATTGTGACGTCATCGGTATTTTTTTTAATTACCCACCCTTGCCAGACAATAACATTGTTGAAAGCAACTTCATAACTATTTCCACTTTTGAATAACGAGGCGCTTCCTGTTTCGACAGGAAGTAGAGGTCATGTGAGGTCACGCACACTGAATAAAATGAAGACCTAACTTATCCCTATACAATCCCGCAAACAGAAACCTACGGTCTCTTGTGGCTGATTTGTTACGGATTTTCAAATATTTAAAATATAAACCTTTAAGATGACGTCACGTGACAGGTGATGACGTCATCATGACATCATTGTTTTAAAATCATTATTGCACCAATGCCTTTCATCACTGAAAGTTTCATTGCAATTGCTCTTTAGGAACTATGCAAAAGGCCGCTTAGAACGATTCGTGCATTATGTCAATGACTTCCTGTGTCTGAAAAATAAAAATAAACTAGACATATTGCATTTGTGCACAAATGCCAAGCTGTTTCGCCATAACTTTTTCAAAAAATCATAAAAAATCATGTGATGACGTCATCATAACATCATTTCAGAATTAACAAGAACTTGCCAATATGCAACAAACTACCAAGTTTCAACATGATCGCACTAACACTTAGGGAGATATACGACATTAAATAAGGCACCTTTAATGCCGCGTCACGTGACCCCCGATGACGTCATTGATCTGAAATTTCACACATATGATGGCTGCTTGACGATCAACATGTGTGTAAATTTTGAAGTGATTACACAAAACTTCACCACACACATCTTCAAAAAGTCCATTTTGATCAGTTTTCAACCTGCCGCTAGAGGGCGCTCTTGTGTATTGTGACGTCATCGGAATTTTTTTGGTAATTGCCCACCCATGCCAAACAATAACATCGTTGAAAGCAACTTCATAACTATTTCCACTTTTGAATTACAAAGCACTTCCTGTTTAGACCGGAAGTAGAGGTCATGTGAGGTCACGCACACTGAATAAAATGAAGACCTAATTTATCCCCACCCAATCCCGCAAACAGAAACCTACGGTCTTTTGTGGTTGATTTGATATAGATTTTCAACTATTTAAAAAAAGGAAACGTTAAGATGACGTCACGTGACAGGTGATGACGTCATCATGACATCACTGTTTTAGGATCATTATTGCACCAATACCTTTCATCACTGAAAGTTTCATTGCAATCGCTCATTGGGAACATTGCAAAATAACGCATACAAATGTTTTTTGCTGAAACATACAAATAAAAAAAATAATAATAAACTAGACATATTGCATTTGTGCACAAATGCCAAGCTGTTTCGCCATAACTTTTTAAAAAAATCATAAAAAATCATGTGATGACGTCATCATAACGTCATTTCAGAATTTATAAGAACTTGCCAATATGCAACAAACTACCAAGTTTCAACATGATCGCACTAACACTTAGGGAGATATACGACATTAAAAAAGGCACCTTTAATGCCGCGTCACGTGACCCCCGATGACGTCATCGATCTGAAATTTCACACATATGATGGCTGCTTGACGATCAACATGTGTGTTAATTTTGAAGTGATTACACAAAACTTCACCACACACATCTTCAAAAAGTCCATTTTGATCAGTTTTCAACCTGCCACTAGAGGGCGCTCTTGTGTATTGTGACGTCATCAGTATTTTTTTTTTAATTGCCCACCCTTGCCAAACAATAACATCGTTGAAAGCAACTTCATAAAAATTTCCACTTTTGAATTACAAGGCACTTCCTGTTTCGACCGGAAGTAGAGGTCATGTAAGGTCACGCACACTGAATAAAATGAAGACCTAGTTTATACCTACCCAATCCCGCAAACAGAACCCTACGGTCTTTTGTGGTTGATTTGATATAGATTTTCAAATATTTAAAAAAAGGAAACTTTAAGATGACGTCACGTGACAGGTGATGACGTCATCATGACATCACTGTTTTAGGATCATTATTGCACCAATACCTTTCATCACTGAAAGTTTCATTGCAATCGCTCATTGGGAACATTGCAAAATAACGCATACAATAGTTTTTGGCTGAAACATACAAATAAAAAAAATAATAACTAGACATATTGCATTTGTGTACAAATGCCGAGCTGTTTCGCCTTAACTTTTTGAGATTAATCAACTGAATATGAAAGGCTTTTTTATTCAAAGCAGTTATGACGTATCAAGCCTGTTTAAAAAAGAATTTGGATTATACCACGTTTTGTTAGCAATTTATGACTAAAAGGTGCAAAAAATGAAAAAAATCAAAAAAAATAATGTGATGACGTCATCATGACGTCATTTCAGAATTTACAAGACCTTGCCAATATCTAACAACCTACCAAGTTTCAACATGATAGCACTAATACTTCGGGAGATATACGACTTCAAAAAGTGCACCTTTAATGCCACGTCACGTGACCCCCGATGACGTCATCGATCTAAAACTTCACACATATGACGGCTGCCTGACGGTCAACATGTGTGTAAATTTTGAAGTGATTACACAAAACTTCACCACACACTTCTTCAAAAAGTCCATTTTGATCAGTTTTCAACCTGCCGCTAGAGGGCGCTCTTGTGTGTTGTGACGTCATCGGTATTTTTTTTGTAATTGCCCACCCTTGCCAAACAATAACATCGTTGAAAGCAACTTCATAAAAATGTCCACTTTTGAATTACAAGGCACTTCCTGTTTCGACCGGAAGTAGAGGTCATGTGAGGTCACGCACACTGAATAAAATGAAGACCTAGTTTATCCCCACCCAATCCCGCAAACAGAAACCTACGGTCTTTTGTGGTTGATTTGATATAGATTTTCAAATATTTAAAAAAAGTAAACTTTAAGATGACGTCATGTGACAGGTGATGACGTCATCATGACATCACTGTTTTAGGATCATTATTGCACCAATACCTTTCATCACTGAAAGTTTCATTGCAATCGCTCATTGGGAACATTGCAAAATAACGCATACAAATGTTTTTGGCTGAAACATACAAATAAAAAAAATAATAACTAGACATATTGCATTTGTGCACAAATGCCAAGCTGTTTCGCCATAACTTTTTCAAAAAATCATAAAAAATCATGTGATGACGTCATCATGACGGCATTTCAGAATTTACAAGAACTTGCCAATATCCAACAAACTACCAAGTTTCAACATGATCGCACTAACACTTAGGGAGATATACGACATTAAATAAGGCACCTTTAATGCCGCGTCACGTGACCCCCGATGACGTCATTGATCTGAAATTTCACACATATGATGGCTGCTTGACGATCAACATGTGTGTAAATTTTGAAGTGATTACACAAAACTTCACCACACACATCTTCAAAAAGTCCATTTTGATCAGTTTTCAACCTGCCGCTAGAGGGCGCTCTTGTGTATTGTGACGTCATCGGTATTTTTTTAATTACCCACCCTTGCCAGACAATAACATCGTTGAAAGCAACTTCATAACTATTTTCACTTTTGAATAACGAGGCGCTTCCTGTTTCGACCGGAAGTAGAGGTCATGTGAGGTCACCCACACTGAATAAAATGAAGACCTAATTTATCCCTATACAATCCCGCAATAGAAACCTACGGTCTCTTGTGGCTGATTTGTTACGGATTTTCAAATATTTAAAATATAAACCTTTAAGATGACGTCACGTGACAGGTGATGACGTCATCATGACATCATTGTTTTAAAATCATTATTGCACCAATGCCTTTCATCACTAAAAGTTTCATTGCAATTGCTCTTTAGGAACTATGCAAAAGGCCGCTTAGAACGATACGTGCATTATGTCAATGACTTCCTGTGTCTGAAAAATAAAAATAAAAAAAACAAAAACAAAAACTTTAACGAAAACAAGAGCTGTTTCGCTGCGCTTTGCTGCGAAACAGCTAAAAAAAAAACTAGACATGTTGCATTTGTGCACAAATGCCGAGCTGTTTCGTCATAACTTTTTCAAATTATTCAACTGAATTTGAAAGTTTTTTTTGTATTCAAAGTAGTTATGACGTTCAAGCCTGTTTAAAAAAGAATTTGGATTATACCACGTTTTGTAAGCAATTTATGACTAAAGGGTGCAAAAAATAGAAAAAATCATAAAAAATCATGTGATGACGTCATTATGACGTCATTTCAGAATTTACAAGAACTTGCCAATATCCAACAATCTACCAAGTTTCAACATGATCGCAATAACACTTAGGGAGATATACAACGTTAAAAAAGGCACCTTTAATGCCGCGTCACGTGACCCCGATGACGTCATCGATCTGAAATTTCACACATATGATGGCTGCTTGACGATCAACATGTGTGTAAATTTTGAAGTGATTACACAAAACTTCACCACACATCTTCAAAATGTCCATTTTGATCAGTTTTCAACCTGCCGCTAGAGGGCGCTCTTGCGTATTGTGACGTCATCGGTATTTTTTTTGTAATTGCCCACCCTTTCCAAACAATAACATCGTTGAAAGCAACTTCATAAAAATTTCCACTTTTGAATTACAAGGCACTTCCTGTTTCGACCGGAAGTAGAGGTCATGTGAGGTCACGCACACTGAATAAAATGAAGACCTAATTTATCCCCACCCAATCCCGCAAACAGAAACCTACGGTCTTTTGTGGTTGATTTGATATAGATTTTCAAATATTTAAAAAAAGGAAACTTTAAGATGACGTCACGTGACAGGTGATGACGTCATCATGACATCACTGTTTTAGGATCATTATTGCACCAATACCTTTCATCACTGAAAGTTTCATTGCAATCGCTCATTGGGAAAATTGCAAAATAACGCATACAAATGTTTTTGGCTGAAACATACAAATAAAAAAAATAATAATAAAAAAACTTTAACAAAAACAAGAGCTGTTTCGCTGCGCTTTCCTGCGAAACAGCTAATAAAAGAAACTTTAACAAAAACAAGAGCTGTTTCGCTGCGCTTTGCTGCGAAACAGCTAATAAACTAGACATATTGCATTTGTGCACAAATGCCAAGCTGTTTCGCCATAACTTTTCAAAAAATCATAAAAAATCATGTGATGACGTCATCATAACGTCATTTCAGAATTAACAAGAACTTGCCAATATGCAACAAACTACCAAGTTTCAACATGATCGCACTAACAGTTAGGGAGATATACGACATTAAATAAGGCACCTTTAATGCCGCGTCACGTGACCCCCGATGACGTCATTGATCTGAAATTTCACACATATGATGGCTGCTTGACGATCAACATGTGTGTAAATTTTGAAGTGATTACACAAAACTTCACCACACACATCTTCAAAAAGTCCAATTTGATCAGTTTTCAACCTGCCGCTAGAGGGCGCTCTTGTGTATTGTGACGTCATCGGAATTTTTTTTGTAATTGCCCACCCATGCCAAACAATAACATCGTTGAAAGCAACTTCATAACTATTTCCACTTTTGAATTACAAAGCACTTCCTGTTTAGACCGGAAGTAGAGGTCATGTGAGGTCACGCACACTGAATAAAATGAAGACCTAATTTATCCCCACCCAATCCCGCAAACAGAAACCTACGGTCTTTTGTGGTTGATTTGATATAGATTTTCAACTATTTAAAAAAAGGAAACTTTAAGATGACGTCACGTGACAGGTGATGACGTCATCATGACATCACTGTTTTAGGATCATTATTGCACCAATACCTTTCATCACTGAAAGTTTCATTGCAATCGCACATTGGGAACATTGCAAAATAACGCATACAAATGTTTTTTGCTGAAACATACAAATAAAAAAAATAATAATAAAAAAAACTTTAACAAAAACAAGAGCTGTTTCGCTGCGCTTTGCTGCGAAACAGCTAAAAAAACTTTAACAAAAACAAGAGCTGTTTCGCTGCGCTTTGCTGCGAAACAGCTAAAAAGACTTTAACAAAAACAAGAGCTGTTTCGCTGCGCTTTGCTGCGAAACAGCTAAAAAAACAAAAACAAAAACTTTAACGAAAACAAGAGCTGTTTCGCTGCGCTTTGCTGCGAAACAGCTAAAAAAACTTTAACGAAAACAAGAGCTGTTTCGCTGCGCTGCGAAACAGCTAAAAAGGAAAAAACTAGACATATTTCATTTGTGCACAAATGCCGAGCTGTTTCGCCATAACTTTTTCAAAAAATCATAAAAAATCATGTGATGTTGTCATCATGACGTCATTTCAGAATTTACAAGAACTTGCCAATATCCAACAACCTACCAAGTTTCAACATGATCGCACTAAGGGGTCTTGTCAAAATTAATCCTGGACAGACCATCGGACAAGGTTCATCCCATGTCAAATTTTTGTTGGACGGGCCATCGGATGGGAGTTCCAATGAGATGATGTTTCACACGCTGAACAGTATCCTCCCGTCCGATGCACAGTACCCAAGGCACCCCACAGAGTGCTCTGCGGTTTCACTGGCTGATTAAACACTAATATAAACTAGACATTATTGCATTTGTGCACAAATGCCGAGCTGTTTCGCCATAACTTTTTCAAAAAATCATATAAAATCATGTGATGACGTCATCATGACGTCATTTCAGAATTTACAAGAACTCGCCAATATCCAGCAACCTACCAAGTTTCAACATGATCGCACTATCACTTAGGGAGATATACGACATTAAAAAAGGCACATTTAATGCCGCGTCACGTGACCCCCGATGACGTCATCGATCTGAAATTTCACACATATGATGGCTGCCTGACGATCAACATGTGTGTTAATTTTGAAGTGATTACACAAAACTTCACCTAACACATCTTCAAAAAGTTCATTTTGAACAGTTTTCAACCTGCCGCTAGAGGGCGCTCTTGTGTGTTGTGACGTCATCGGTATTTTTTTTAATTACCCACCCTTGCCAGACAATAACATCGTTGAAAGCAACTTCATGACTATTTACACTTTGAATAACGAGGCACTTCCTGTTTAGACCGGAAGTAGAGGTCATGCGAGGTCACGCACACTGAATAAAATGAAGACCTAATTTATCCTTATACAATCCCGCAAACAGAAACGTACGGTCTCTTGTGGCTGATTTGTTACAGATTTTCAAATATTTAAAATATAAACCTTTAAAATGACGTCACGTGACAGGTGATGACGTCATCATGACATCATTGTTTTAAGATCATTATTGCACCAATGCCTTTCATCACTGAAAGTTTCATTGCAATTGCCCATTAGGAACTATGCAAAAGGCCGCTTAGAACGAACGTGTGTTATGTCAATGGCTCTTTTTACTGAAACAGACAAATAACTAGACATGTTGCATTTGTGCACAAATGCCGAGCTGTTTCGTCATAATTTTTTCAAATTACTCAACTGAATTTGAAAGTTTTTTTGTATTCAAATTAGTTATGACGTTCAAGCCTGTTTTAAAAAGAATTTGGATTATACCACGTTTTGTTAGCAATTTATGACTTAAAGGGGCAAAAAACGAAAAAAATCATTAAAAATCATGTGATGACGTCATCACGACGTCATTTAAGAATTTACAAGAACTTGCCAATATCTAACGACCTACCAAGTTTCAACATGATCGCACTTATACTTCGGGAGATATACGACTTCAAAAAAGGCACCTTTAATGCCGCGTCACGTGACCCCCGATGACGTCATCAATCTGAAACTTCACACATATGATGGCTGCCTGACGGTCAACATGTGTGTAAGTTTTGAAGTGATTACACAAAAGTTCTCCATACACATCTTCAAAAAGTCCATTTTGAACAGTTTTCAACCTGCCGCTAGAGGGCGCTCTTGTGTATCGTGACGTCATCGGTATTTTTTTTTAAATGCACACCCTTGCCAGACAATAACATCGTTGAAAGCAACTTCATAACTATTTCCACTTTTGAATTACAAAGCACTTCCTGTTTAGACCGGAAGTAGAGGTCATGTGAGGTCACGCACACTGAATAAAATGAAAACCTAATTTATCCCCACCCAATCCCGCAAACAGAAACCTACGGTCTCTTGTGGTTGATTTGATATAGATTTTCAAATATTAAAAAAAAGGAAACTTTAAGATGACGTCACGTGACAGGTGATGACGTCATCATGACATAATTGTTTAAAAATCATCATTGCACCAATGCCTTTCATCACTGAAAGTTTCATTGCAATTGCTCCTTAGGAACTATGCAAAAAGCCGCTTAGAACGAATTTTGTCTGAAAAATACAAATTAAAAAAAAAAAAAATTAAAAAATAATAATAAAAAAAAAAACTTTAACGAAAACAAGAGCTGTTCCGCTGCGCTATGCTGCGAAACAGCTAAAAAAACTAGAGCTAATTGCATTTGTGCACAAATGCCGAGCTGTTTCGTCATAACATTTTAAAATTACTCAACTGAATTTGAAAGTTTTTTTGTATTCAAAGCAGTTATGACGTATCAAGCCTGTTTAAAAAAGAATTTGGATTATACCATGTTTTGTAAGCAATTTATGACTAAAACGTGCAAAAAGTGAAAAAATCATGTGATGACGTCATCATGACGTCATTTCAAATGTTACAAGAACTTGCCAATATCTAACAACCTACCAAGTTTCAACATGATCGAACTTATACTTCGGGAGTTATACGACTTCAAAAAAGGCACCTTTAATGCCGCGTCACGTGACCCCCGATGACGTCATCAATCTGAAACTTCACACATATGATGGCTGCCTGACGGTCAACATGTGTGTAAATTTTGAAGCGATTACACAAAACTTCTCCACACACATCTTCAAAAAGTCCATTTTGAACAGTTTTCAACCTGCCGCTAGAGGGCGCTCGTTTGTATCGTGACGTCATCGGTATTTTTTTTTAAATGCACACTCTTGCCAGACACTAACATCGTTGAAAGCATTTTCATAACATTTAGCACTTTTGAATTACGAGGCACTTCCGGTTTCGACCAGAAGTAGAGGTCATGTGAGGTCACGCACACTGAATAAAATGAAGACCTAATTTATCCCTATACAATCCCGCAAACAGAAACCTACGGTCTCTTGTGGCTGATTTGTTACTGATTTTCAAATATTTAAAAGAGAAACCTTTAAGATGACGTCACGTGACAGGTAATGACGTCATCATTACGTCATTGTAATATGCAGTGTATTGCACTAATGCCTTTCATCCCTGAAAGTTTCATTGCAATTGCTCTTTAGGAACTATGCAAAAAGCCGCTTAGAACGAATTGTGCGTTATGTCAATGACTTCCTGTCTGAAAAATACAAATTAAAAAAAAACTAGACATGATTGCATTTGTGCACAAATGCCGAGCTGTTTCGTCATAACTTTTTCAAATTACTCAACTGAATTTGAAAGTTTTTTTTTGTATTCAAAGCAGTTATGACGTATCAAGCCTGTTTAAAAAAGAATTTGGATTATACCACGTTTTGTAAGCAATTTATGACTAAAAGGTGCAAAACATAGAAAAAATCATAAAAAATCATGTGATGACGTCATCATGACGTCATTTCAGAATTTACAAGAACTTGCCAATATCTAACAGCCTACCAAGTTTCAACATGATCGCACTAATACTTCGCGAGATATACGACTTCAAAAAAGGCACCTTTAATGCCGCGTCACGTGACCGCCGATGACGTCATCGATCTAAAATTTCACACATATGATGGCTGCCTGACGATCAACATATGTGTAAATTTTGAAGTGATTACACAAAACTTCACCACACACATCTTCAAAAAGTCCATTTTGAACAGTTTTTAACCTGCCACTAGAGGGCGCTCGTGTGTATCGTGACGTCATCGGTATTTTTTTTAAAATGCACACTCTTGCCAGACACTAACATCGTT
Source organism: Pisaster brevispinus (assembly GCA_023634235.1). NCBI lineage: Eukaryota > Metazoa > Echinodermata > Asteroidea > Forcipulatida > Asteriidae > Pisaster > Pisaster brevispinus. The sequence continues at coordinate 15,253,281 of JAMKCF010000011.1, read as the reverse complement.
GAAAGTATTTTCATAACTTTTAGCACTTTTGAATTACGAGGCACTTCCGGTTTCGACCGGAAATAGAGGTCATGTGAGGTCACGCACACTGAATAAAATGAAGACCTAATATATCCCTATACAATCCCGCAAACAAAAACCTACGGTCTCTTGTGGCTGATTTGTTACAGATTTTCAAATATTTAAAATAGAAACCTTTAAGATGACATCATGTGACAGGTGATGACGTCATCATTACGTCATTGTAATATGCAGTGTATTGCACTAATGTCTTTCATCACTGAAAGTTTCATTGCAATTGCTCTTTAGGAACTAGGCAAAAGGCCACATAGACCGAACGTGCGTTATCTTAATGGCTTTTATTACTGAAACAAACAAATAAAAAAAATAAACTAGACATGATTGCATTTGTGCACAAATGCCGAGCTGTTTCGTCATAACTTTTTCAAATTACTCAACTGAATTTGAAAGTTTTTTTTGTACTCAAAGCAGTTACGACGTATCAAGCCTGTTTAAAAAAGAATTTAGATTATACCACGTTTTATAAGCAATTTATGATTAAAAGGTGCAAAAAATTGAAAAAATCATAACAAATCACGTGATGACGTCATCATGACGTCATTTCAGAATTTACAAGAACTTGCCAATATCTAACATCCTACCAAGTTTCAACATGATCGCACTAATACTTCGGGAGTTATACGACTTCAAAAAAGGCACCTTTAATGCCGCGTCACGTGACCCCCGATGACGTCATCGATTTGAAATTTCACACATATGATGGCTGCCTGACGATCAACATATGTGTAAATTTTGAAGTGATTACACAACATTTCTCCACACACATCTTCAAAAAGTCAATTTTGAACAGTTTTTAACCTGCCGCTAGAGGGCGCTCTTGTGTATTGTGACGTCATCGGTATTTTTTTTTAAATGCACACTCTTGCCAGACACTAACATCGTTGAAAGTATTTTCATAACTTTTAGCACTTTTGAATTACGAGGCACTTCCGGTTTCGACCCGAAGTAGAGGTCATGTGAGGTCACGCACACTGAATAAAATGAAGACCTAATTTATCCCTATACAATCCCGCAAACAGAAACCTACGGTCTCTTGTGGCTGATTTGTTACAGATTTTCAAATATTTAAAATAGAAACCTTTAAGATGACGTCACGTGACAGGTGATGACGTCATCATTACGTCATTGTAATATGCAGTGTATTGTACTAATGTATTTCATCACTGAAAGTTTCATTGCAATTGCTCTTTAGGAACTATGCAAAAAGCCGCTTAGAACGAAGTGTGCGTTATGTCAATGGACTTCCTGTCTGAAAAATACAAATTAAAAAAAAAAAAATAAATAAAAAAAAAAAAATAAAAAAAAAAAAACTTTAACGAAAACAAGAGCTGTTTCGCTGCGCTGCGCTGCGAAACAGCTAAAAAATAAAAAATAATAAAAAAAACTTTAACGAAAACAAGAGCTGTTTCGCAGCGCTGCGCTACGAAACAGCTAAAAATAAAAAAAAACTAGACATGATTGCATTTGTGCACAAATGCCGAGCTGTTTCGTCATAACTTTTTCAAATTACTCAACTGAATTTGAAAGGTTTTTTTTGTACTCAAAGCAGTTACGACGTATCAAGCCTGTTTAAAAAAGAATTTAGATTATACCACGTTTTATAAGCAATTTATGATTAAAAGGTGCAAAAAATTAAAAAAATCATAAAAAATCACGTGATAACGTCATCATGACGTCATTTCAGAATTTACTAGAACTTGCCAATATCTAACATCCTGCTAAGTTTCAACATGATCGCACTAATACTTCGGGAGTTATACGACTTCAAAAAAGGCACCTTTAATGCCGCGTCACGTGACCCCCGATGACGTCATCGATTTGAAATTTCACACATATGATGGCTGCCTGACGATCAACATATGTGTAAATTTTGAAGTGATTACACAGAACTTCTCCACACACATCTTCAAAAAGTCCATTTTGAACAGTTTTCAACCTGCCGCTAGAGGGCGCTCTTGTGTATTGTGACGTCATCGGTATTTTTTTTTAAATGCACACTTTTGCCAGACACTAACATCGTTGAAAACATTTTCATAACTTTTAGCACTTTTGAATTACGAGGCACTTCCGGTTTCGACCGGAAGTAGAGGTCATGTGAGGTCACGCACACTGAATAAAATGAAGACCTTATTTATCCCTATACAATCCCGCAAACAGAAACCTACGGTCTCTTGTGGCTGATTTGTTACAGATTTTCAAATATTTAAAATAGAAACCTTTAAGATGACGTCACGTGACAGGTGATGACGTCATCATTACGTCATTGTAATATGCAGTGTATTGCACTAATGTCTTTCATCACTGAAAGTTTCATTGCAATTGCTCTTTAGGAACTAGGCAAAAGGCCGCATAGACCGAACGTGCGTTATCTTAATGGCTTTTATTACTGAAACAGACAAATAAAAAAAAAATAAATAAAAAAAAAAAAAAATAAAATAAAAAAAACTTTAACGAAAACAAGAGCTGTTTCGCAGCGCTGCGCTACGAAACAGCTAAAAATAAAAAAAAAAAACTTTAACAAAAACAAGAGCTGTTTCGCAGCGCTGCGCTACGAAACAGCTAAAAATAATAACAAAAACTTTAACGAAAACAAGAGCTGTTTCGCAGCGCTGCGCTACGAAACAGCTAAAAAGGAAAAACTAGAGCTAATTGCATTTGTGCACAAATGCCGAGCTGTTTCGCCATAACTTTTTCAAATTACTCAATTGAATATGAAAGTTTTTTTGTATTCAAAGCAGTTATGATGTTTCAAGCCTGTTTAAAAACGAATTTGGATAATACCACGTTTTATTAGCAATTTATTACAAAAAGGTGCAAAATATTTTTAAAATCATAAAAAATCATGTGATGACGTCATCATGACGTCATTTCACAATTAACACAAACTTGCCTATATCTAACAACCTACCAAGTTTCAACATGATCGCTCTAATACTTCGGGAGATATACGACTTCAAAAAAGGCACGTTTAATGCCGCGTCACGTGACCCCCGATGACGTCATTGATCTGAAACTTCACACATATGATGGCTGTCTGACAGTCAACATGTGTGTAAATTTTGAAGTGATTACACAAAACTTCTCCACACACATCTTCAAAAAGTCCATTTTGAACATTTTTCAACCTGCCGCTAGAGGGCGCTTGTGCGTATCATGCCAGACACTAACATCGTTGAAAGCATGTTCATAACATTTAGCACTTTTGAATTACAAGGCACTTCCGGTTTCGACCGGAAGTAGAGGTCATGTGAGGTCACGCACACTGAATAAAATGAAGACCTAATTATTCCCTATACAATCCCGCAAACAGAAACCTACGGTCTCTTGTGGCTGATTTGTTACTGATTTTCAAATATTTAAAATAGAAACCTTTAAGATGACGTCACGTGACAGGTGATGACGTCATCATGACATCATTGTTTGAGGGGCATTATTGCACCAATGCCTTTCATCACTGTAAGTTTCATTGCAATTGCTCTTTGGGAACTATGCAAAAGGCGCTTAGAACAAATCGTGCATTATCTCAATGACTTCCTGTCTGAAAAATAAATATTTAAAAAAAAATAATAAAAAAAAAAAAAACTTTAACGAAAACAAGAGCTGTTTCGCTGCGCTGCGCTGCGAAACAGCTAAAAATAAAAAAAACTTTAACGAAAACAAGAGCTGTTTCGCTGCGCTATGCTGCGAAACAGCTAATTATAATAATAATACAAAAATGGAACTCTTTGCAACATTACTTGTTTCTTCAAGAAACTTTTATTCCTTCAAAAAGTGATGTATTATAATACTGCTTCCTGATAAACTTGGATGCAGAAAACATTTTACTGAAAGCATTTCATCAACACCCTGATTTAGAAAAAAACTGAATTTTAAAAATCTCAATTGCACAAACTTGTCATTTACAAAGTTACATGTATGTACAGTTTCCATTGGAGAATGGGATCTTATTTCATTTGTCAAGTACTCCAAGAAGAGCAGTAACCATTACACAGGGAGACTTCAAAGGAAAGTATGTCAACTGGTGTAATGTTGGTAGAACTTCTTACTCTGCCAAATCAACTGTTTGGATTTGACTCATTAAGCACTATATACATGTAGCTCAAAGCAAATTATTTCCAATTCTATCAAGCAATTGAGTGTTGTGTCATCATGGACTGAAAGGTTGTGATTATTAGCTTGAACATTGTTGAGCTTAAATGCTTGAGATGGAATCAAAGTACATGCAACCTTTTGCAACCTTTGAAACTGCAGCTTTCAATGTGTCTTCTAGTGCATAAACTTAAGATGTATTCTATGAGCAAGGAGTATTGTTGACATGGTTGAAGAGTTCCAATTATCAACATCAGTGTTGACATACTTACACTATCCCAAACATTATACAACTGATAAACCCTTCATCTATCATTTTCTCTTCTGGAAGTTTCGTAGTTCAGTGCATCTGTACTCTTCCAGGTTCCACATCTTGAGCACTGCGCTATGAATCATTTGCACAAACAAATGAGGCCAGATTTTCTCCAGTGCATTCTGCTTTTTGTTTATGGCGATAGCCTCTGATGTTAACTCCTTGATGTAGGTACGCGCAAATACTGCCCTTGACATTCGTTCCTGGGTAAAGTCAAAAGGAAAAAACTATACAATATGAATAGACTGGTGATCAATTTCATAGAGCTGTTTAACAACTAATAATAATATGCAGTTCTTATAAAGCACTTTATCAAACCTGAGGGCATCTCAAAGTGTATTTATCCCATACAGTTTATGAAAAGTATTTTAAACTAGAGCTCCATCATACTTATAAATGAATACCCAGCTGACTTGAGACTAGGATTCTGACTCGACCAAAGTGACTAAAGACTCGGAATGGGACTGTTAAGCAGCAATTCTATCTGGTATACCAACCTGCAGTAACCCCTCCAGAACTTGTTCATTGTAATACTGCAAGCCAGCCCTGCCAACATTCTCAGATGATGTCTTCAGATCTGCATTCAGCTGCTTCTTGGCTTTGAGCTCAAGCTCTGAGAGTGCTTGGGTGTTGCGTCTGCAGTGGTCCCCTAGGAGCCCAAGTAAGCGCGAGGGAGGTAACTGGGAGGTGGTGATGTGGGATATGGGTGCAAAGAGGTTCTCAGCATGCTTACGGTCTAACTCAGACACCTGTCAGGAACAAGGCATTCAAATTATTTCTTCTGAGAAAGTAACACATTGATACACGTAAGTACACCATTGAAAATAATGATTTGAACAGTCATTGTTGGCTGTCAATATTTCGCATCTCCTCAAAACTGAAAACATATCATTCAGAACAACTTCTCAGGGTAAAACACTAAGAAAATGTTCTGAATTATAAAGGAAAACTTACTTCTATAATAAATAAACTATTGAACTGAGTTCGAGACTTTATTTATCATAGAATTTGCAGAAAACTATATTTGGTCATTACCAATATTGCACACACAAAAAATAAGTTCTCTTTTAAGCATTATTACCTCTTTGTTATTAATTTCCTTGATGGAGAGATGTGAGAGTCTGAAGAGAAGGTAAGGTTTCCAGAGAGAGAACATTGTGAGTGGATTACCCTCACTGGCTATAGTGATATTTTCTAGTCGACGTAGTGACGTTAAGGCATTCAACTGTTGTAGACTGTTCAGGTTACACTCACTGATCAAGACCGTCTGATAAGGAAATATAAGACTGTTACTCTAAACCCAGTGTACAACCAATCTGCGAAACAATGATGTTTGTTACTAGTGATGAGATATCTCTGAGTGCATTCAGACATAGCACTACAATCAGTTTCAAGTAGGTTTAACTCATTTGAAACATCATGAGGTTGAACTCTGAAATGCAACATGAGTTAGATCAAACCAAAGACTGTCCAGCCAAAGGGTTTACTAGTAACCGCTTTGGGTTTATCTTTTAACACTGTGTTTGGACGGAATAAAAATGACCATATCAGGCGTTAATCAAAATGCTGACCTGTCGACCAGTATGATTGTTACATAATGGAAGAATCAAAATATCGATCAATGAATTGGTAGGATGGTTAAGTGAAGACAGCATTAAATAAATGAGGTGCTGATTTGCCCAGTTTTTGCAAGGAGGATCCTGGGAGAGTTCTGATAAAACATCTGAATTTTGAAAAACAACAAGTTCCTCAATGTGAGGTAATTGCTGGCTTCACTCACTCTGGTTTATAACTACAATTTAATCAATCTCACTGACTGCAAAAATGTCACTATTGGCAGCTGTTTTTAACACTCTAAATATTACATACAGCACAGGCTTCATGTGAATGGACAGGATGTTAGTGTGTGAGGTCACGTTCTTGTTTTACCTATCAAAAACCAGTTCAAATCTAACCTTAGTACACTGTCTGAACATAGCTTCTGATGACAGTTGGATATCGTTTGCAAAACTCTTGAAGATGTGGGGGCGGGCCAGTGGAGCAAAATCAACAATTGTTCAACATGAAGTGCAACCACAATAGAAGAGACTAGAGGTGGTCATTGATCCAGGGAGCCTTCATATAGGTAGGTTTGGATTAATTCTTCTTCCATCACACCACTACTAGAAATGTGATGATGAAACATAATGAAAGAACTTGGGGTACATGTGATTTCCCAGGCAAAAAGATCCAGTCAGTTATTATTGATATCATCTACTCACAGCAACATTTGGGAATCGTATCCTGATTTTGTGTAGATGTTTAGCGACCTCTTCAAAGTCAATGAACTTGAATGAGACTGTGGTGACAGAGCCTGCAGCCTGAACACCCCAGTTCTTATCCAGGGCTTCCATAGAACCAGCACCATAAAGATTCAAAGTGTCACCCTCCAGCTCAGCTAAGTGGCAGGCCTCAGAAGAGATGCTGATTGTGGGCAAGAAAAATAAGACGAGAGAAGCAATATCAGTGTCATTCACATAGAACTAAACAATTTGTATTTTCTCTGTGTACCATTTTGGTGGCATCTTGACAGAACTGCACACCCAGTAATGTTAACATGTTATTCTGTCTGCAGAAATGTGCTGTGCATAATATGTTTTGCTTATAATGCCTTATAATGATCAGGTATTTTTTTAACATTTCTACTTGAAAACCAAAGATGGCCATTTGTTCTCATCAGCTTAGGTGTCCCATTTATCAGTCAATTCCAATAGTTTTAATCTATATTTCTACATATCTAGGTTGTTTGGTTATTTTTGTTTTTGTGCATGTATTCCTCATATATTCTATTGCTGACTGCAATGAACTGCCTCTTGTTTGTAACCTGTTGATAGAATGCAGCCTTTGATGTCTAAAGTTGCTCTGTGTGTATTTCCGTAGCTAAGTCACATTCATGCATTAAGGACATATACCTATAAGCTACATGTTGCTTTCTATGGGTTCATCTACAGTCTACTCCTATGTTTCACAAATGTCAATATAATGTATTATGTACAGTGTAGTATATTGTATTGTAATACATTTGGTTTATTTTTTAACACTGTAGAAATAAATTGACAAAATTTAACTGAACTGAACTGACTGCTGTGCTATGTACGTATTAAGTTGTATCTTACTTTGCTAGTAGGTCTGGAGTAGGTGCCTTACTGGATTTTCTGGACTCGGAGTGCATTGATGCACGTGAGGATGCTCTACTCTTATCATCTAGTAGGTCCATAGACTGGCTCCGGTCAGTGTCCATGTCACCAGACCTGTCAAATTACAAGTTCTGATATCTGAAAAACTACCTCTTTTTCTTAAAGAGAAACATGACATTAACAGATTTAAACAGTCTATGTACTGTACAGTATGTGTAAGCATCAATGAAAACGATGGGTGGGACTCATGACATGCCGTAGGGATGACTTATAACATATAAGGTCTAAATAACCAAGGAGTAATTTAGATCTATACCCACACTGTACACAAAGTATTTTTTAAATATTGTTATTCATCGAAGATATTTCCACATTGTACTAAATTACCTATGGGAATCGACCTGTACTGCAACATTTCAATGTGTGTATATTTATGGTTTGGTTTTGCCCATGACACAAGCACTAGATTCATTTTATGGACTCATCTCATTTTGATTTTTGAATCTCTAGCTTTATGGCTAACAACTCAGATTCCTTAGGAAAAGCTTAACTTCAGATATGACTGCCTTTTTCTTGCAGCTGACCAGCCAATGACTGAATTATCTCTGACCTGTACTTATCAACCTTTCAATCAATTTATCAACAAGGTCCAAAATTATAGAGCTGGTTAAACAGAAAATAACTGCACAACAAATATCCTTTACAAAAATACTGGGAACTATTCCAATAACACACATATCATGGTATTTGGACCAGTGAACTTTCTACTAAGCAAATGCTGTTTTATTTAACAACCATGTGTGCTTAAGCACTCAACATTGTAAGAACATTTGTTGCCACTTTTTTTTTTAGTAACAAAATAAGTAATTTGTTTTGAAGCATACAATCTACTAACCACGAAAAGATCTTGCTTACGACAGCCAAATTTTCAGGCAACATACACTGCCTATAATTTGTCCTTGCTAATTTATGATGAGCAAATCTGTTCATCAAGCATTGTCCACTTTCTGCTTTTAAAAAATCTGAAACTGAACTATGAATATGGCTGTGATCCGACAAAGCACGGTGAAAGAAAATTGGGAGGTGAGTAGGTGCTGTACTAACCCTGGTCTGCTGTACATGTTGTCTGGGGTTGAAGACTCCCTCTCTTTACTCATACTATAAGGGCCTGGTTGCAGATGAATTGTCTTAGCCATAGCTGTACTCTTGGTTACCTCCCATTGTCTTGCAGCATTGTTAATTGCTAACCTTCTCTTCTCCTTGAAAAATAAACAATTATTTACAGTCAATCATAAAGTTGGTAAGTGAAATATTTCGTTGGCCTTTTCTGCTAAGAAAAAAAATGTCTGTGCTCAGTGAGTTTGACTACTGAGAACTCTTATAAATCCATGGTACCTGGTGTCACCATCCTGGGCTTGTACCACATAGGGTCTCAGGTATGTAGCACCAACAAGTCTTATAAATCCATGGTACCTGGTGTCACCATCCTGGGCTTGTACCACATAAGGTCTCAGGTATGTAGCACCAACAAGTCCTATAAAACCATGGTACCTGGTGTCACCATCCAAGAAGACTTGTTGACATTATGTATGTTGGATGAACTATTGTAAAAACTACATGTGATGTAACATTCAGTAACAGATGACTATTCTCCACCACAAGTTGAACTTCAAACTGAAGCCTAGATATTCTGCCATGCAAAGCCATGGGAAACACAAGACTTTGTCATGATAGGACAATGGCAAGCAACCCTTCTACACACAAGTACCACAGAATCCACAAAATACAAAACCTTCCCGGTTTGCATTGAGTGCATGGGTTTTCTTCTGCTTGTACAGCTGGTGGTATTGATGTGGAAACCTTTGGCTTGTGTACTGTGGACCTAATAATAATAATAATGATAATAATTAAAACTTGTAAAGCGCCATCTATCTAAGACTAAACTTATTCCGAGGCGCATAAAAACCAAACAAAAAACAGAGAGAGTAACAAAAAAGATTACAAATTACGTAGCTTAGAAAGAATTAAGAGCACATTGAATAAAACAGATTTACATTTAAACATGTCGGCAAAAACAAGTGGTAAAAAATAACAAACAGAAAGTCAATCATAAGAAATATTGAATAGGTGAGTTTTTAGCAATGTTTTGAAAATGTCCAGAGACTTTGTAGCTCGGATATGTAAAAGAAGAGAGTTCCAGAGAGTGGGTGCAGATACAGAAAAAGCGCGAACGCCGTTGGAAATGGTTGTTTTAGGGACAGTTAAAAGAAGTTGGTTTGTAGAGCGAAGATTGCGAGTTGGCGTATATGGTGAGAGAATTTCTTTGAGATAGTGAGGAGCCCTATCATTCAAAGCTTTCCAGGCAAGCAAAATGATTTTGAATTTAATTCTTTGACAGACTGGGAGCCAGTGAAGCTGTTTCAACACAGGTGTGATGTGATCATCACAGTCTCCTGTGGCATTTTGTGGAAAGAGCCAGTTGGGCAGGAGAGTGTACCCTCATCTTCTACTTCACGCTAGCAATGGGTGCATGGGTTTCTTCTGTTAGTACAGCTGGTATTATGTGGAAACCCTATGGCTTGTGTACTGTGGACTTGATCTCCACAGTCTCCTGTGGCATTTGTGGAAAGGGCCAGTTGGGCAGGAGAGTGAACCGATAGATAGTAATATGGTTTTAATGGTTTTAAGTTACTTGAGAGACCTCAATGGTCTCTAAGTTAATCACAGAGGTACAAAACCTTGATTTTGATAGATCTGTTACTACCTACATGGGTTTGTTTGTTACAATAATCATTCACTGTCATACCTTTAGAACCACCAGCTTACTGGTTTCTTTCTTTTTTTCTTCTTCTTTCTTGACAGCAGTGTTAGAAATTCTTCTCTCGTCCTCCTAAAAACAGAAAGAAAGAAAACACAAGAGTTTTGCATCTTTATACTGTTTCCTTCTTTCTTTTCTTTTAATGGAAAACTGACTTTAACAACATGACTTGATTTGATTTCAACTGCAACAATTTCAACTTGAAACCAATAACAGCTTGATCAACTTCAGTACAAAATCTGATGGGATTAACATGGGAAAACTGCTGAAATATATGTTGTGATTGGGTTTAACATGTTTATCTTTTCTTTACCGTTATTCTCTTCATATCCAACTGCCTTATCTGTTTGACATTTCTCAGAATTATGGACTTGTAGTTGATGTCCTGAGAGAATGGGTTACCATCAAGGGAGACCTCCGACAGTGACGGTGCATCGGCAATACAGGAAATATCTTCATAACTGGATAGAAAAGTAATGGCTGACTTTATCACAAGACAAATTATAGCACGGGGCTTCATTTTAACAACTTCACTTTTACTAATCACGTACTGCTTTGAATTTATTTTCAGCTTACAAAGAAATTCATCCTCATGAAACAAACCATTTATCAGAAATTGTTAACTTTTTTTCTAAAGCATTTGTAAAGAGTAGAATCAAAAGAGATTTAATAAAGGACCTAGCAGTACACAAACTAACTGTTGTGGCTTTTGTACAGTGTTTTAAGATCACATTACAGTGAAAATATTTTGTTCTTCCAAAATACACATGAGAGGAATCGCCCATAGAAGATCCACAGGATCTGAGGTTACAGAATGTTGACTGGCATAGTAAACCCTATATGACATGAACCATGACAACCATAGACAGAGTGCCTGGATATACCTTGTGATACAGTTGAAGCTCAAGAACAGTCTCTGTAAACTGGGAAGATAATCCACATCAGACTGAAATAAAATGACACAAATTTCAATAGCAAACACAGATTACATTTATCTGGGAAATAAAAAACAATCAATACTATATGTCTGCCATTTCCTCACCCAAAAAACTAATGTAACTTGAAAAGTCCACCTCCAAACTACTTTCTTGACTCACCACAGTGATAATTTTGTTACGTCTAAGATTGAGTTCAGCCAGTGCTTCCATCCCAGCCATGTTGTTGACATGAGTAATGTTGTTACCAGCAAGGTTCAAGACACGTAGCTCCTCCAGGTGACCAAGATTCTCTACTTTCTCAATCTGGTTGCCATGGAGATCTAGCACATCTAGTTTGGTCATTGCATTCAGGTTCTCTATTTTCTTGATTCTGTTGTTTAAACGAGTAATGAAAAATTAGGATTACTTTATAGGGTCATTCCATGCCAACTCACCTGATGGCAGGCACCCCAAAACACCTTTTTATAGTGGTTATTTGAAAGCATGGGACATTACTGACATATTTACAAATGTTTCCCAATAATACTTTGCAGCCATTCTACTTGTGTGCGAAAAAAAGTTGGTTTCTTTATTGCTTAACTCCTTTACTCTTCACATTTTCACGAGTGTACAAACAGTGGGCTGGGTGTAATGGGTGGGAGGTGGGTATGCTTTCTAAAATAAAATAAAAAGATATTGTCATTTTGTATCATGCCAGTAAACGATGGCTAAGCTTTGTTCAAAACTTCCCTCAAGACTCACCTAATGAGGACTGCATAACTTTCCCTTCTCCTAATGTGTCACTGCGCCATGAGCATCTTTAAGATGGATACCGGCGCATTATAAATGCCCATTATTATTATTATTATTATTAAGCTCACTGTAGAATCATTAATTTGTACACATTTTTGCAGATTAAAAGTGAGTGAGTTACTCACAGCCATCATATCGCACATCTTGTAGCTAGCTTTCAATGCATGAATCAACAGCGGAACTTGGCTTGAATTCAAGTTGTTATATGGACTGTATAGCCATAACTTCCCTCCCTCAATTAACTGGACCCAATTCATAATGACATTTCAGAGCACCCAGTGTGATTTCAGAGCACCCAATGCCTACCTGTTCTTCCCCAACATGAGCACCCTGAGTGATTTCAAGGCACCTAGTCCTGTGATTTCCTCAAGGTGGTTGTCATACAGGTCCAGGAAGATGAGCCTCCTCAGGCCTGTCAGGTGCTCTATTTTCCGGATACTGTTGTGCTGGAAATTGAGTAATCTGAGATGGTCTTCTCCTTCTAGGATGGGGCATATGGTCAGCCTCCTTCTGTTAAGTCAAAGAATTTGTCTGATCTCTGAACATTTTCTTTAAAATACAGCTTTAGACATGTAAAAATGAGAAGAGTTCAAGTGCCATGAATGAAAAGAAACTTGAGATCTACAGAAAATTGGATTGGCAGAAAGAAACCAAACCAGAAACAATGTTTAAAGTAAGAGTACCTGTCCAGATTCAGTCTGTCTGGGTTAGCTGCCCTTTCTTCTGGCGATCTGTATATGATAGGAACACCTGGAATGGATGGACTCTCAGCTACCATCACCTTATCACCTGTAATCACAGTGTATTGTTTTCATTTTATAGATGGTTCAATATTGATTTGTGAATCATGCACCCATTAAAATCATGTTTTTCAAAAAAATGTCAATCAACAAATCTGTGAAAATTTCACATGGGTGAGTCATTGCTGATAAGAAGATCTGAAACTAGGATGTTGAAGATAAGGTTCAAGGTTCAAGGTTCTAGGTTCAATGGTTCACCGAGCAAACATACAAATCTTAATTCAGATCAAGTTTGAAATTTATCTTCCCTACATTCAGTTAAATCAATGGATAAGACCTTGGTTAGCCTGAGCGGGGTATGAAATAGCACTTATAGGCATGATACTTGACCCTTGGAAAAAATTTGGAAAATTTTATGAGTATAAGGGTGACATTCATATACGTAAAGTAAAAGCTTTTTTAAAGACGTTTTCAGCTATTTAGTTAACAACTTTGCAAAGTTTTTGAGGGCTATATAATCAGAAATCAGATTAAAGCAGGAAAAATATCTTGCCTGAATTAAGAGGTGCATTTTGTTCCATAAATTTGAACTTGTAATCAATGTTTTGTCATTTTATCTTCAAGTCTAGCCCTGAAGGACTTTTACTTCATCAATACTTCATCAATACTTCATCAATACTTCATCAATACTTCAGTAACATCCATTCTTTGTACTGTACTTTAAACCTTACATGTACTTGTAAGAAAATAGTTTCACCCCATTGACGTTTCATGGCAATTATATTTAATACTAGGGTTTAGACATCAATTTTCTTTATTAATCCATTATTTACGTGAAATAATCCAATGTTGGAAAATACTAGTTTGTTCCTCCTCTCAATGAAATGTTGCATGGCCCAATTTCAACTGAAATAGAAATTATCTAAGAAGTTTTCTGCACACAAGTTTGACATATGATGCTGTTTTAAAACGAAAAAAACAAAAAACCTTTTGCATATGCCAAGTAAAATGCACAAAATACATGCAACTGTAACGTGCTAAATTGTTTGCATGGCTGATGGACATCATGAGATAATGTGATTTAGACAATAACTCATTTTTAATTAACTACCTACTCCCTAATTATTGGGGGATTTTTTTTGTGCAGTTCCTTAAATGAAAGCCTGTAGCTTGTCTTGAATCTAAAAAATTTGAAATTTAAAGTCCAAATCTAAATTTTGGGGTCTAGTCGGCTAAAAATCGGACTTTGCATCCTTAATACCCATTGTACACATGAGGCACTGGTGCAGGCACAATTTTTTCTCGCAGAACGGTTGTGCATATCTTGTGTATTAAGATTTTCTGGTGTTTACACGTTCTTCTGATGTACATAATCTTATTGTTAGTTCTGCAACTTCATCAAAGATGACTGAATGACAAGGCAAACTGTGTAAACTTCAGCCACAACAATGTTTCTTACCAACAGGTTTTGGAACATTACTTTGGATTGAGTACATTCACTCTAATGTAACCTAACAATTCCACAGAAACACAAACTGCAGGCAAAACCTTTTTTAGCAATGAAGAAAATATATTTTGGCATTTACTCACATTTTCCAATTTAACAAAAAAATAACTTTTGATGTGTTAGGTTTTGCTCTTCACATTTTTAGGTGTTCGGGTGAAGCCCCTAAACCTCTTGTTTTTGTTCCTTTAAAAACTTTTTTAAAATATTTTTTTATAATACCCGGGCTTGAATTTTACACTGGACCGCAGGCCAGAGGCAAGTGATTTTAGCGTTAGGCCAGTAAACTTACGACTGTACAAGTCCGGCGGTCTTGTGCTTTTGAATAATAACAACACCTCACTGCATTTTAATTTAAAATGATAAACATAAAAATCTTTCAATTCTCTTGAGTATTGAAGTATTACTCATAAGAAAAATGAGATAAATCTTCTCTTAATGCTTGTTCTAAAAACAGCTCAAATGTGAAACTGTGTAGATAGTGTTCTTCTCATTTTGATTCCGGTCTTGTAACAAATATTCTAGTCCAGTGGAAGTTTTCAGCTACAAGCCCTGTAGTCTTTTTACCCCAAATTCGAGCCCTGTATACTTATTTATTTATTTATTTATTTTTGTTTTCATTACTTCTTCTTTGAAATGGCGATCGTCCAGAAAAAAGACATACTTGCAAAGATCATCCTTGAAACTTCACGTAAGAATAATTAAAACTAAACCATTGTTGTGATGGTATGACAACGTCATCAGGTGACAGTTACACATATATACGCCACATGAGAGGTCTTGATTAACTGAACAAAACTTGTGTTGACATTACCTCAGTTTGACCTTGTCTCCTTGTCAAACCCGTAAGTGAATAAATAATCTGAGCCTCATTTTGAGGTCTGTAGCCAAAGGGAATTTGAACGTGGTTCCTGTGTCTGAAATAAAAATTGCCCCTTGGCCTTTCCAAATTAGGAATGATAACATCATCAATCTTTTGACAGCCCAACGGAAACTGCTAAAACCTCTTGCAAGCTAAAAATTGTTTTAACTAAGTAGTATGCTTCTCGATCGAATAAAGGAAGTGCATCGACATTTTTGAAGTGTCCAGTTATTATTGTTAGTGAAATATTATGTCACTTTGACATAAAAAAACAAAACCACTTGTGATTTGAATAAATTAGTCTATGATCGGAGCTGGGTTAATCAGATTATCTGTTGTTCAATGGCTTGAAAAACATTTATCTCTGCAGCATTGAATGATAGTCAGGATAGTGTAGAAAAGTTAATCTTGGAGGAAGTATGATATTAAACTTTCCAGCAGATGGAAAATGTTTTATATTTTAAACATTTATTTCTGAAAGCCCCAATTTCTTTAGAATTAAAGTTGATTTTGTCATACAATGTTTTGAGCAATGGAATTTGAATGAGGGGACATTAATAGCATCTTACATGTAAGATTTCAATTATGAACAAGTAGCTTGAAAATGTGTTTGCCCTGCACCAAAACCTTCCAGCCAGGGACCCAGTATCTTTGTACAGCAGCAAGTCCTACATGGGATACTTCAAGCCTAAGCTTTGATGAACATAAAATCCCTTCCTTTTTCCCCTTCAAAAGCAAATGTTCAGGCTTGCCAAAAATGAACCACAGTGTAAATGCAAATTTCAAATTACAATCGAGAAATAGTAAATTAAAACAGAATGATGTACTCACAAGTAAAGATAGTAATGTTAGCAGCTAGTAGAGCAAGAACAAAGAAAGCGTAGGAACAGTAATAAGAAAAGAAGAAGAATAGTTTATTAGTAAAGAATATACTTCTTTGATTTGTTTCTTTATGAAAGGTTGATGCAGAGATTGAACACATGATTGTTTTTATAAAATACTCATTTCATTCAAACCTCCTCAAGACACCTTTGTCAAATTGTTTGCCATTTTCTTCTGGATTCTTTCAACACTACTTTACAACTTCAGTGTAATTCTTAAAAGGTCAAATGTCTGTGTAGACATTGTAGTTTGCATTGGTACAATAATGAAGGTCTGTTAAAGGGCTAGATTGTGAAATGAAACTGACAGAATGTCTTCATCTTGTGTGGTAGCTATCACAACCTGACAAGTCAGTAATTGAATACATTGTAAAGTAGGGTAAAGTTAGAACTACACTTTGTTGACAATTCAGGGGTCTGTTGCATTCTTATTAGTTGTAAGAATTACATGTTTGCTATGGCCAGCTGCAACTGATGTTTAATCACTCCCAACTAAAAAAAAGCAAAAATATTTAATACTAAATTTTAAGTTCCTATTTAGTGAAAATTGTGCAGTGAAGCTTAAAACACTCTTTAAATCCACACGTTAAGTGCACAACTTCAGAAATCTCTTTTTTGAGGCATTGCATGGTGAGGTATTAATGTATATTTGGTTTGCCGTAACACCATGTGTATATCTACTTTGCTGTGTAGATTTGTTCTTTGTGAACTAGGTCTTGCTCTACTCTACTTTATTAATAACGAGAAGTCCCCTCGATCCACTAAGCAAAAGTAGTAGTCCCGGCCGGTTTCCTACCTTCCGCCCAGGTAGTAGTTAATAAGCAGGACAGTTCTTTTCAGAACTAAGTAGTCTGCCGAATTTCCGAAATCTACTCCGTGGCAGTAGAATAAAGCAAGATCTAGTTCCCAAAGAACAAATCTACACAGCAGAATAGATATACACATGGTGTTACCGCAAACCGAATATACATTCAGAAATCTCAATTGTGATGACAAATATCAAAAGTGCCATTACACACAGGTCTACAATGATATCATAAGCCCTTTCCACACTACTCTATTCCCGGCCTTTTCACACTATGATCGCTTTACCCCCGGTCTGCCCCGGCAAATAGGCAAATACGGGAATAACCACCCTGCTACGGAGTAGGGGTAAGCGAGAAAACCCTAGGGTAGTCTTAATCCCCCAGGGAATAACTGCTAGTGGGAAACGAAAGCATGTTTTGCTTACCCCCTGTTTACATGGCAGACAGCCAAAGGTCAGAGTGATAAACAGCTGAGGTCACGACACGCACATGAAACAAAGGTCTGAGTGATAAACAGCTGAGGTCACGACACGCACATGAAACAAAGGTCAGAGTGATAAACAGCTGAGGTCACGACATGCACATGAAACAAAGGTCAGAGTGATAAACAGCTGAGGTCACGACACGCACATGAAACAAAGGTCAGAGTGATAAACAGCTGAGGTCACGACACGCACATGAAACAAAGGTCAGAGTGATAAACAGCTGAGGTCACGACACGCACATGAAACAAAGGTCAGAGTGATAAACAGCTGAGGTCACGACACGCACATGAAACAAAGGTCAGAGTGATAAACAGCTGAGGTCACGACACGCACATGAAACAAAGGTCAGAGTGATAAACAGCTGAGGTCACGACACGCACATGAAACAAAGGTCAGAGTGATAAACAGCTGAGGTCACGACACGCACATGAAACAAAGGTAAGAGTGATAAACATCTGAGGTCACGACACGCACATGAAACAAAGGTCAGAGTGATAAACAGCTGAGGTCACGACACGCACATGAAACAAAGGTCAGAGTGATAAACAGCTGAGGTCACGACACGCACATGAAACAAAGGTCAGAGTGATAAACAGCTGAGGTCACGACACGCACATGAAACAAAGGTCACTGTCTGCGTTATCTATTTCTTTAGATTGTTTGGAAATATTTATAAATTTTTGTTGTGTTTTATAAAAATAATAAATGTCAGGTGAAATATATCTTACGCCATATGTTTAGAAAATGTTAAAATTTTTCAAAAATTTAATTTTGTAACAGGTTAAATTTATACTTGTTTGCAGGGGTACTAGTTTGTCTGCCTCACTAAGCTGATAACTGTATACATCTCAATAAAGGTACACATCTAGTCTTGGTTTATCAACAAGCAAAAGATTGCACGTCGGCCCAGGCTGATGCAAGAAATACAGAGCGGTTTGATCTTATTGTAAAGTGTGAACTGGAACCCCAGGGAATATGGTGCAGGGACAGTGTGAAAGTGCCCTGGGGTGACCTTGGGTCAAAAAACTCCCGGGCCTCCCCTGGGCTGTATTCCATGGGAATAAGAGATGCAGTGTGAAAAGGGCTAGAGTTCTTGGTGATGTTTGAACACTAGAAGTGCATAACACATGTTGTGACTTTCAACATTGTAGCAGGTAGTTGTGCAAGATAATAATTCCTGAGTAATGCAGAAATCATGCTTGATTAGAGTACCTGATGGTGTTTTAGCACTAACAGAGTCTTTACTCTCGCTACTCAGTCCAACTTTAGCTGATGACATATCTAGCACTTGGTGCATTAACAGTGAGCAAAAAGCAAAATAAAAATACAGGTACATCATGCAAGTGACACAATCCAGCAAGTGCCAGGCCAGGGTTGTAAAATGCTGAACTGAAAAAATGCTGAAAAATGTAATGCAAAAATGCTCTTGGAGAACAGATTTGGGAAAAACACCAAGGAAATGTAAAGTGGGCAATGATGAAAGTTGGTAAACATGCAGGTTTTTCATGCTGCTGGAATTCTCTTTAACTGCATTGTGGTGGTGAGCGGCATACACGAGGAATGTTAGTCTTATTTGACTTGTACACACAGTGCTCAGTAAATGCTCATGCTCTACACTTGGTAAAAATTGTGTCACATCTGGTGTCATTTAACAAAATTTATAGAAGCAAGATTTTTGTATTTGACTAAATTTCACTTTTATGAGAGACTAAAATCACAAAGTAGGGTCTTATCTTGAAATTATTTTTATCTGTTGCGATACATTTTCAAGTTTGTTGGTTTTGTGGCCTGAAATGGTCTTGAATTTAGGTGAGAATGGATTTTGTCCTAATTACATGGTCTCACATGTACATTTGTACAGTCATTCATGTTATTGATTTGCTGTCTATTGCTTCAAAATTTGATTAGACTAAGGTAGCCAATTGATTAACGAGCAGTGGCATTTTGTCCACGTGATCCTCAATACATAATACGGTAAAAAAAAATGCCTTTACATCATACAGATGATGAATGTTAGATTTGTGTAAAACTGCATACATTGCAGATCTACCACACTGGACATTTGGTCAGATACATGTACATATGTATATCAGTACAGTATCGTAGGGATTTCTGAAATGGTAAGGTCTGATAGCATTAATGACAACAAAGATAAGTTTTTCTTGTTTATTTACATACTTTAGTAATGTGGTAAATAGATTGGAGTCAAGACAAATTTGTCAGTTTCAATTATATTCAAAATTGCCAAAGTTTGCTTGTACCTAGCTGTATGGTACATGTTATGGAACATAAGTAGATGGAATATAAGCCATGGAGCACATTGTGGGCTTGAAAACCAATTCATAAGCCATGGCTAATATTCTGAAAATTGCGGTAATGCAAAAAAAACAAAACATGCAAAGCAAAATATTTTGCAAATAAAATTGTGTTAGTTTGCCATTGTTGGTGTAATGAAACCTGTTTGAAGGAACGAGTGAGGTTTAAATGACAACACACATGTATACCAGGGATATGCATGGGTCCTTTAGGCTGTCTAGATTGCACAGCTCCTGCACTGTGAACCTGTCGAGGTGATTGCTGAATAAAATCCTCTCTCTGTCCCTTTAAGTATTGGGATGAGACATTCTCTGGTTGTGCAAGGTCTGTCAGCTGGGTTGCATACGCTGTGGCTGGGTGATGAACTTGGCGGTGTTTTGGTGCATTACGGTGCTCAGTTACTCCTGGTGGTTGAAAAAAATAGCAAAACAAATTATTCTTATACCATAATATGTCACATTTACATTAAAGTATTACCTTTATAGTTTGTATCCATGGGATACATGGGGCACAGTGAAACCCATCCTTACTCACATAAACAGATAAAGTACCAGCTGGATTCTCTCAAGAGCATCTTACGCAGCGTCAATGCAACATGGTCGCAACTTGAATTTTGGTTGTTTTGCGTAAATCACTTTTTAAGGTTTAGGGATGTTTTAAACAATCACTGGTTGTTTAAGACAAGTCCACTTGTGCATAGGAATTTTTTCGTAAAAACATTATAAGTTACATACACTTAATTACCTATAACACAAGTTTTGCCATGATAATTGTCAATACGACCTTGTTGCACGGACAAAGTTAATAAATCATGAAGACATTTATTGTTAATGACCTGTATCTTTTTAATTACTTTTTGGACAAAATACTAACTTTACAGTTTATTCAGACAAAAATAAAGGACCTTTTGTATGAATTCTAACTCAATTTCACACAAAAATGAGACATATGACCTTCTTTTACTAACTGGCCTGATTTCACTTTTGATTTAACCTATAACAACATTTTGACAGTCAACCCTTATGTTAGAAAGAAAACACATAGGCACATGTACCCGAGGGATAGGTAGCAGAGGAATGACGTTCATGACCTTCTCCTTCTCTGCCTAGAGGTTGGCTGTGACGACGTCCTGATGCTGGAACACTACTACTGGTGTACTCCGACAGTGAACGGTACGGGTTGCTGTGCTGCTGCTCCCTTGCAAAACGGAAATCAGAACTCTGGTGAGAGAAAAAGATTTCAGTTCAAAACAATTGGATTCGAGGCTTTGCATGGTGGATTCATACATGTTCCAGTTTGTAGTAAAAGGTGTGTGGAATATCACAATCATTCAGCACAACTGTATTGGTCTTGTAGTAATGTGACCTTGCCTATTAGTTATAATCCTAGGCCCTCACATTAGATGGGGCTCATCAGCGCAATGGTTTCATGAAAAGGAATAAATTAAACCTAATCCCAAAATGAACATTGTAGGTTATCATAAAACATGATTATTGTAGCAGATGACCTTATGATGACGCGGATGGAAATGATAGTCCTTTCTCTATGGTTATATTATACGTACATGTACATTACATGTAACAATCATAATAACAATTTGGGAGGCTAATCATCCTTACTCGCAGTTGAGAAGCTGAATTGCGAAGATTGCGGATACAACATGTTGGAGCTGCTGGAATGCAAGAGCGCCTTTGGCAACCAGCCACATCAACCCATATACATGTATGACCAAGGAGCACAGCCTGAGATCAAAAGGCTGGCAGCCAGCCACATCGACCCATATATGACCACGGAGCACAGCCTGAGATCAAAAGGCTGGCAGCCAGCCACATCGACCCATATATGACCACGGAGCACAGCCTGAGATCAAAAGGCTGGCAGCCAGCCACATCGACCCATATATGACCATGGAGCACAGTCTGAGATCAAAAGGCTGGCAGCCAGCCACATCGACCCATATATGACCATGGAGCACAGTCTGAGATCAAAAGGCTGGCAGCCAGCCACATCGACCCATATATGACAACGGAGCACAGCCTGAGATCAAAAGGCTGGCAGCCAGCCACATCGACCCATATATGACCATGGAGCACAGCCTGAGATCAAAAGGCTGGCAGCCAGCCACATCGACCCATATATGACCATGGAGCACAGCCTGAGATCAAAAGGCTGGCAACCAGCCACATCGACCCATAAGCCCTTTTCACACGAGCACCAGTGACACAGGTCCTTGGTAATGGGCGCCGCCTGTCTGTCACCTCGTTCCATTGCGATTATTTAACAAGCTTTCACACGACCAACAGCAACAACTTGAACGTCGCTCGTTTCCCATTGAGAATCATCAAAAATGAACGGTACACGCTCCGTACCCATGCGCATGCCAAGGGCCATGGTTACGGTGACAATGCAAACAAACTTACGGCTGACGGTGGTCATATGAGTGCTGCCTTCACGAACAATCTAGAACGAAGTTTCCGGCGAGTTTGCAGTCTTTGGCGATGCATACTTAACGCACCTGTTCTAACAGCTGTCAGAATTTTTTGTTCTCGAAATTTTCGCCCTTTTCATCGATTCAGTAGACCTCAATTCTATCAAGAAATTCAAGAGAAGCAGCACAAACATTTAATACTTCTTCGGACGTCGCCATCTTGGAAGTAAAGTTGTTTACTATACACATCCGGGATTTCTAGTGACGCGTTCTGCGCATGCGAAATGATATGGCCATAGCAAGGGTTCCTCGGTTAGTGGGCGCGCATCGTTTCACATGACATATCGTTGCGATTTTAACATCGGTGCGTTTTTTTTGGAGGAGGTCTGGATCTGTTAAAAATAACGAGGGTCTTTGATTATTATTTAACTAAGATCGGTTTCACACGACTATGATTTGCCATTTTATTCAAGGTCTTGCGATTTTAGTCAAGGACCATTGTTAAAACGGTCTCATGTGAAAGGGGCTCTATATGACCAGGGAGCACAGCCTGAGATCAAAAGGCTGGCAGCCAGCCACATCGACCCATATATGACCACGGAGCACAGCCTGAGATCAAAAGGCTGGCAGCCAGCCACATCGACCCATATATGACCATGGAGCACAGCCTGAGATCAAAAGGCTGGCAGCCAGCCACATCGACCCATATATGACCACGGAGCACAGCCTGAGATCAAAAGGCTGGCAGCCAGCCACATCGACCCATATATGACCACGGAGCACAGCCTGAGATCAAAAGGCTGGCAGCCAGCCACATCGACCCATATATGACCACGGAGCACAGCCTGAGATCAAAAGGCTGGCAACCAGCCACATCGACCCATATATGACCACGGAGCACAGCCTGAGATCAAAAGGCTGGCAGCCAGCCACATCGACCCATATATGACCACGGAGCACAGCCTGAGATCAAAAGGCTGGCAGCCAGCCACATCGACCCATATATGACCATGGAGCACAGCCTGAGATCAAAAGGCTGGCAGCCAGCCACATCGACCCATATATGACCACGGAGCACAGCCTGAGATCAAAAGGCTGGCAGCCAGCCACATCGACCCATATATGACCACGGAGCACAGCCTGAGATCAAAAGGCTGGCAGCCAGCCACATCGACCCATATATGACCACGGAGCACAGCCTGAGATCAAAAGGCTGGCAACCAGCCACATCGACCCATATATGACCACGGAGCACAGCCTGAGATCAAAAGGCTGGCAGCCAGCCACATCGACCCATATATGACCATGGAGCACAGCCTGAGATCAAAAGGCTGGCAGCCAGCCACATCGACCCATATATGACCACGGAGCACAGCCTGAGATCAAAAGGCTGGCAGCCAGCCACATCGACCCATATATGACCACGGAGCACAGCCTGAGATCAAAAGGCTGGCAGCCAGCCACATCGACCCATATATGACCACGGAGCACAGCCTGAGATCAAAAGGCTGGCAACCAGCCACATCGACCCATATATGACCACGGAGCACAGCCTGAGATCAAAAGGCTGGCAGCCAGCCACATCGACCCATATATGACCACGGAGCACAGCCTGAGATCAAAAGGCTGGCAGCCAGCCACATCGACCCATATATGACCATGGAGCACAGCCTGAGATCAAAAGGCTGGCAGCCAGCCACATCGACCCATATATGACCACGGAGCACAGCCTGAGATCAAAAGGCTGGCAGCCAGCCACATCGACCCATATATGACCACGGAGCACAGCCTGAGATCAAAAGGCTGGCAGCCAGCCACATCGACCCATATATGACCACGGAGCACAGCCTGAGATCAAAAGGCTGGCAACCAGCCACATCGACCCATATATGACCACGGAGCACAGCCTGAGATCAAAAGGCTGGCAGCCAGCCACATCGACCCATATATGACCACGGAGCACAGCCTGAGATCAAAAGGCTGGCAGCCAGCCACATCGACCCATATATGACCACGGAGCACAGCCTGAGATCAAAAGGCTGGCAACCAGCCACATCGACCCATATATGACCACGGAGCACAGCCTGAGATCAAAAGGCTGGCAGCCAGCCACATCGACCCATATATGACCATGGAGCACAGCCTGAGATCAAAAGGCTGGCAGCCAGCCACATCGACCCATATATGACCACGGAGCACAGCCTGAGATCAAAAGGCTGGCAGCCAGCCACATCGACCCATATATGACCACGGAGCACAGCCTGAGATCAAAAGGCTGGCAGCCAGCCACATCGACCCATATATGACCACGGAGCACAGCCTGAGATCAAAAGGCTGGCAACCAGCCACATCGACCCATATATGACCACGGAGCACAGCCTGAGATCAAAAGGCTGGCAGCCAGCCACATCGACCCATATATGACCACGGAGCACAGCCTGAGATCAAAAGGCTGGCAGCCAGCCACATCGACCCATATATGACCATGGAGCACAGCCTGAGATCAAAAGGCTGGCAGCCAGCCACATCGACCCATATATGACCACGGAGCACAGCCTGAGATCAAAAGGCTGGCAGCCAGCCACATCGACCCATATATGACCACGGAGCACAGCCTGAGATCAAAAGGCTGGCAGCCAGCCACATCGACCCATATATGACCACGGAGCACAGCCTGAGATCAAAAGGCTGGCAACCAGCCACATCGACCCATATATGACCACGGAGCACAGCCTGAGATCAAAAGGCTGGCAGCCAGCCACATCGACCCATATATGACCACGGAGCACAGCCTGAGATCAAAAGGCTGGCAGCCAGCCACATCGACCCATATATGACCACGGAGCACAGCCTGAGATCAAAAGGCTGGCAGCCAGCCACATCGACCCATATATGACCATGGAGCACAGCCTGAGATCAAAAGGCTGGCAGCCAGCCACATCGACCCATATATGACCACGGAGCACAGCCTGAGATCAAAAGGCTGGCAGCCAGCCACATCGACCCATATATGACCACGGAGCACAGCCTGAGATCAAAAGGCTGGCAACCAGCCACATCGACCCATATATGACAACGGAGCACAGCCTGAGATCAAAAGGCTGGCAGCCAGCCACATCGACCCATATATGACCATGGAGCACAGCCTGAGATCAAAAGGCTGGCAGCCAGCCACATCGACCCATATATGACCACGGAGCACAGCCTGAGATCAAAAGGCTGGCAGCCAGCCACATCGACCCATATATGACCATGGAGCACAGCCTGAGATCAAAAGGCTGGCAGCCAGCCACATCGACCCATATATGACCACGGAGCACAGCCTGAGATCAAAAGGCTGGCAGCCAGCCACATCGACCCATACATGTATATGACCACGGAGCACAGCCTGAGATCAAAAGTGTTTGTTTTTTACAGAGGGAGGAAAACCCGGAGGGCCCCGAAAAAACCCTCAAGGCATAGGAGAGAACCAACACAAAGCTCTACTCATGTATGGCCTTGGCTGGGAATCAAACCAGGGCCACAGTGGTGAGAAGCGACTGCTTTACTCACGCATGGCCTTGGCTGGGAATCAAACCAGGGCCACAGTGGTGAGAAGCGAACGCTTTACTCACGCATGGCCTTGGCTGGGAATCAAACCAGGGCCACAGTGGTGAGAAGCGAACGCTTTACTCACGCATGGCCTTGGCTGGGAATCAAACCAGGGCCACAGTGGTGAGAAACGAACGCTTTACTCACGCATAGCCTTGGCTGGGAATCAAACCAGGGCCACAGTGGTGAGAAGCGAACGCTTTACGCACAAAGCCACCCATGCCGTCCATGTGTACAGAATTTATGTAGTGACATAGTCTCTTTCTCAAGCTTAAAACTATTTTAGGGCATTTTGCATTCTCAAGAGTTTGAGACCATTGAGAAAACAAACTTCCTTTACAGTCAATTCAAAACAATACAATCTTTAAATTTACCCCCCCCCCCTTTTTGACAAAGCACATGTATATTCTCATGGTACTAAATGAGCAGTAAATATGCTAAATGGGGCTATGGGTATGGTAGGTAGAACATTCTTACTAAAAAGTAACGTGGAATGTACATTTTGTACTGTGGGTAATTAAAGGTGATGAGTTTATGCAAGAGGCACATTCAGCTTTCTGCTTTGATGAGAACAGATGACACTTCCGCTAAGCCAATCCTAGCCATCCCCCCAGTGCCATCCAAACTGTGCTGTATGAGGCAAACAACAGTCCACACCACTCTGAAATCACACTACAAATGGAATTGTCAAAACATACAGCAGAAGCCATCCTGTGTGTTAGTATCAAAGGTTTGGTGTAATTATTCAGTGTTTCAAGGCAGACACTCAAAGACAGGTTCTGGGTCAAAGGAGAACAGAAGGTTAACAACATAGTTATTTGTACATGTACATCAAAATAAAATGCATTACTGTGCAACAACTTACCATTGTCAATACTAATAATAATAGTAACTAAACACTCAGGGTTTTTTTCATAATGACAAAACTAAGTGTTCGGGAAAACATTAATAAGATATTTGTAAGTTGATGTAAAATTGATAATAGCTTGCAACCTTTGAAAAATAATACATTTTAAACCTGTTGGCAAAATCGGCATTGAGTGCTGTAAGATGTGATGATGTCATTTAATTTTATGGAGAACAGTTGAATAACAATAATCACATAAATTTAACTCTTTTTGTGTGTGTGTGAACAGCTAGCTGTACTTGTAGTAGACGCATTGTCCATTATACTATTCCATTTGGACTATAGCTTAGGCATGAAAATTACCATCAATGAATAGGGATTTAGGACTTTGTGATGATGGCATCATTAATATATTTGAAAAGGCCAAGAACCAAAATGTTACTTTATTCACACACACCATGTCTGAATTTCCTTTCACATTGTCTAAACACCCAAAATGAGGAATTAGAACTTTTCTTAGCTTCAACATCCAGTGTGGATTGGAAGACAAGGTCAAATTGGAATCACATCAGTGTACAGTTTGTTGGGTGCTTTGAGGGAGTTCAGACAACTCGTCCGTCAGACAAGTCGACTGTCTGACAACTCGACAGCTTGACAAGTTGTCAGTGAGACAAGTCGACGGAGTGCCAAGACAGGTAAACAGGTTAATTCGACGGATGAATGACTGATCTCCACTACTGACATCAGTGAACTGCAGACCACTCCTGGGGGACGCTCAGTCACAGCCACCCATCCCTCGTACCGAATGGCCCCGTCAGCTGCACGCTGTGGCGCGACGGTATCAAATGAATCCTCTGCCGTATGACAATTTGAACTCCATACGTCGAGTTGTCTGATCAAAAGTCAACTTGAAAAGTCGGTTTGAACGGACAAGCCGTCGAGTTGTCTGACCCAGTGAGTTGTCAGACTGTCGAGTTTTCCGACGGGCGAGTTGTCTGACATCCATTTTAAAAGCTATTCGATGACATGTACATATAGAAAGCCTATGTAGTTCAGGGGTGTTTTGAAATGGATTGTAACACATAGATTAACAGTGATTGATTATAGATTTATCCATTATTGATATCAATTATATGTGCCTACAGATTCAGAAATTGCTTAGATGCAGAAATTGCTCGGGTGTGCAATACACTGCACCCGCTTTGCAATTATCAACCTGTTATGCATGATGTTACATGTAGAACGTCATTTTTACCTGCACTAAGATCAACACCAACAGTTTTTGCAATGAGCTTTTGCAATATTAAACTTTATATTAAATTTTGTAAAATTTAACACCTGATGACACCATCACCACGTTTTAACTTTTGAGTATACAACCTAAATAAACAAATAAAAAGTCTTTAAGTTAATGTTAAGTTTCAAGTCTATACAAGCTTTCTTACTTACTGTAGAAACTTTGCCAAGAAGGCTCTGTGAAAAAAACAAAAAACAAAACAAAACTATAACAGTACAAAAAGGTGTTAGGCAGACGCAGACAGGCTGAACACCTACAATAAAAAAACTGGACAAAGACAAAGGAGTTTCGGTGAAGGGTTAGAATCCACAATAAAAATAATAACTACTCTAATTGTACAATGTAGTTCGAGCAGTTTAAAAAATATATATACTTTAAACTGGTACCGTAATTTCACCCTGCTTTCTTCCCATTACATTTTCTGCCGTTTCCAGAAATATTCAATATTAACTGTGTGTAGGGAACATGGTAAATACAACTGTATGGTGCCATTCATTATAAAGGTGAACAAAAGTATATCAAACAGTTCAGTTGAAAAAAAATCTGAAGCTGTGCTAAGGGTGAGGCAAAAGGCAACTTGTGCTAGTAGTAGTAGTGGCTGTGTACAGTACATTTGTAGTACCTACATGTACAACAGTCTTCACAGTGGCTTCTTTGGCTTCTTTATTAGAGGTTGCTGAAGGAACTGTCTTGTTATTGGTTAGCTTTACTGGAGGTTCTTTCCCCTGTGCAATATGGGAAGAGGCACAATGCAATAATAAGACAATCAGGCTGATACTGTAGGTCAGTTAGTGGGATAC
The DNA here is from genome assembly GCA_023634235.1 of Pisaster brevispinus. Taxonomy (NCBI): domain Eukaryota; kingdom Metazoa; phylum Echinodermata; class Asteroidea; order Forcipulatida; family Asteriidae; genus Pisaster; species Pisaster brevispinus. The sequence continues at coordinate 15,224,517 of JAMKCF010000011.1, read as the reverse complement.
AATGTTTTAATAATGTAAATGTCGATGTTATACTTTATTGTGTGTATTCTTCGGCTATTTTTCAAAACCACAACTTAGGCTTAGGCTCTGCCTTGAGCTCCAGTGTCAGTTTAAAAACTTACACTTTCGGTGACAGACTTCTAACAGACAGACTTCTAACAGACAGACTTCTAACAGACAGACTTCTAACAGACAGACAGTACTGCAAGCTGTAGACTAAATGACACAGGACAACAGATTATTTTGTTTTGTGACACAAAAAATGCAACAACTTGTTTTTATTTGTGATTTAGCAAGAAACACTTGTACTCGATACTAATACACATTACTTTTACATAAGGGCAAACCAGTGAATCATCTTAAGAACATTAAGTGGGGCACATCAGACCCCCTGGGCACACCAAACCCTGTCATGAAATGGGCACACCAGACCTCTCCCACATTTGGGCAAACCAGACCCAATCAAACATAAAGAAAAACAAATTGTAAAACAAGATGAACATGCTGAGCAAACCAAACCCAGCCATGTGAGGATGTGTACATGTAGTCCTTCACAAAATTTGGCAAACCATGTCAAAAAATATCATAGGAAGAAATTATTTCAATAATATCAATTCAGAACACCATTAATGATAACCAATAATAATAAAATATTTACAAATTGGGGGCCACTTAAAATAACCAATGTTTACAAACTTAGATTTTTCTTTTGAGAAACTGTTTTGACCATCCAACCCAGCCTAAATTGTGATTCTTTAACCATTCAATATATCCTACATACTGAGATGACTAAAAATCATCATCACATACCAAGAGTCGTTGTCTAGCCTGCAGGAGCCCACTTCCACGAAGTGGCTGTGCTGAGAGGTTTTTTTAATTTCAATTCAGCACAGCCCAGAGTCCTTCAGTTCAGTGACTGAAAGACCACTCAGGGAAAAGAGATGACTATCAAGAAGAGATTGACCAATGAAAATGAAACAGCACAGACCACCATCTGAATGAGGCAAATGGCTATCTTTTTCTTGTTTTCTTCTTCTTTTTTCTGTATCAAACTTTTTAAAAGTGATTATTCTGACAAAAACATATTTTAATAAGTAACAAAAGTAAAGAAGTTTAAATGACCTTAACTTGATGTCTGTTGTGATACAACAATCAAGATTGATCCTGTGCCTGTGTGCTGACTATTTCCCACCCTAATGCCTCCATTTTTGACTGGTCTAATAGACCTTTCCATTGTTGATAAACAAACAGCGCTGGTTGGCATGGACCGCCGAATGTTAGTAAAACATTCAATCGTGTTAACAAATGTTTCAACCAAATGCAACATTTTCGGCAAACTTCTAATTAAATAAAATACCTCCTATGATCGGTTGCTTTGTTTCCAATAAATTCAACACAATTTTTTAATATTTGTGTAACATTGTTACAAACTATAGCTATCTGTTTTTGTTTTGCATCTATGGCTTTCCATAGTTTTCCAGCCAGGGTTGGCAAAATCTTGGGCTGTGACGTTGCAAAAGAAAGGTCTATTAGGATGGAAAATTGTACATGCTGAGTGCAAAGTTTCAAACTTGCGTAGTTTGTCCATCAAGTTTTTAACATGGGCATGTTGGCAGGTTTCTTTTTTGTACTTCACACACATATTGAGGGCCCACTTCGCACAAGGCACTGAAATAGTTGTACGAGTTTCCTGTTCTTACTTGGATGCGATACAATGATTACACTTTTTGAGGTAAGAATGTGTTCTTTTGATGTTAATTTTTTATTTAATGTACAAAATTTAAATAATGAGATGATACCTGATAGTCAGTGAAAAGTCGTTCGGTTGGGAAACGAACGCTTATATAAAAAAAAAATTAATATCCGCAACATTTTGGATAAATTTGCTTTTTTCCAGATTGGTAATAGGAATATCGCGATAATATAAAACTTGACTAAACACATAATTCACAGAAAACAGTGACATGCTTGACGTATTGCTGTTACAATGTCATCAAAAGCAATGTAAACAATAAATTTCCAGTAGTAACAGTAAACAATACCTTTTCAAACAGGTAAAAAAAATGATTGAACAAATTAAGACATGTAAGAAATCTAAGAATATGGCACTTTAATCACTTAGTTATAAAAAATGATACATGTACACCTGTACATACATTGTACATTACAAAATACCTGTAGTAAGGTGTTACTGATAGGCCCTAGTGGTACCAAAATTAAACAATAAACATTCTGTAGTTCCATCTAGGGTACTGAATTTTTTGAAAGGTTTTACTTTTTGCTTGGTTTCTGTACCTCTTTTGAACATTTTACTTTTTGCTTGGTTTCTGTACCTCTTTTGAACATTTCACATTTTGCTTGGTTTCTGTACCTCTTTTGAACATCACTTTTAGCTTGGTTTCTGTACCTCTTTTGAACATTTTACTTTTAGCTTGGTTTCTGTACCTCTTTTGAACATTTCACATTTTGCTTGGTTTCTGTACCTCTTTTGAACATTTTACTTTTCGCTTGGTTTCTGTACCTCTTTTGAACATTGCACATTTTGCTTGGTTTCTGTACCTCTTTTGAACATTTTACTTTTCGCTTGGTTTCTGTACCTCTTTTGAACATTTTACTTTTCGCTTGGTTTCTGTACCTCTTTTGAACATCACTTTTAGCTTGGTTTCTGTACCTCTTTTGAACATTTTACTTTTAGCTTGGTTTCTGTACCTCTTTTGAACATTTCACATTTTGCTTGGTTTCTGTACCTCTTTTGAACATTTTACTTTTCGCTTGGTTTCTGTACCTCTTTTGAACATTGCACATTTTGCTTGGTTTCTGTACCTCTTTTGAACATTTTACTTTTCGCTTGGTTTCTGTACCTCTTTTGAACATTTTACTTTTTGCTTGGTTTCTGTACCTCTTTTGAACATTTCACCCGAGTCTTAAGACAGGTACATGGTACTTGTTGTAAATTCGTTTGAGGTGTTTTTTTCTAATTGCAATAAAGTGTTTATCTGAGAAATATTCAAATAATAGTATAGTATTTGCTGTAAACACTACTGTCAAACAGGTAGTAATAGTGTGTCTATGACTCATGAAAAAAACCCGTTATAATACATAGTTAGGTGCTTATAACCATAGTAACAGACAAACTGTCCAATTAAAGACCCTTCACTTTATCATAATTATATAGTAACTGTACTTGTTGACCCTTTGTGAGGACAATTCAAGTAGTATTCACTTTATTCACTGCTGTATCTAAACACCTGCTATCAGAGACACCATCTGTGTATTGTCAATCATTAACCAATTAAGGATCAATCTGCAACAAGAGTTGCAACTCCCTTTGCAAAAACAACTCACTTATCAGTGAGTGAGTTGAATTACAAACACTAGCCTACTGCCTACACATAATACCATTGTAACACTGTAAACAAATAATACACCTCATACCAGTGCTGCAAAGGCAATGTATACCTTCTTTTTTTTTAATAAACTGTTTGGCTGTTTCAATCCTAGGTATAATGTAGACCAGATCTGCAAACATGGCATCTTGCAATCAGGGAGATTTTGTACAACAATCAGGAGAGATCTATTTAGAATTACTGTACATTCAACCTAATATGACAATGTTTTTCAAATTTGTTCATCAGACCATGGAAAGATTGGTTTATTTTCAGGGCACTTTCTGCAGAATCAGGGAGAGTTGACAGGTCTGATACACAATAAAACTAACCTGTGAAAATGTCATTTCAAAAGGTGATAGTTAGTAATTGTTTGAGTAATTACCAAAGATATACCCTCCAAAAAGTGTTGTGTTGACATCAAATTAAAGCAAAATATGCATACATTGTACATATGAATATGTTTCACAAAAGTTTCTTTCCTAAAAGTCAAAGAGCCCAACAATATGAAAGTATAGATGAAGTTTTGCAAATAAAAACCTGAATTTCAGGAGCTTTTCACACAAATTCATGCTGTTTGCATGTCCAGTCATTATTTCTTGTATTCCCATTTCCCAGGGGTAAGTGGTTTTAAAGCCATTTCACTTTTCTGGACTGTGCCAAGTTTTGCCGTGATTTCAAAATTGCCCTGAAAATAAACCAATCTTTCCATGTTCTGATAAAAATTCTTCATCCAAATGCAAATATTACATCTATTAAATCATTGCAGTTCCCGCTGCTAAGGATTCGAACCCGCCTCTAGCCATCGGGCTAGCTCGGTGGTCTAGTGGTAAGACATCTGCTCTAGCAATGCAAAGGTCGTGGGTTCAAATCCCATCCGAGTGATTGACTGTGGATTTTTTCACAGAGCTCGGGAAAGCACTGAGCATACATTTACAGTGCTTAATACACATCGATGTACAGATGTAAGGGAAAAAACAAAAAATAAATAAAAATGAATTCTTCATCCCGATGAAAATATTACATCTAATAGTCTTTATCTTTGACATGTATGTTATCAGTGGTTAAAACTATAAAGTTTGCGACTCTGTATGGCACTAAAAAATCAAAAGATTACATTAATATCAGACATATGACAACTGAATGCCTTTAAAGGCATTTAAATGGGGGAAAGAAAAAAACAAACAAAAAACACTGAAATGTCTTTTAGGGCTACTAAGAAAACCAAAGCAAAGTTACTACTTGGTACTGCTAACCTAAGTCTACAGATTCACTCCCTAATTTGTCAGTTCACTCACTCAGCCTACTTATCTACCACCTGGCATCATCACCTACAGTACAAACATTTTGGGAGCCAGATTCCTGTGTCACTGTGGATTTAAGCATGATTTAAGCGACGCACACTTGATCAAACACACACCACATCTATGCATGCTGTTTGAAGTCTGAAATGCAGACTTTCTTAACTACAGTTAACCTAATAGAGCCCATAAAAATAAACAATGTGACAAATTTATTTTGTAATCTACATTTTACTAGTGTACCTTGCAGGATAGCAACATTACAACAAGCACAAAGAAAAATCTAGAAGCTTTTTTAGTCTCTCATCTCAAGAGGGTTAGGTTATCTCACCGATTGCTTGACTGGAGGAAATCGAGTTGATCGTAAAGGTTTTCTCCGTGGAAACTCCATCACAAAGCTGACCAGACCTTCACTTAATCATTTCAGTGACACCACTTCAATTGAAATGGTAGAATATGAACAACACTTGCCCATAGACTGACACTTCTCAATCTCATTGATATTACTATTAGGACGTGTGATCTGTAACAGACAAACTGTATATTTGCTCTCCGTACACTACACACTGCTCATGTTGGTTGTGGTGGAAGCTAATAAATAGGTATAACCTTTGACACTTCAGAGTTGTATGGGCGTCAGAGATCAGAACTCACAGATGATCAGCAGAGATTTGTCATATAAACTTGACAGGTCCAAACAATTGCCCCCTAAATGCACAATCTACATTTGGTGTAATCTTAACACCATGGAACAAGATTGCAAAGTTTTCACACATCTTTTTTTCTGGTAATAATTGTATGTACATACCTAAACCATTGACAGCAACAAGCTCCAGCGGATACAAGTTTGAAGGGTCATCCACTCAAAAAAGCTCTCAAATTTCACATACAATAATCACAATTCATACAATGTACACTGTACATTGCAGCATCCCATGGCCATCATTGTTATTGGGAAAGACTGTTTTTCTACAACATACACGTAGGTGAGTGTCTTACTGTTTTTACTACTGTTTTAAAGTAAACATCTAAACTGCTTGACTCTCTTTACAGTAAACAGTAGCCCAAAGGTAACATGTCCTTCAGTAAATAAAGTTATTTGCAAAAGATGTTGATTGAGTCGAATATCTTCCTGTACATGTACGTGTCCAATCAGAAAGGACAATGTATGTAACAGTGTCTGCTCATGGAGGGTTGTGCATGGTCTGCTGTAGTGTTGTGTGTACAGGTGTAGGAAAATTTGTTGTCCTTTGTTCAAAAACACATTAAATAGTATGTTTCAGAATCTTACCTGGAAATACATGAACAAAGTTGTTTACAATAATTCTAAGGATAAAACCACAAGGGAAACTGACTGGGTAAATTTTTTAATAATTTGGGTTTGAACAAAGAAAAATTGACTGGAGCGGGACTTGAACCAACGACCTCCGGATTAACGTACCGGCGCTCTACCAACTGAGCTATCCAGCCCTATGTTGGCGGTCTCCTTATTAGTCAATATCTTTGTTCGGGGGTGCCAGTCAGAAGCCATGCAACCGTTAACTGCCGTGTAGCCAGGGATCACACCCAAGTTTACGATACAACCTGGGAAGGGCTGGATAGCTCAGTTGGTAGAGCGCCGGTACGTTAATCCGGAGGTCGTTGGTTCAAGTCCCGCTCCAGTAAATTTTTCTTTGTTCAAACCCAAATTATTAAAAAAGTTACCCAGTCAGTTTCCCTTGTGGTTTATTACTTGATATTTATGATTAAAAAGTCGCATCCCCTTAAGGTGATCCCGTGGCTGCCGCTTCCAAGGTTGTATCGTAAACTTGGGTGTGATCCCTGGCTACACGGTAGTTAACGGTTGCATGGCTTCTGACTGGCACCCCGAACAAAGATATTGACTAATAGGGAGACCGCCAACATAGGGCTGGATAGCTCAGTTGGTAGAGCGCCAGTACGTTAATCCGGAGGTCGTTGGTTCAAGTCCCGCTCCAGTCAATTTTTATTTGTTCAAACCCAAATTATAATTCTAAGGCAGTAAATACATTGTAAACAAATTAATTTTGTACTAACAATCATTCATTGTATATTATCATAAATAAAGTATTGTAAATAAAACAAATTTAAACCTCCATTTGATTTGTCTTTTTTAACTGTCATTTTAAAATGACACGGATCTATGTGTGTGTTATACAAAACAAATATTTAATGAATATCATTCGTGCGTTGTGAAATCTGGCTTTTCCATTTCACTTGGCTTCTCTATGTGAATAGTCCAGGCTGGAAGTCCAGGTTGGAGTAGTCCAGAGTAAAGATTGGAAAAGTAAAGATTTCACTGCGTGATTATGTTCTGTGACAATGCACTCATATATGCATCCATTATTTAATAGCTACAGTTTCTTAGAAGGATACATTAGGCTCCTTTTCATTTTATTCCAACTTGTGGATATTAAAGAACCAAAATGTATTTTATCTTTTTGAAACTTTATTTATTGAGTGCCCTTTTGTTTCAGACTGTCAGAAGGGTTTTTCTGTCCCCATGCATACCTGATTGGGGAATTCAATTAGCTTTAAAGTGAAGTTGTTTTTTAAGCTTCATGACTGTTACATATGTAACTGTTACTAATCCCAAAGGTGAGGTGTGTTTTTGTGGGCTGCTCATTTTTTATGGAGGTACATGGCATGTGTTTGATGAAGTGAGTAACACTTTGTATTTGTGGTGGTGTTGTACATACCCATGTCTGTAATGGACAAGGTACAATGTACACGTAGTCCATTACTTTTCGTTTTCTGGTTTGGACGAGGTAAACCATTGTTAGTTGTAGTTTTTACATGTTTTCTTTTACTTATGAGGAGGAGGTCTGTCTGACTGTTTCAAGGAGGTCTCTGATGTCATCTGCGGGATGATGCTTTGTATTGCATCAACGTGGCAGATATACAAATATGACAAAATGGAGGTCCAACAAATGATATCACATGCAAGCAAGCTTGTGCAGATGGATTATTAAGGCCCGCTTCAAGGCAACCACAGATCATTTATGGTAGAAGTATCACACACATCAACCAGGACATACTTGGTTAGTCAAGTCTTCATTAATCTCTCAAAGTTTCCCTTCTTCTACAAATATATCTTTCTTTAAAGCTGATTGATCCTCTGCAACAGTTAGAGTCTCGATGAACACAATGTTATGATCTGAGATTCTAGGAAGCATATTGACATTCTGTACGAGTGTAGGAACATCCAAGATGTGTTTCCAAGCTGTTGTGCTCTCTCTTTGTGCTGAAAACACTTTATTATCTGCTTACTAATGGACAGATATCAACCCCTGGGGGGAAATTGTTCTTCACCCAATCTACATCAGGCAAGTTGGAAACCCCACCAATAGTGATTTGGCTGATAGGAATTTCGAGACATTGCTAATGCAGCTTTCAAGTTCTTAGAGATAATGTAATTTGTATCAAGGTTGGTTTTACGAAAATGCTTTCTGTAATTTCCACTGGTACATAATAAGTGAGTGGTTTTCCTTTAAAGTGTTACTAGAGCGATTTTGGGGAAAGCAGAAAAGATTGTAAACCTTGCAGACATTATATCAGACTACTATTTAATGAGTAAGTTAAGTTATTTGGGTTCATAGTTTGTCTGTAATATCGCATCCAAAAAAAGGGTCATTATTGGGGATTTGGCAAAACTTGAAAGCATTTCGCCGTTGAGGGCGTTTGATTGGTTAGAAAGATCATGACGTCACAGAGTGGACTAGGTTGTTGAGGATGTTGCGCAATCACGGCTGCAGCAATGTGCGAGCAATGCGAAAGGTCCGTCGAGAATCACACGTCCTGATACATGTCATTGCTAAAGGGTCTGGATAATACTTAAAATGCCAAAAACGTGTGCTGTTGGAGGCTGCACAAGGAGCAGCACTAAAAATCCTCAACTCAGCTTCCTAAAATTTTCAGCAGATTCTGTTATTAGGAGACAATCGATACGTTTAGTAAACTCAACGCGATCGAACTTCAACGTTTCGAAGTGTTTGTTGATATGTGCATCGCACGCACGTACTTCACCGGGAAGCACTTCACCGACGACTGCTTCTGTGCTTGGATACATCGACCGAACTCAAGCAACGGTTTGGATTCACCCCTAAAACTACCCTGAAAACTGGTGCAGTTCCAACAACACTGAAGACCCCTAATATTTCTACATCGTGGTCGGGGAACAAGATGAAAAGCCACAGAGTGAAAGGGCAGAACGGAGGGGAAAAAACTGGAGCGAACAAGGGTGAGTGTGTGGTTGGTGAAACAGTAAAGTGGGACGAAAGTGGGGACTGGCCGCGCAGCATGCAGGCGCCTGCATGCTGCGCGGCCAGGCATGATCGGACCGGCCCCCAGCCAAAGTTTCCCATGTTTTCAAGGAAGTGCGGCTTCGACGTGTGCATGGTAATCTTCATATGTGTTTGCCCTATTTATGTGACACATTTCATGGTGGACTTGCATTTATTGCATGCTGTATTATGTATGAAATGATCGATCAGATGAGATTGAGATCGGGAAGAAAGACGTGTCCGGATACTGGGCAAAACCAACCGGCAATGTGTACATAATATTAGTATTATGTTTTGATCGGTGGTGTCAAATGGTGTTCATCAGGTCAATAAACAATAACTACATCATTGTATACATTGTATATCTCTCTGTAAAATAGAGGTGGGTAGCTTATTACATCCCTTCCTTAATTAAATAATCCTGTCATCGTTACAAATACAATACATGGGGAATGTTTCCTTCAAGTTCAATGTTGTTGCAACTAACTTTTCATAATAGTCATATGTATCCTCCTGTTGCCAATGGTACTGACTAGCCAGTAGCCTCAGGCAGTATGAATGGAACTATAATGGAAGATCTTTCTTGGTCATATAATGAGTGAAATATATTAGTGAGTGTCTTTCCAAAACAAAAACAAATAACAACCATAAAAACACATTTATAAATAAAAATTCAGTTATGGATTTGGGTGGTGAATAAAAAAAATTGTTCTATTTTATTTTTGCTAGATGCTGAAGGAAATGTTTGAACCTAGAGGAACAGCTGTACTGTCATCAGCTAAACCATCAACGTCTTCAGCGTCTGCTACACTGTCCACAAAATCAAGTGATCTGATTGATTCATCTGATGAGGTAGATGTTAATTATTTAATATTCCTAACCATTTATTCTTCTAAAACAACATTTTAACTAATTAAATTTGATTGAAAAGCATTACATAGATACTGAATATCATGTCGTAATTTCTTGAAAGTGTACAATTCACACACATGACATATTTACTATTCCTGTGTTCAGCTCATGTGAAATCATTTTATGATAGGTCAGTTCAAATCAAGTGTCCTTTATGTCACATTTATAATGTATATTATTTGCCAAAAATTATTTTGTTCATATGTCAAATTTAAACATGTACATGTATTTGTTTGTTCTTAGGAGTTGACGTCGTCATCATCTGAAAAGTTTAGAAGTACCGTAACCCATGATTCATCGACCTACAGCTCAGATACCAAGGTTATTATCGTAGTCTGAATCGGAATTTAGAATAATGAAAAAAATAGAGTTACAACTAAATATAGAATCTAGAAAGTTGATATTGTTTTACAGGAGGCTAAAAATGACGAGCTAAAGGAGTATGTAAATTATTTAACAGATACAGTTTGTGGACCAAAATAAATGTTTATTTACTCAAACTCTTTTAATTTATCACAAGTTGATATTGCAATAGAAAGTTTATATATTAAAGGTTGATTACAATACTTTCACAAGCAACATTCTGTGGAATACTTTTGCCAAAGTTGTAATAAATGTGCAAATACAAAATTTAACAAAACAAAAACAGTATTAGCATAAGAAGTTTGACGTTGTTAGGAAAGTACTGTATAAATCTATATGTGCAGAGCTAAATTGGGTTTCTGAGATAGAAACATTGCAAAAAATTACCATGAGAGTGTCAACATAATATAATATTTTTCCAAAAATAAAAGATAGTACACGAACATAAATAAAGAGCTGTAAAATACTTCCAAGTGGGCATTTTCATTACCAAAATAAAAAAGAGGGGGTAAAAAACTAACACTGTTACTTATATACATAGGCTTGTGGTTTTACCAGCACAACCAACATTTCAATATGTAAATAAGACTGTTTTTGTGCAGGACACATGTACTTTTAATTGAGGACTTACTAGTAAAATCTTGAAATTACTTGTTTTGGGGGCTACCACAAAATTCTGTTTAAACTTTAATTGCAACCTCTGGAAATACCATGCTGTTTGATTAAATTCCAAACCAAGTAGGGGTCTAATGATATGATATGATCACAATGCACCACTGTTTGTTTTATTATGAAAAATGTAAGTTTAGGAGATGTTACACAGGAAACAATTATTAACACGACAGTAAAAATAGCCCCAAAATTTCTCATATTTTCTTTACACACTATTACTTTGTCATTTTATTGTCATTGTAATGTTATATCCCTATATTAAAGTAGTTGGCAGCTTTTGTACTGTAGAGTGAACTCTGACAAGTTTGGTCATCAATACAGGGATGCATGTCTTTCCTTAGTGTCACACAAATCAGAAAACACTGTTTATATGCAAATATATTACCTCGGCAGTTTTTATTTATTTTTATCAAAGTTGCATGTCCATGTCTAAAGTAATATTAAACAGCAAAAATAATTTTGAAAGAAGTACAATGTACATGAAAAGTGCATACACAAAAATTAAAGTTGATCCAGTTCGGGATAGCTGAAGCATTTGTATTTTCCATCTGGTTTCTGGTTCGGGTATGGATTTTATTCACCACACAACATGGGAGTGGAACTTGACGGTAAGCCACATGTCGATATTTCCTGTAGATTAATAAGAATTTAATAAACAGAAAAGTATAAGTATCAAGTAAGTAAACTTGTGAATTTATCATACTGTAATACAGTGTAGCCATTTATTTTGCGGAATCAACCAATCTATCTTTATACATGTAATCTTGTTGACCATACAAACAATACTACAAAAATGGAAGGAGTCAGTTGTAACTTTCTGTAGAGTTATGTAATTTTTTAATGATTTTTTATGATCTGATTCTATGTTCTATTTAAAGTTGTACAGTGTACATGTTTATTTACAAACAACATGGTGTATATGGAGACAAAACATAATGTCTTTTGTTGAACTTTGTCAATGTACAATACTGGTAATATTATTAAACAGTTAAGAGTTTTAAACATACAATCACTTTTGTCTTAAAACACTACTTACTTGTCAACTGTTCCCTGTACACCCCTTCTTCCATATTGAGCTTGGTACTGTAAATGTACAGTCTGCAGAACTGCAGGATGCAAACAGTAGGCTTCCAACCATTCATGCTGGCTGATACACTGGTCCTGAGCATCCAGGTTGATCCTTAAATCTGTCAATTTGAAATATCAGGTTGCATGATGCAATGTCAACAAGTACACCTGGATATAATAAGGGGGAGGAGAGGAGAGAAAAAACCTTAACATTGTGATGTGTGCAAATACTTTTTGTGAAGTTCATTTACAAATAAACCTTGCAAAAACAAGTTTTAATTTTACTAAAACTAGGATTACTTTATTCATTAACTTTTAATATTTATATATAAATATTTTTTTTATATTTTATTATGTTTTTTTTTTTTTTTTTTTTTTTTTTGGGGGGGGAGGGGGTAGGTTTCCTTTTGTCTTTTTCTTGTTTTGTTATTTGTAAGCCTATACAAGTGTAGGCTTATGCATGGGTCCTTGTGGGAAAACAACGGAACGATGGACCCCACAAGGTATTCTTCATTTAACTTGGACCCAATAGAGAAATTATTTAGAAAAAGAAAATAATAGAACAGCAATAGCAGGACCCCACAAAACGGATCCATAAGGGTGGGGTGTGTGCCCCAACACATGCCAACTTAAAGGGTACACTACGTTTAACAATTGATTAATTGAACAATACTACCCAACAAGTTAGCGTATGTGTGTGTGTGGGGGGGGGGGGGGGGGGACTTGATCCCAATATTTCACATCTTTGAATGATTAGACCATGTACATGTAGTAAGTAACTATTTTAGGATTTCACCCATGCATTGCGTCAAAACATTTACCCCAAATTACTTTTAAACTTTGATGGTAAAAAAGGTGCACTAAAATTAAATACCACACTGGATAGGATTACTGCGTAAGGTGAAGGGTAATTCGGGATAAACAAGTTATTTTGCACATTCAGGGGTCGAAATACCAACCTAGCTTACATTACTAATGCCGTCAAAACAATGTTTGATTTTTGAATGGAGCCTGATAGTTAATTAACCCATAAGTAAAAAAAAATAAAAAAAACCTCAAAGCAAAACAGTTTTCTGCATCTATTTTCTTTTCTTTTTTAATTAAAATTATTCAATTAGCATGATTAGTACTAACTAGTACTTTTTTAGTAGTAGTGGTGAAATAGACATAACTATCAATTAAACTTTATCATCATGAACATGTTCTCTCTGAACAGTGTAGGATGTACTAGTGTAAAACATACTACTACATTGTAGTAGTACTAAGCACTATTATTATGACTATCATTCACTACGTAAACTATGCCTGTACAATTCACACGTGTGTGGTGATCCATGTGTGTACTGGCAGTGGCATGAAGATACATGTAGTCAATCGGCAAAAATCACCGGGCAAGGCGAAGGATTTTACAAACCCAAGTGTAGAACTAGACCCAGAAGTTTTAACAAAAAACGTACTGGCTTCTTGATATGTCTAAGATGCAACATCAGTCATTTAATTGTACTCACGATCATGTTTTGTACTCCAAATTGACGATTTTGTTAGTCAATATGAGCTGAGAAACCATCCATCACGAGCCATATCTCGCATGTATCGACGGGTGCCCTGCCACAACAACCGCGTAGTTTACATGGTTGAGGCAGGGCACCCGTCTGAAAAGCAGGCGGTTGTTTTTTATTTACAAGCTATTTTGTTGGGTATTTTTTTCATTTTTGAGGCATTTTTTTGTGGCTTTTCAAATGAAATCAAGTCAAAATTTCAACCACCTTCACTAAATAAAAACCAGGAATGTATTAGAAATCCCCTCTACTCACCAGTCTGTGTTTAAAAGACGATCGTTGTCCTAATCGGATTCCTCTTCGTCGTCATCTTCGCCGCCTTGGCCTACCGGGGCAATGGGCTCGAACCTGTACGGTTCTGCACCACTCTGACCACGGACTCCTTATGACTTCGTCGGCAGCGGGGTCAGGCAAACTGAAATTGCTGGAATCACTACCAGAATAAATACTGTCGCTACTGCTGTCACCGATGACATCCTCTGTTACACTGTGATCTTTCAGCCATGGTGAAATATGCAGGAGAATTCATGAAACAAGCCTAAGCGAAGGGAAAGTAATGGCTTCCTTCACGCTGTTGTGTATGACAACACAAGACCTATACCACTCTGTGACGTCACGCAGTTGTTTGCGGAAGCTGTGTGCACAGGGACTCTACGTGGGGGGTCTTTTCGCGATTCGGAGTGGCGAGTGCAAAAAAATGGGTCTATAAAAGTATTTTTTTTTGCATGAACAAAAGAGCCAACTCTTTGGTTTTTTTTATGTGACATAATGAAGTATCATTCTACAGTTTTATTATAGAAGGGAACCGCAGCACAAATCGCTCTAGTAACACTTTAACATGCATACTGGCCCAAATTGATTTACAGTCAGTTTGTCAGTTTGAATGTCTGGTTCTTCCTGTGCAATAAGATTTGATTTTATTGTGAGAAAAACATTACATGGTGGTGTCTACAGTGGTTGATCTAGTAGGTGGACAGTAAGATATCCAGGTCTCAGTCCATACAATAACATCAGAGTCTTCAGTCTTGAGTATGGCCTGAAACTGGGCAACTTTATCGGAGATTGTTTGGAAACTAATGTACAGGATTTTCACTATTTTCTACGTTGGTTTGCTAGACTTTCTTGGATTGTGCCTTCTCGATTGTTGCTTGACTTTCTTGGATTGTGCCTTAGTCCCTTTGCACTTGACAAGCCAATTAGGGTGGGGCATTCCTATCAGTTCAGAATTCTTGTAAAACATTAAAAATGTCACGATTGGTGTTATCAATGTCACTATCCACAAGGGCTAAAAAGAGTTTGACGTTTCAAATGTGACAAACAAGGATGAGTTGGTAAAGACACTCAATTCATCAGAAAGTGGACAAAATGTGTGCTGCAAATTCATCACAACTTTAAAGGTGCAGGCTGGTCAAATGAACAACAGCGAATTCATACCATGAAATGTCATGAAATACCATCTTTGAACCCTAAACACACCTGCCCAGCCTGCCCTCCTGCTTCATGTGTAGCTCTTACAATCCCCTCCAATTACATAGAAAGTCCTTCTAAAACAATGCATTTTTAATGGTCTTATTCATTACACAGTAAGTGTTTTCAAAAACAACAAAAGTTATGGTTCAGCAGCATGCAGACATGGCAGAAATCATCAAACGAATCGAATAGATGAATTTATTCATTATTAGGCCTAAACATTTGGATCATTATCACTGTCAGTCATTGCAGGATTAAATGAAGTACACTACAACAACTTGTAACCGAAACAATTTTAAAATAAAGAGAAATCTTAAGCACAGAACATCAGGGAAAAGCGGTGATCCAATAGAAATGTTAGCTTGGATTAAATATTTAACAAATTTCAAAACAAATTTCAAGGTGTTAAAATGTTTAAACGTAGAATCAATGTTTTAACTATTCAATAATAATAGTGCCTGAAAAAATGTAATATCATAAACAACTACAGTAGCAGCGGAATCGGCATATTTGTTCTTTTAATAGATTGTTAAAATTGCTTTCATTTTCAGACATCTCTGGATTTGAACAAGGTGCATAAAGAACTTAGGCCTACAACTTATATGTATTAACTAAACCTGCCAAAATGATTGCCTGATTTTCGTGGTTGCCTATACAGTAGCCTACCTGTTTGTTGCTTTGTGAGGGTCTTTCATTCACAGTAGTAGCTTGTGCCTGGAGGCTAAATTGTAGCCCAAATGGGTTTACCTACATGTATAACAATAGAAAGAAAAAGAAAATTTATTTTTTAAGTTATTGTGGGGTTTTTTTTACAACAAAGAGATTTGTTGGAATATTTGAATTTTAAAATTTACTGATGTTCAGTGACATAACATGTTTCAAACATTACAATACATTTGAGTCATTTCATTACCCAGACAATACACAGGCCTCGAAATAACTCACAGCACCCACAGCAATTGCCTTGGTGCCCTGTGCTTTTGCTGTGGTGCCCTTTGCAAATACAAATTTACATTTTCCTCATAGAGTGCCCATTACCAGAAGAAAATTGCCGTGCCCCTTTAAGAGCGAAGTTCAAGGCCTGAATGCATGTAGTCTTAAGAACCAGTTCTTCATTGGGAGAACCAGTCCTTCACTGGGAACCAGCCCATTAACAAACAAGGGGTGGAAATACTTCTTCATGGACTCGATCCAATGAAGGCTCAAGTACCAGATGGTATTCATGGTTTTAGAAATTGAAGCTGCCCAACTTGCTAAACCTTTGCAAGGCCTCTTTCAAACATCCATCAATTGTGGCGAATTCCAGCAAGATTGGAAGAATGGAAACATGGCCTCAGTCTTCATGAGGGGTAACAGGGTGGCTGCTGCAAACTACAGGCCAATTTATCCCTTACCTCTGTGGCATGTAAAGTTATATGGAGCACATCTACATGTATTTTATTAAAGCCTGGGTCAACTTCCACCCCGCAGCGCTGTGGGATCCGCCCGTCCACTTGCGCTCGGGACCTCGCCCCCGCGCTACGACTTGGGGACGAGTGATAATTTTTTAGCCGCCATCTTGAGTCGCCATCTTGGGTCGCCATCTTCCTCGACTGGTGTCCCGGCGGCGTGCCTTCCGGACGCTGGTTCTCGAGCCGGGTGCCAATTTTATTTCTCGCGTGTGATTGGTCCCGTCTTTCCTCGGTCCTCAATGTCTGCCACAATTTCCCAGCTCTCTCGATAAGATTGTTTTACTGTCATTTGTCTTCGGAAAATATTTTTTGCATGTTTTGTTGTTAGAATGGTATCAAAGAAATTACTCAATAAATATCTATTGCATTCTATGCCACTAAAAGTCCTTGGTTTCAACGACACATAAGTCTTTTCAGCATAGTCAGAAGTAGCGCTGCATAAGGTAATTTTTCATGACCGCGTGCAGTTCACCATTATTTTGACCGCATGAGGGCATATGTGGACCAATTTTACGTGATGAAAACTTTTTTTTTCTTCATTTTTGTTATTATTATGTTTGTGCAAGAAAACTACATACCGGCAGTTAAAATAAGATGAAACTGTAATTGTGATACAAGACATTCCCTGATGAAGGCGCCCTCATGCAGTCATAATTATGGTAAATAAACAGTCTGCGTGTAGGGATAACTGGTGCCCTGATTTTTGCTTGATTAACGCTAAACGGAAGAGAGTGTACCAGCGACGAAATTATGGTCAATCAATCAGGGCCCAATTTCATAGAGCTGCTTAAGCAGAAAATATCGCTTAACAAATGTCTGCTTTAGAAGCAGAACTGTGCAGGATACCAGTCACATATTGTACATGTGACATGGTAGTTTGGCTGGTAACCTTATACTGGTAAGGTAATTTTGTTGTGCGTAGCTACTTTGCGTCAGCGGCTCTATGAAATTGGGCCCTGCATGTAGGAATAACTGGTGCCCTGATTTTTGCTTGAATAACGCTAAATTGAAGAGAGTGTACCAGCGACGAATCTTGTTATCGCAAAATTTGGAAAACCCAGCCACGCACGCACTATATACAAGACGCCACTTCAGCTTTGGTTACATTTTTGTTTGAAAACTATGGAAAACCAAAAGAAACCAAAGAAAAAATGACAGTGTTACACAAATAGGCCATTTATTAAAAAAATAGTGTGACAATTGTTGGAAACAAAGCATGGATTTTATTTATTTTTAAAGAAAGTTTGCAGAAATGTTGAATTCGGTCCCAGGCATCTGACGATTTAATGTTTTGCTAACATTCGGCCTTCCATTATAACCAGCACGGTTTGTATCAACTGTTAATCAACAATACACTTAGGTCTCTTCTGCTCTCGACTTCTTACGAACGTTTTCAGTCGGGTAACTCCGCGGCTATTGACGGTGATTATGTGTTTGTTGAGGAGGGTACCCAAAACCACTGCTGCTGCCGAACTCACCGTGTAATTAAAAATTAATGTCTGATTGGCTGTTTCACAAAGACCTCCTGAATGGTCGTCGGCAATGTGATGACATTGGACCGCTCTATTATAACATGGGTATGCAATTACCCGAGTGCGCTCAATACAATTAAATAATTGTGTAATAGCAGTGTTTTATGTTTTTATAGGACTCGGGAATGACACTTAGTCAACTGGCGGGGAAATACTAAGTGCAGTGAATAAAATTAATTCAACAAACAAAGAAATAACAAGACAAAAAACATCTCAGAAAACACAAAAATGCAGAAAGAAAGACATACAGAAAAACAGAAATATACTGAGAAAGAAATTAAAAGTACAATATATGGTACAAAGAAACAAACGGCAAAACACGGATAAAGAAAAGGTGTAGAAACAAAGACACATTTAACAAATAAAGAAAAAGAGAAACAAAAAAATAAAGAATTAAAGAAAAAAGGAAATCAAGTAACAAATAAATACAGGAGCACAGAAGCATAAGTTTAAAATCATCAAAACACCTACAAATGTTCATGCCAAGCATGCATCATTGCCAAGTAAATCCTTCCCAATATTAAAACTCAACCCCGGCCATACACCCCCAAATTATGCTTCGTAGTTGGAGAAAGGGGACGAGAAGGTTGAGGAGGGCAGGCGACGTTTCGACCCCACTCAACTTCTTTTGCCTGCTCAAAATTTTATCATAAGACAAAACAACATTGCGTGCCGATTTTACCTACCGTTAGGGCCTATCAAGCCAATTCTACAAACCTCTGAGTGTCCCTCCAGTTACCCCCCTCACCCCACATTACATTTGCAGCTTTTTAAACGCAAGAATCGCTCCCATCTAGCGGGTGTCGCGCGAAGCGCGGCATCCCGCTAGTCATCTACATGTCTAGTCACGTGTTGTAGCACCTGAAACACCTAAGAATCCTATCAGACTACCAACACAGAGGTCAGCAGTAACATCTAGTGTGCCTCAAGGAATGGTCACTAGGTCACTTTGGTTTCTACTTTACTCAAATGACCTGCCCAACAGAGTAACATCACAAACCAGGCTCTTCACAGATGATTGCTTGCTATTGCTATGACTCCTACATGTATCTCCTGAGTAACTCCATATGTGTACCTTGGAGTTCACGTCTCAAGTACCCTTACCTGGACACCCACATCCAAAAGACCATCAAAAAGAAGAAAGCACAGTAAATAAAAACCAAGTTGAATTAAAATGGGACACTTTGCAAACCACAGAAGACGTTGTCAAAAGCTAGTGATGCTTTTTATAAGATGCAGAATGGGCTTGTCAATATTTCACTCCACCAGTATCCAACATCAAACACGGTATCCAGGGCCTAGTTGCGACCGTCGGGAGGATGGAGGGTTACGATTATTGCAACTACCAGGGGCCACAATCAGAAGTTTGTTAGGCAACTTTAGTCACTTTGCAAGCTTGGAAAGGGTATAATTATGATTGACTACTTATTTGTCTTACCATCATTGATTGGAATGCACTTCAGCTTGCTTACTATAGAGTCACCAATACAAGTATAGTAAAGGCCTATTTAAAGATAGCCCCACCTGTGTGGCCAAGGAACCTGAATACTTGGATTCAGGTTCCTTGGTCACACAAGTGGGGCTAATTAAGTAATTTATAGACAGTTGCTGATTCAGGCTCCCACAGAACCAACTTAAGAACAATTTTTAAACTAGGGATTTTAAGTTCTACCCACACAGTACACGCAGCGCACGCACAAGTACAGTTTGAGTTAGTGAGTTGTATCGAAAGGTATTTTGCCGACTCAATCAATGAAGATGAAGATGTTATTGTTATTGTTAGTATAGTACTACCCCCTGTACTAATAGTAGTATTTACTGTACTCTAGTATTACGTAAGTAGTATAGATTAGTAGTAGTGGTAGGGCTACAGGCAGTAGTACAACTTATATAGGCCCTACTGCCTAGTTACACATGTACAGTACAGAAATACTCCTACTAATAGTAACTACTACATGTACTTATATACTTCTACTCACAGAAGTCCTAGAACTATACAATAATACTTAAGTAGCCCTTCAATCTGCTATCGCCTCTCTCCATGAAGACGATAGCGGAATGAACCGCATGAGTAGGCTAGAGCATGTCCTTGCTCTATGGCTAGAGATACCCCATCATAGGAGTAGGCTAGGCAAATTTTCCACATGGCGCCACCAATTTATCTCCCTTAATTTAGGTCAAATTACTCTAAATTATACCATCTGACCATGGAAGAAGGCTCTTAACTATCAAGAAGGGTTAACCGAATAAATACAGCCAGAAAACAAGCAGAATTGAACAATTCTAAAGGCTTAATTAAAAAGGTGTCCCAAAATCGCAAGGCTTCGTCTTGCGGTGAGATGAAAACGCCATGTTGTTTCGTTTTCCTGCTGTGTGTGTGTCTGTGTAAGTTGTGCAATACTCCAATCAGTCGGTCATCATTCATGCGCATTGGAAAATTCGCTAGGACTTTTTGATTTGTGAAATGGGTAATAATCGAAGATGATATTTAGGAGGGAAGTTAGAACAACCCACAAAGCACACGTTGAACTTACCTAGGGCTTGTAGTAATGGAATAGCCCAAAATAAAGTTATGAATTTTCAGTTTATGCAAACCATTGGGCAATCGCAACTTATTTTAATATTCATAAAAATTACATTCATTATGACCTTTGGCTTTAGTCAACCAGGTAATAGGAGAAACATGTATGACAAACAAACCATTCTTGTGTCAACGCCCGTTGCCTCATAGCTGTGTAGGTACAGGCTATGCTCTCTTCTGTATAACAATTTGTTCTCTCTTATCAGGTTCGAATCCCGGTAAATGGGTCTTTCCATAAATAAGGGGGCCAAAGCGTGACATGGTGTTATATCTCAAAAGATAATGTACTTTCTATATTTTTGCATGTTTAAATGGTGGGGATAGCTCATACGCTTAATGTATAACTTCAATTGCTCGAATCAGATTTTTTGTTTTCATATACGATCCAAAACTATCCATCACACTGTAACGGAGACACCGGGATCTCAGTTTCCTGTTACAGTGGAAAACTTGTGACTTGTTTTGCCATAAATTAGTAGGTTTTCATTGAAAATTAAAATTTCAAAGGGTAATATGTAAACATCATTAGTATGTACTGTAATTCAGCTATTTTCAATGGTGTCTTTGTTACACCGTGACTCAAAAAGTCTTCTCTCCCTTATTATGCATCATAAATGTGTGAATCATAAATGTCCTTGGCCCCCTGCTGTTTTTGATATACACTCTTCCTCTGGGGCAGATCATCCGTAAACATGGCTTGGAACTACACATGTACGCTGATGACACCTAGATCTACACCTCTATTTGTCCTGTTAAGTCTTCTGAGGTCCTTCAAAATGTGTCAAAAGTTGAAGACTGCATAACTGAAGTACAGGCCTGGATGTCATCAAATTTTCTCAAACTCAATGCTGACAAGACCGAGGTGATAGCGATCGTATTCAGAGCACAACTTACCAAGTTCAATATTCCATCCGTGAAAGTTGCTGGAGTCGACGTCCTAATCGAAACCAAACCAGTCAGGAACCTTGGGGTCATGTTTGATTCTGCAATGACCATGTCTGCACAGGTGTCCAGCATAATCAAGACTGCCAACTTCTACCTTATTAACATTGGCAGGGCCCGTAGACTGCTGACTGTCGATGCAACCAAGCTGGCAGTGCACTTTGGTCACTTCAAGAGTTGACTACTGTAACAGTCTTTTGATCGGAGTCAGTCAAAATCTCAAAAAGAGGCTTAATAACGTTCAGCGAACTGCTGCGAGAATAATCACAAACAAACTCAAGTTCGACTCCATCATGCCAGAACTCATCAAACTACACTCAAGTTTAAGGTCATCATTCTCATGTTCAAAGCCTGTCATAACCAAGCCCCTGATTACATAATGGATATGCTTCAAGTTTGTGCTGGACGGAGACAACTTCGATCTAATACTAATAGCTCCTGTTCACCTTACTTTGTTGTGCCAAGAACGCGTCATGTCACGTTTGCCGATAGAGCCTACTCTGTTTATGTACCCAAACTCTGGAATAAACTTCCAAATCACATCAGAGAAACGACATCTTTCAAAACATTTAAGGCACTTCTGAAAGCCCACTTGTTTCAGGAGGCCTACCATCAATGACTTATTCATTTATTCAGTGCCTCAGCGCCTTTTTGAGCAAACCTTTGATTTAGGCGCTTTAGAAATTTTAACTGATTGATTGATTGATTGATTGATTGATTGCTCTTTCCTTCCAGCAATTAAGATACAGGTAGAAACATGGAGACTGGGTAGGAAAGGAGACAGGATGTGAGAGAGAAGAAGAGAATGTGTGAAAATGCGTATTTTTTCCGCCCGAATTTTAAGATTTAACCAAATATCCACTGTTTTTAAACCGGTCCCCTATGAAAACTATTTATTTTATATTTTCAAAATTCACCCAATCGATAGAACACATCAATCATGAAAAGACATGATCCTCAAGAATAAACTGAAAAACAATTTTTAAAAATAAAACATTTTAAACGTCATGATTAAGTTGGTGGCTTGCCTATGGAAAATTTTCTGTAGGCTAGCAATTAGAGAATCGCCATACAAATTTGTACATTAATAATTTAATTAGTATTGAATTAATTGCATATTTGGAGGATTTGCAATATCTTGGCAGTCAGTCACGTCAGTCCGATCCCTAGGCCTAGCTAGTCATTAGTCGGAACTCTGCATATCATTGTTCCGTCCCAACTTGACAATTGTCTCAACTATAGTTGGGACTGGTCCCAACTTGAGTGTTAAAGTTGGGGCGTCCCAACCATGCCAACTATAGTTGGGATCGCAGTAAACACAAAGCACCCCCATGAATAAACTAAAATCATGTAAGTATCATAGGATGAAGTTTTTAAGACCACTTTCCCTTGAGAATATTTTAGATTAATTAGGTGTTCGGGCAATCCGCCCGGAACACCTCTTATTATTGTTCCGTTTTTTTTTTTGTTTTTTTTTAATACTTCTTCTTCTTCTTATCCCCCGCGATTGTCCGCTAACAAAGTTACACTTCCAAGTCTCCCACAACCTTTAA
This sequence comes from Pisaster brevispinus, assembly GCA_023634235.1. Taxonomy (NCBI): domain Eukaryota; kingdom Metazoa; phylum Echinodermata; class Asteroidea; order Forcipulatida; family Asteriidae; genus Pisaster; species Pisaster brevispinus. The sequence goes on along the minus strand of JAMKCF010000011.1, from coordinate 15,201,426 downwards.
ACTTCACACATAGTTAGATATGTATGAGTAGAAGACACCGCCTTAGTGATGTCATGATGACGTCATCTGGTGTCGAGTTACGTTAAATCAAAGTTTAATATTTGAAAAAATCATAACTCCAAAACTACACAATGGATTTTCACAATCTATACATCATCGAATAGGCCTGGTATAACTCTTAAAACGCTACACTGAACGTGACCTCATTTGACCTTGACTTCCGGTTCAAACCGGATGTTGAATATTTAAAAAATTCATATCTCAAAATTTACTGATCATTTCATCACAATTTTTACATCAGATTGTAGATCTGTGATCCTTCCGAAACTTTTGCACAGAAATGATGCCAATATGACCTTAACTTCTGGTCCCAAATGGGTGTTACAGCCAAAGCTAGTATTAACCGCAGTTTATTTGTGTATGGAGAAAAGCGCTGTAACTGACTGTCCGCTCCATTATTCATAAGGTTCAAAGTCCACGAAGCCTGTGCACACAGTCCCACACAACGGAAATGTATCATTGCGTTGCTTATTCTTGCACGTTGTAACAACACGTGTCCCGCACATAAAAAACTCAAACTTATTCAAAGTTCAGTGTGAATTTAGTTGCGCTGTGCTCGTCTGATGGCTTAATGGAAAACAAGGAATAAAAGAGGAGGTTTTACTGAGATGTCCACCTGCTTTAGGGATTTGTATGACTTTGACTAAATGACAAAAACTTCAACTGAAAAAGAACGACATTGGTTTGTTTCTCATCAAACACCGAGACCCACGTCACGTTGATCGACGTGACCATGCCTGCCAAAGGCGCTCTAGGCCCTCTGAGTATGCCCTTCAGACACGGTGTTTAAAATGGTAAGCTTTATTTCAAAATCACCGTTAAAAAGAGGGGGCATTCCTTTTTTGTCTACAATAATGTTGATATGTTTCATCTATGAACTTGCCTAGTGTTTTTTGTTTTGTTAAAAAACATATCTCGTGAACCAAAAAGTGTACAACTTTTTTGGAGTTGATTTTAACGATGTTGTAGTCGAGTCTGACAAGGGTCTGGTTAAAACAGTTCAAAATACAGTTTTAATAGAAGCCTTTTGCAGAGTTTTTATAATTGTTTCAACATGGGCTCCACATACTTCACAAAAATGAATATGTTGGTGACCTTGTCTTGACCTTTTAACCTGTTTAAACTGGAAGTTCTGTAAAACGCTTTAAAAAACATTATTTAATAGCTATTCATTCTGTTTTCACAATAACAAACAGCACAGCTCACGATCACTCCAGTCAGCTTTACTTGAATCCGAACACCTCGAATTTGTTATCAAACAAATTCTCATGTCTAGTGTATTCTTATGTTTGTTCTAAAAAAAAGTACACACAAACGTTGTCCGCTAATGTTTAGCTTTTTCCCAAGCTCGTATGGTCATGAAACTTGGCAACCATTTTACACATGATTAGTGGATGAAACAGAATTTTTCACGTAATGATGACGTCATCTGATGATTTATTAGGTAATTAAAAGTAATTAATTTTTCAACAAACATAACTCAAAGACCGCGGACTTTCAATTCTTTCTTTTTTCTTGAATCTAAAGAACATTGGATACTAATCATTTCGTACATGGAAATGAATACATTTTAAGATGTATTTCTAGGTGAAAACGAGCGTTAAAATATTGAAATCTAGACCAATACCGAGCGCAGTGTGGCATCCAATCCAGTATGACGTGCACACAAAACCGCACAACGTGCAGCATGCAGCCATAATATACATTGGG
>JAMKCF010000011.1:14547156-14594656 GCA_023634235.1 Pisaster brevispinus | reverse complement strand
ATTAATTTTACATTTAGACCGCCCTCTCGTGAAATATTTTAACAGTTGCAATATTCTGGCCACTGCACAGCGGCATGCAAACTTAATGTTTTGGTTTTGTTGTGACGTGAGAGAGTACATTGTCTTGCCTGTCTGAGAGAAGCGATCTCGATGCCCGTATTTAAACGTCTTAGATAAAACATTCTTGTTCCAATTATTTTCCCCTCATTTTCTGTGAAGCGCTATGTTGTTCGTATAGCGCTATATAAATGCTACGTAATGTTATTTTGAGTATTATTGTCTATTGATCCTTGCTCTGACGTCACACGCGCCTACTATCTACCCAAGGTATGCCACCCTGGGAGTCAAAATGCATGGCGAGATTATAACTGCAGGTGTACTACCAAAAATGTGCACTGCAGAGTTACACACGGAGATTCTGGCTCCCAAAATGACACAGCCAATGTAATTTATTTGATGACCTCAAATAAATTGATCGATACTTCTGAAGTGAAGTGTGAAGTGTAAACGTTTGATTCCAGTGCGCTGTTTCACGAAGCAGCCATGTTGCATTCAAATCATTGCAATCAAACTGAGGCTGGGCTTATTTGAATGTATCTGTTAATTTATTTGTGTTTATTTTCCCCGGTCTTTTTCTGCAAATAAGCGGCAAGTTGAAACGTTGCGTTGTTCTATGCGCAAAATTGAAAGCTCCTCAAAGCAGTCATTCAATTTCACTTATGTATGCATTGTTTGTTGCGCTTTTTGAGCGAAAAGGATAACCATACAGTTCACTCAAACAACTCGAACAACATTCAAAGTCAAAGCACCTTTTCGCAGAGCATCTCTAGTTGCGCCCATTTTCAATTGAATGCCGACACCGCATGGCTAAAAAGAACACAATTTCAGTTTAATTGAATAAAATGCTATATTAATCGCATTCCTCAAAGCGAAATTGAAGACGATTTCAATTGAAGAGGATTGCTGTAATACGAATGCATGGAAAGGAAATAGGATGCCTTTTTGCTGAAAACGACAGAGAAAACATAACTTACTCTGATTCGGGTAAGACTTTCTATTCTATCATTTATGACGTTTACATGGTTTGGGGAAACAAAGAAAGAAAGGAAGCTCAGCAATACAATGGTGTTGTACATCAGTTATGAACCGTACTACACGTGTTGCGACACCAGCAATCTTAATCAATACTATTGGTGTGTTCAGTCGAGCCATCGGTTGTCATCATCCGGTCATGACCTAGCTTTTCAAGGGTAATCAATATTAGTAATCATGACTGTGAAGATTTGAACAGATTTGTATGATTCACGATGACCCCTCATTGATGACAGACGGTGGACTATAAGATGACCTTGGTACAGGTCAAGACCAACAAACTTGACGACTAAAACAATTAGTCAATGACAAGAGCTATACCATCTCAGTCATAACATAATAACCAAGTAAATTAAGGTCAGTTTGAAGGCTGTAAGACAGGGGTGACGCGTAACCACACGTCCGGGAGATGTTGCTATCTTCTCGCCCTCTTGAAAACCACGCAGCATAACCGTTAAATTCCCCCAACATTCACCGGCGCTCTACCAACTGAGCTATCCAGCCCTATGTTGGCAGTCTCCCTATTAGTCAATATCTTTGTTCGGGAGGCGAGTCAGAAGCCATTCATTTTCATAAAACGTAAGGCTTTATTATTTCTTTTATATATTTGGGTTTGAACTAAGAAAAGTTGACTGGAGCCGGACTTGAACAAACGACCTCCGGATTAACGTACCGGGGCTCTACCAACTGAGCTATCCAGCCCTATTAGTCAATATCTTTGTTCGGGGTGCCAGTCAGAAGCCATGCAACCGTTAGCTGCTGTTTAGCCAGGGACACCCAAGTTTACGATACAACCTGGGAAGCGACAGCCACGGGATCACCTTAAAGGGATGAGACTTTTTAATAATAATAATATCAAGTAATAAACCACAAGGGAAACTGACTGGGTTATTTTTCCTCTATTAAGGTGCGTTCAACCGTGTGTCTGCAGGAATTCAGGTCCTTGTGATGTCACAGGTTATGGTTGATTGACTCCTCGCACTGACGTCACTCGCAGTATTGTCTGCCCTTGGTCTGCCATTTTGGGAATTAATGGAGAAAGTCTAACCGCGCATGCGTCGCCCCAAAATCGACCGATTTCAAAGTGCTGCTTTAAGCAGCTAATTATTGCCTCAAGATTTTCCGCTACGCAAAAATAAGCAGGATGCTCGTTACAGATTGTGTTTTGGTTGGTAACCTTATTCTGGTAAGCATACTGTTACTGGGGTTAGCTGCACTTTATGTTTACGCAGGCTGTATGAAATTCGGCTCTAAGTCTAAGACGTCATGGCTGAGTGGTTTCGAGCACCAGACTCCCCCTCTGTAGTTTCTGATTGAGTCTCGATCTGGACTGCTTTTAGCAGCAAGAGTTATTGGAAAGTGATCGAAAAGGTCGACCACCCAAAAGATGGTCAGAATGTTTGAAAAGTCGACTGTCTCGGAGTGAACGTCACTCTATTATAATTGCTATCAGACTGGTGCAGGAAAGAAGAGGATGGCAAAACCACTCAGCGCAGATGCTAACCACTCAACCTATCGAGTTGGAGTAGGGCAAAACATCACAAAAGTACTAGTTTCAGTTGTCATGAAAGATTGGATCATTCTAAGGAAGGGTGCCTTCAATGTATGACTTTTTCATAACTAATCCCCCGACAGCTGTGTCGTCATGTGGTTTCATTAAAATACTTTTCTCAGAAAAACACGACAACAAATTTAAGTTAGCTTTACTTGATTAACTGTTGAAATTCATCACAAAAACATCCTTTTCTGACACTGAAACATTTTGCTTGATTGAAAATAACAGCATGGTAGGTTATTACTATTTGATAACGCTACATCTTGGCGCTGGCCCTCTGACCAATGGCGAGCTCAGAATTTTGACCCTTGACCGTAGGTTAATCTGCATAAAAACTGATACACATGACATCATTATTTTGAGAGTAACCTTTGTTACACTGACCTGTTATTGGAAATTGCGACGATAAACCAAAATATTTACTATTTATAGTTAAGCGTTGGAAGCTTCGTGACAGAAATATACACAATTTGTAAGTTATTTTTCAATCAAAAAGTGGCGCTCTACGATGCTGGTATTGCATACATTGTTTACTGGTAGGCCTATACAGGATTCCCAATTCTAGGAACGGCACGTGAGGATCAAAATCGTTTTAAGATGATCTTAGAGGGCGCTCTTCGCTGCATTTTTTTTCAACAATCATGTGATCTGTCATCTCTGACGCTGGGCTCCTCTTCAAATTGTGACACACAATATTCAAAGCATGCTCATACAGCCCTATATTAGGTTTATTTCAAGTCACTTCAATCCCTACTATTCTTCCGCCACATTAGGGGCTTTTACACAGATTTGGAAACGCATTTATGAGGGTGACAATTGAAAACTGGAAAGTATTCGGTGATTTAGTGGTTATTTTTCTGAAATTGTCTCGAATTTTGCGAAGGACTCGTTTTTTGGTTTGTTTTTTCTTTAATCATCCAAAAATGACAAATTTCACGCAAACGTACCACATTTCACGAATGCGTTCACAAACCAACATGTGATTGTCTACGTTTGTTCTCTTTTGGATGCTGGTACGTATTTATGTTGAGGACAACTGGGAGGAACTTGTAATCAACTTCAATCGCCATTTAAATGTTTTGGAGCACATGAAACATGGGAATGGCCAATACAAATCCTTCAAAAGTTTGCAGACTTGTTTTTATTCGACCTATTGTATGCGGTGAAACCACAGTTGGTTTGCAGTATTCTTCCGTGGTTGTCTTGCCCCTCCCACGTCAAAAAAAAGCTGCACCCAAATACAAACAAAACGGCCAGAAAATCGTTGACCAATCAGTACTTGGACATTTCCTGTAGTCATATTTAGTATGAAAACGAAACACCGGGTTTCCTACACACTGCAAGTGACAAAAATGAACTAATTAATATCTCAGTGGTGATTAATATCAGTGCTTTTGAATTTGTAGAAGTGATTATACACTTAAAGTGAATCAACATTCTCTAAATGACCTGAAAAGATGAGAACTTTAGGCGACCAGTGGTCGTTGACGCAAATAAAATGACGACGACATAAAAGAGTGACTTCAATGTGTCCTCTGGTGGCGTTATATACAATCGAGCTGTTCCAGCGGGTCACAGATTCCACAATATCTTAATTAAAATATCAGCCAATCGGGAAACTGTTTTACAAATAACTGCACATGCGCTCTATACGCAACACCACCAATACTATAAATAACCTCCGGCAACGGTATCTAAAAATAGCCTAAACTTCTAGCGATTTCAATCTGCGTATGGCAAAGATTGTTCCAATTAAGTCATTTGGATTGCTAATCGATAGTTGCTAGATATCGAAACTTATGGCGCTTCATAATTTACTGTATTGATTTGTCGTCGAAGTTTTCAAGAGTGTTAGCCTTAAGTGAACACTCACCATGTCTCATCAACCGCCTCCCCGTTCCCAGCCCCCGCCCAGCCAGGCCGTTCCATCCCGTCCTGGTACCGGGTGCCGAATCATAAGCATGCACTGAGTCATTAATTCAACCTGTTTCCGTTCAATTAGAAGAAAGCGTTACCCCCATCCTTGAAGAAACCGGGGCATGATTAAGCTCAGGGTTAAACAGGCAGGGAGACCCATGAGTGTACAGGTCAACGAAGAGAGGAAGGTTAGCAGGTCAAAGGTCACGGTTTTAACACGTTCCTATGATTCTATACACTACTTTTAATGTTGCTAAATTTGTGGTTACATAATGTACTGTTATGCATACTGGATGTGACATGTGATCAATCGAGGGTATGAATGACTGGTAACGATATGTGGTTGAGTCACAAATTGTGGTGACACGCCCATCAGATGCGCACTTGACATCTCTTTTGAGTTGGTTTTGCGCATGTATTCATGCAAACGTTTTAGACGGAGTATTGCGAAACGAATCTCGTTTTTTTTTTTTTTTTTTAGGGGGTTGGGGTTGGGGGGGGGGGCATTCTGATCCAGAAAGTTAAGCGACCCAAATTAAAACATGCCTGGCTTCAGGATCACCCTGGGATACATATTTTCTCAAGGCATATGCTTAGAGTGCACAGGAAAAACTAGCAGGGCGCCCTCTTTTGAGAAAGTGAAATTTTGTTCACAAAAAAAAACTGCCAACAAGCCTAGCAGGTCAACCGAGCTGCTTGTTTGAGCGTAGCTACAGTCAACCAAGCTGCATGTTTGTGCGTAGCTACAGTTGCTCTAATAGCTAAGTTCATTTGTTTTTCGTGGTTTTTAAAAGCATCAAGTCGAACCTTTAAAAGTAATTGCATTTGCGGCGAGCCTTTATACTCCCAACCCCTTCCCAACACCCTTTATGCCAGCTCCACCAACCTAAGCTACACTGCCACATTATTGACTGCACTGCACAACATAATTTCTAGTGAAACTCGTTCCGTATTTGCCCATGAACTGTTATCAACGGTACGAAAAGGCGATCATTCACATCTGTTCGATGCAGTTGGTCTATAGTCATTGACATTACTTAAATCTTGGTTTGACATTCAACTTGTGTACGTACCCACAAGAACACCTTCCTCAAACAATACAGGTGGAGCTGCAATATCGTTGTATACATCATATATCCCCACTACAGTCACAAACAATACGAACGCATGCAGCCAGTGAATTAAAAACGTTTGAATAATTCCTCGACTGTTCAAGACTTGTGACTATTCGAACAATGGGAACGGTGGAAAGTGCGCCATTTTGTTTCCTTTACGTGTTGAAGCCATGTTCCTAGAACCAAAGGTTCCAAATTGTTCTTTTAATATTATTATTTTATCTTTCTGGAAATGAAGCAAAAGTGACTAGCACTGTGGCCCGTAGGTCTGAATAATCATGTGTGTAGAGATTACGATGTTCAGTTTCACGTGGGAGAAAAACCCCAATGGGGAAAACGCACGCAATCAGGTAGGGACTGAAAAAAACCCCAAACATATCTACATGCAAGACTCCAGTCTAGGATTCCGACCCGGGGTTCACTGAAGTAAAACGCAGGGAAGACACCACTGAGCCAACCTGAATGCCCATTGCTTTACTTGCATAGCCGTTTGATTTGAAGTGCTATTTCAGTGGATAACCAACAAACAACACTATAACAAATTGGCAGCTATACACGAATTTATAAATGACTAGACATCCTAGCAGTATTTGAAATTTTAATACATTAATATTTAACAAGGTGGTAACTGATTTATTCAAAAACTTGATTTTAATGTCGGTAAACTGTTCAAAATCCCAAATTATGCAAAGGTGAAAAGAAACAAATGGCCTTTGACTCGGAGTAGAGAATGATTGACAATGATCCGAGGGAATGGCGCCCTCGCTTGTTGATAGTTATTCAGCTTAATCAATTCATTCATTCAAGTTCCTCACCAAAGAACTCTAAAACGTCATCAGCCGATTCAAAAAAAGTAATACAAGAGAAGAACAAGGTTCGTAGGTGAGCACTTCTAGTTCTTGTTTGTTGTTATAAACAAAACAAATTGTACTTTCATAAAGCCATACTCTAAAAGTTTATACAAAAAGGTTCGACATTCAACGTTTTTAAGAATAACAATACCGCCAATTTAAAAAAATTCTTTCCAATTTGATATCAGTCTTGAAAGCAATGCCTGACAAGTGGCACACTTTAAAAAAAAAAAGATAACATGCATGCTTGAAAAGAGACTACCATTAGAAGGCTCGCCCGCAAGCAATCGCGATAGTCTCTTTTCGAGTATGTTATTATGCAATCTTAAGATTAGGATTCACTTACAAAGCAAAGTCAGAAGACATCAATCAATCAGTCAAACTTTGTAAAGCGCCTAAATCAAGGGTTTGCTTTTTAGCAAATGTGCTGATGCACAGAAGAAATAAATCAGTCATTGATGGTAGGCCTCCTGAAACGAGTGGGCTTTCAGAAGTGTCTTAAATGTGTTGAAAGATGTTGTGTCCCTGATGTGAATTGAGAAAAAAACCCAAAGTGGTTTGGTTTACGACAACACTAAATTAAACTATTAAGTCATAGCAAAATACTGTTTTACCAATCTGAGTCTGCCTCCCAACTCCATTCAGAAGTGGCATGGGAACGATCACAAACAGGTGTTCACCCCCTTGGGTGTTGCGGCTGATCTGTAACTATTCCGACTGATTGGTGAATCTGCGTCTATTGCAGGTAGTTTTGACCCTCACATGAAACGGGCACCAGTCTATTCCCTGAAAACTGTTCATGATACCTCTTTCGTGATGAAGTTTAAAGCCAGTGAAGTCGAAGGTTTTCAAAAGATTGTATAAACATTGCTACAATACAAGCAATACAATCAACAATACTTATATTCATTTGTATCTATAAATAATACTCTACAGCCGAATATAAATACAAAAACGTTGATACTCTAAGGAGTAAGATTCAAGTTCTGATTAAAAGTAAAATTGTCTGTACACAGTGTAGTTCTCTAAACCTTGGGACCTGAAGCACCAGACGAGTTTCTCTGTTGCCTTTTGTAAAATATGTACATACCACCTCCGATAAGGAGGCCTCCAACGACGATGCAGGCAACGGTGACTGACGCTGTTTTTGCCGGGCTGTTCAAGAGACCGATCCCGCTTCCACCTCCAGCCCCGTAGTCATATGAAGAATACATGGCGTTGCCACCGCTCCCTGACCCGTCGGTTGACCCGGAACCGTCGTCATCGTCCAGGTCGTCGTCGTTGCTGTCATCGGCAGTTGTACCTCCTGTCGCTTGTCCAGCTCCAGCTGCGGCTCCAACGCTACCACTGCTACCGCCTGCACCACCCATCGCAGAGCTACCGCCCGTACCACCTACTCCTCCTTGGTTTCCACCAATGCCCTGCCCACCGATGGGCGGTACGGGGGGTTGTGTTGTTGATGGAGGCTGTGGGAATTCGCCATTTGGTACACCCACGGGTACAAACTGGCAAATCACTGAAAGATCACACATTAATATTTTGATTAATACTTTGCATCATCATTAAAGCCATAATCTAAAATCCAAAATACAAAAATAGAAAGAGAAAGGGAAAAAAAGGATCGTAATTTTAGAGGTCGATCGTTATCACGACGAAGTGAACTTTTTGTAAAGGTCAATGACAAGGCTTCCTGATTTAAGTAAGGGGATTTTCAGATCTTCTAATTCCCAGAAATTTAGTCACTTTTCTGAAACACCAATGCTACATAAAGCGGGAACTTTGCTCCTTCATTTAAAAAAAAATATAACAATAGAGTGTAAATAATGCTGAATTGTACGACGAATCAGCCTGAAAATTTACAAAAATGATGTGATTCTATTGTGAAAGTGCCTTGTAAGGTTAAAATCAATTCGAAATAAGCGGTTTTTTCACGTGTTACTGTTTTTTAAAGGTGATTTACATCTGACAGATTTTAAGAATGTTTTTGTTTCTATTGCGCCATCTCAATAGCTGATTCTCAGACAGTGTGCAAATACACTTTCAATGTTACTGTTGGCAGGGGTCTAGGTTTACACATCTCTTGATGGCAGTTTGGATACTTTAGTACTTTTGTGACAGTTCCTACTCAACTTGTATTCATTGTAGTGTCTATGGAATTTAAAACAGACAAGTAAATTAAATAAACAAACTCCTCTGGATAACAAATTCCCGTGGAGATAATAATTTGCTGTTTGTATTTAAATTGAAAACGTTAGAGAAAAGAGATATTATTTGAATTAAAAATTAACGATAACTAAAATCAGCACCTTGCAAACATTGGCCACATAAAGTATTTCGACTTACGCATCGTATATGGACCTAATTTTCAATTTGAACCGTCTCATTCATTCATTGTTCTGTGGTCAAATGCACAAATTCAGAAAAAAAAGAAGAACAAAAAAAGAAGAATCCATCTCACAAGATAATTCTTTTTGGGGTATAATTTGTGTTAAAAATCCGTTCTTGAAAGCAAGACAACACTCTCAACTCGATCATCTCATCTCAACTCGATCATCTCATCTCAACTCGATCATCATCTCATCTCAACTCGATCATCTCATCTCAACTCGATCATCTCATCTCAACAGGAACCTATTCATGAAAGGAAGTGTTTCAAATGTATTGCCGCTTGGAATAAACCGATTTAAAGAAACCAGTCAGTATTCTAATTTAGAGGGTTCATAGATAAACTAAAATCTCTTACCTGATAGTGGGCACAATGCCAGGAGTAGTAATAAGTATGTCATGTTTTACTGCCTGGAGACTCCGTCTGCCGTACAAGTGAACTGAAATTGAGGAGTTGGTGGTTCGACTTCCAATGGTAGAATGAAACCGAATGCAGCATTTATCGCTGGTTTTTGAGAGCATGGTCATATTAGGGAATTACTTTCTTAGGCCCCTGTGGCCCGATCGTACCCTATTACACCATAGCTGAACTGTGGCAACCGGCTAATTGGATTATTCCGCCGCCAGTCTGGAAACCACGAACGATAGACCTTGGGATCTCTAAATCTGGAACGGGAATTCTAAAAATAACGTCGTGACTCCAGACATCTGAGTTCAATACGTTGACCCTCCTTTGACGTCATTCGGTGAACCGCTTTTAATTAAGGCTAACCAATTCCATCCGTGAACACAATGGCAGATTAACTACAGTATTTAAAGTAATTACCCCAGTTTTTTCCCTTTAAGTACACGCCACACCTTTCCGATTCAGATTAAAGTCACAGTCCGGTGCAAAGTGGATTCTCATCGACTGGTGGAAACTACCCACAATTTGGTAAAAATAGTTCCATAAACTACATTTTTCAAAATGGATAATTTAAGACGAATGTGCCAAATTGTCCAGTATTCTGTCACAGAGATAAGTGCTAGCATTCCATGCTTTCCCCTGTCTTACTGTACTTTGGAACTCCTTACCCGTATAGTTTGCTTCCAACATAAAATCAGCCACAGTTGAATAGGAATGTGAGCTCAACTTCTCTCACTTTTATTTTGCCCCCTTTCACTAACCACACCTGACTGGCGTTTTGACCTTTTGTTGGGAAATTTTTCAATTTTTTTTTTACAAAATGGAAGTTGCTTATCACATTATGTTTCGTTGCTTTGTACTTTATTAAAAGAATGTCATCTTTCCAGAAAGTAACCACTTCTTCGGTTGAGAGAGAAGAAGATAAGAAGAGAGTAAAACCGTTTGAAATTCTTCAAAGTTGAACCCCAACTTAAACATTGCATATCATTCAGATACTTCTGATATTAAACTACAATTTGCTGACAAGATGTGCATATTTTTTTATTTATTGATTATAGGTTAAAACTAACATATTGTTTGCCTACGAATGTGTGGTAGTATAATCGAATTTCAAAACACTTTGATAACTTTGATAATTTTCGATAAGTTAGTCGGAAATGTTACTCAGAATAGTGGCAACATGTTTATATCTTAAGTTAGTTTCTTTGAGGATGGACTCTCCATCAACCCCCACCCTCACCATTAAACATACTCAATCATCTGCACTGCACCATGGCTTTGAAGCAGTCATGGAGTTTATGGTTTACAATTAAATATTTACTCCCGAAACTTCACCTATAAAGAACAAGCGTTGACTTTGAGAAATCTCGGTCATGGTCAAAAACGTGAAGCAACTGCTGCTTTTTGCAACTCATTAACAACTATATTTAGTTTTTTGATTGACACTATCTTTGAAGCTAATTGCCACAATCTTTCGACAGTTTTTGACGATAGTCTTAGATCATTTCATTTAATTTGTCCAACCATACAAATCATCATAACATATTATAGCAAGTGACGACAGTGAAGATTTGAATCAAGAGCATGCTCCTGAGGCAACCAAGCCTGATGGAAGAAGCGGAGTTGAAGGCGTTCTTCTCGGTCGCGTCTCTGAAGTAGTGATTAAAATGTATGAAGCTCTGCGATCCCGTGCCTTGACTGCTTCCCTGGCTCCCGCCTAGACTTCCACCCATGCTTCCACCCTGACTTCCACCCATGCTTCCACCCTGACTTCCACCCTGGCCGCCACCCTGACTTCCACCCTGGCCGCCACCCTGACCTCCACCCTGGCTCTGGCTACCACCTCCGCCACCAGTAGTTCCACTCTCGCTTTCGCTTTCAATTTCGGGTGCCTCAACTTCCTCCGAAGAATCTCTCCTGACACGGTGAATTCGGTTCTCGTGTTTCTCCACCAAGTCCTCTCGGAGACTACGGAGATTCATTTTGGAGGGAATAGTGTTGCTTTCCGCTCCATTATACCATGACTCGCCCGTGTGTTCAACATCCGTAAGTTGAGCCTTGGCTGATCCAAATGTGCACACGAGTAGGACATACACTACGAGGAGATATGATTAATAACACGACGTTAAAGCAAGTAACAACAAAGTAATACTAATTATACCAAAACTCAAAAACATTAAAACGAATTGAATTTCAAACCACACATAGTACTCACCAATGCAAAGAACCATCCCAGCTTTTTCTGAACCCATTATTCCGAATTCGACAATTTCCAAACGTCAGAGTGACAATTGCCTTTGGAGATGTTGATTTTGTTTGGAGTTGGGCTTAGGTGTGGCACTTTAAGACGGAAAAGTTGAGTTATCTAGTTAGGCTCTGGTCATGAATTCCCGGCCATTGTTTCAGAAACTTTAACGACAGGGACGAAGTATTTCTATGTAAACGTGATTGCTTAATTACTCGTAAAAAGCGCAAACAATATGTAAAAAGTCAATGCTTCTCCAACATTATGATGATAATAATAACGCATTTAATATGCGCCTTTTTAATGCCAAGTGGTTCCTCAAATCGTCTTACATCCTTACTATCCCTGTCCATCGATCCCTGAGCTTTCTAGAGAACCATCTCAACTCACTAGGAGTAAGCATTACCGGCTGCCAGGTAGCTTCACATTGTTGATAATCATTCACACGAACAATCTCATTCACACGAGCAATTGGTTAGGGAATGAAAACCCAATGCAAGATCCAAACTTATCACGCAAACACAGGCAATGGGGGTCAGCCTACCTGGACTTAATTTTATGAACACACATTTTAAAGTTTGTTACAAATTGAGCTTTGAGCGTCCTTTCAGGCGAATCCTTTAAACTATATAATCATAGAAACTTAATATTATCATCACTATGGTTAAGCCTGATATGTATTTTACATATCAAAGAGACCACGTGGTGGCACAGTTAATCTTTTGACGGATATTTGTACATCATTTCAAAGGCCATACTTCTAAAATTAGCATGAAATACTTTGTCAGTAAGTTGATGCGATTTCCTTCTTAAAGTTAAGGTTAACGTGTTGCTTAGTCATTGCGGTGAAGCTATACAAAGTAATGGTGTCCCTTCGGTATAGTCATGTTGGGTAGTGTAAACCCACTCTTGATGTTGTCGTGTTGAATTATTTCATGTTGTAAATCCGATGCTCTCGTCTTACGTTTGTTACTTGTGATTTACTGTGAACGTGTTTTGAACGCAATACATTGAGCCATTTAACTTCAATACATACCGGGGAAAATAAACATATAAACACTCATGAAGATTTATTACAAATAATGATCTTTTTTAAAATAAATAATAAATAAACACAAATTTTCTTTTACAAAATGTATTGATAGTCATTATTATAAACCTTACAAACAAGCATTAACACAGTAGTCAATATGACTAACCACTTTTAATATATAGTAATTATACGGATATAATGACTATTTATATACAAATTATATAAAGACAATCATTATTACTTTGTTATTCGTATATCATCACCTATACTTCGATAAAATCCTAAAGTATATGTCATCGTTTGTGTATGTTAATTAATTGTATAGTCATCATTTTCTCATTTAGTACAGAGTTGACACACTGCAACAAACTGGAGTGTTAAAATTGACTGCATGGTGTTGTCACATATAGATACACAAAACAAAAAAGGAAACAAAGAATCACAATTTTTACCACTAGGACATAATTACATTGGTGTTATTTTAACACCCTACGATGTTAATTTTAATTCTCTTTTTGTATCTAAATGTGAAAACACCCATGGTGTCAAGTTTAACACCCCCGTTTATGCAGTGCAGCTATTCGAACACACTCTGTACGCCCCTTGGATTTTTGATTGACATGTTAAGCACCTCTGAAAATACAATCAACGGCCTCGTCAATGGCTATGGCAGGATCGCTCACAATGGCCACTCTTCAACGTTGTCACTCCTGCCAACGGCCGTAGCTGTAGCCGAACAGCACATTCAGCCAAGTTAGTACTCATTTTTGTCGTACAATACCCTGTCACAGCGCCCTCTGCTTGTTTGAGAACGTTCACGTTGTGTAATAACCATTGTTGACCTTTGACCTTGTGACGTCGATTGTTGTTGCAGGAAGGTTCTTCGCAAAATCATGCAATTTTAGACAGCCAAGGTTTGAAAGGGTCATTGCAGCCATTTGTTTACAGGACCCATCCAAGGGAAACAACTGTAACTTTGATGCTGTTTTCAGTCTGTCGTGTGTCCAGCAGCAGGGCGTAGTCTCTTCGCCCTTTTTACAGGCACACGTAGTACTTTTGTCCGAAACAGAATTAAGGTCGTAAACAGTAAAATGGCTCCCGATAAAAGTAAACAAACATGACACTACATAACTGTTGCATTAAAGGGGCACACCAGCTTCGTTGGGCTATTTGGGCTACAAAATAGGCTCAAATATGACTCCAAAGGTCTTCCAGGAATGGAGAGGAACGGTTCCCAAAAGAACCCATCAAATTTTGCCGTTTTCGAGTATTTTTCAAAAAACGAAGGTCACGTGATTTATCCGAACCAAAAAAGCGGTTCGGATAAATCACGTGATCTTCGGAGTTTGTTTTACTTCCAGCCGTATAAAAGTAAATTACTGAACCAAATTTAAATCTGTTTTTTTTTACAATTATTTATGAGTATTTGACAAAAAAGACTATGTATTCAGTCTATTGATACAATTTGTAAATAATTATGAAATATCGAACGTAAGATACGCATTCAGAGAGTCCGTGCAACCGTAGCGTGTTTTACGGCGCACCAGCGTGGGAGCGAGCGGAACGTAAACCTTGGGGCATATCCCGTACAGCCGGGTGCCGTGTCTCGTGGGGCCAGAGAGACAAACCCCGGGGCATGAACTCCCCAGCTTGCCGGCCTAGCCGTGAGCTTGGGAGTTTGTCGGAGGGGTAGGGAGCCAGACCAATAATTACGGTTTTTTACGAGGGTTTTAGTCTGTACACCTAGCTAATATCCCCTAACTATTGTAACATGTTGCCTGCGCTACACACGCGGGACGACGACGGGGAATGTTTATCCCATACAGCTGGTCTACTTCTATGATAGCTACACAATGTCCACCCCCCCCCCCCCCCCAATCGCAAAAAAAAAAAAAAAAAAAAAAAAAACGGTGGTCGGGGTGCTGCTTTTGCTGGCTTTCCCTTTGGATTTATCGTGTTTTTTGTTTTACTTTTTAATTTTCGTTGGACCACCTTCTGAGTGTTTTTCCTTGCGATGTTTTTTGTACCAATCCTTGGATTTCGAAGAAACGTTCTCCATTGCGTCCAGTTTGTCGTACACAGAATACACGTTGGGGTGTGTTTTCGCGGTCGTAACCAATAACTTTTCAATTGCAAGTTCAACCGAAACAGTTATTGGTTACGACCGCGATCGGACTTCGACTAGGACTGACTTCCGTTTATGTCTGTTTTTTATTTACACGTGAATTTGTGCTTGATGGATATGAAGTCTGGATCCTCATGCCTCGCCATTGTTATAATTAATACATAAACAGAGCACCCGTCTACTAACAACATTGCGCAACATTGTCACGTAAACTTGACAGTTGCAACGGCTGGAAAAGCGTATAAGCTGACCTTTGACCGCGTTTTGTTTTTTTCACATTTTTTGTTAATTACGTGATATTTTGATGATTTAATGACCATCTAAAAATTATTGTCTGTCATTCCTCATCACTAAATTAGGTAAACAGTAAGCCGGTGTGTCCCTTTAATGTTTAAAGAACTTACCAGTGACATGTTTTCCAATTCCCACGCAGAATTTAACATTCCTTTAATAACTTAAAATGACAGAAAACTATAATTACCATTTCAGTTTTCTTGGAACACATTTCTGCACATTTATTGCTTACACCCTTTTTCCGGTAACCTGTCGTTTGCCCTTCTTCCGGGCACTCGACGAGTTAAAATGATCACTGTCTTTGATTAAATAATTGGCTTGATTGTTTACCACATAAATACCATGATTTCTCGGATTCATAATATATGAAGAATATGATTCTACTACAAACAAAAACCGCTGGTAAAGATAGAAACACCAGTCACTTTGAACGATTTGTCACTGTTTATTGTGGTGCATCCATGCAAAAGTCGTCAGAACTTTATGAGGTCACGCTTATTACTTAACCTCAGCGGAAGTCTTTAGTCACCTCTGACCTCGCAGGGCATTACCGCTGGATGGCCTTGTTCATATGCCTATATTTATATACACATAACCGACAGTAAGTTGCAAACTCATGAACTATTCTCGTGATGTTCTAATTGAGTCGGTTCCAAGTTTCGCTCCTCACGATGTTTAGATACACACGACTAAAAAGAGCTTCGTGAGGGTAAACATAAAGCGAACTATCACGTACTTCTTCTGATGTGCGCAATCAAACCCTATGCTGTATTTTATTTTAAGCTTTTAAAGTTATTTTTTAGTCTTTTACTTCAAATGCCAAATTATAAATTAACTAATTGATCAGTTTCACATGTCAACCTCCCCTTCCTTACAAGAAATGTATATTTATATATATTTACTTTTAGATGTGAAAGAAAGTTATTTATATCAAGGAAAATGAATCGATGAAAACTTCTGACTCAAACGAAGACTAACCAAAATAGGCACGAACATGACCTCCCATGCCCTTGTGTGATTATATATAATTATATTTTTTGTACAATTTATCTTAAGTAGGGAGAGTTCTTTCTTTTAATTTGAACCACAAATCTTTTTCACCGGCTTCCATAAGGGGACACCGACCATTTTCCCAAATATTAACATCTGATGTAATAATATGAAAATTTAATCCAGTATTGCAAAACTGCAGGAGAAATTAATTGATTGTTAATAAAACGACTGTAAACATCTTTAAAATTATTGTCCAAAAGTCTACTATTTTTGCCGGTCTGTTTATCTTCAATGGTAACATTATTTTAACAAATTGTTAAGTGGAGCCTGCCTGTTTTCAGTGACGTAGGTGTGATTATTGTTGCTATTTCTACCGGCGTTTAAAGGGAAAGATTTTACAAAGTTTAGCCAAAGTTTGGTAAGTTAACTATGCTATCATTTTCGAGAACATGTTTTAAACGATTCATCCCCAATGGTTTAAGTATTTTGCTGTCTAACTATTTACCCTTGTCATTAGTAATAGTGCTATTTTTCCAGGGGAAAGTTCATGAGCTTCGTTAACACAGGAGAACACTTTGTTATATAGTTAAGTTCAAGTTTCCACAAAGTATGAATTAATTCTTCATAATAATCCCGAGTACCACGAACGAAGGCTCTAGGATTATCTAAAATGTACCAAGCCAAGTTCATTCTTCCCTCGCATAAACAGTACTCGAAAAAAATGTTTCCATTTTCCAGAATCAGTGAGATACTTTTTGAAAGCATTGAGTTAAAAAAATTGCAGCAATTTTTTCATTTACCTACATGTTAAAAACCTTAATTAACATCCTATTCTACCTTCCTCTTAGTTTACACTACAAAAATAACAATTATTTTATTTACTTATTTATTACTATCATTATTTATTTATTAATTAATTTATTTATTTATTTTTATTTTTAATTTTTTTTAGGGGGAGGGGTCCAAAAGGTGTTGTGTGGTATTCTATGTCGATTAAACGAGATATGATCGAACGATCTGCCGATGTTTGTACCGGGTACAAGCTTCAATTAGCCCCCCCCCCCCCCCCCATCTGCCAAAACCACAAACCCCTCTGCCGACAAGGACCTAGACACTAATGACGTGGATCAATCGCATCTAAATGCTCAAGGGATAGTGTTGGAAACTTGAGAGACCGTTGAGTATGACAAAAATAAATAACAAATACAAATAAAACAAATACAAATGGGGGCAGGTAGTATTGAGATTCTCAAAGGGGTTTATAAGAAAGGTTCGTGTTGCTTTCTGTATCGTCGCTCGATTGTCGTTTACTTGTTTGCCTGATTGTAACCATTATAGCGTGAGGAATGAAAAATGAACCACTTCTTTTACATAATTAAAAAACCGTAATGTGAACGGATGGCTTTGTTTGTATGCTGTATATTGTCTGGGGCGGATGTCCACCAATCTCCTTCATACGTTATCTTGTGAGCCTCTGCAATATGTACCTGATGATAGGAAGGGGGAAGGGATCTGATGGCATGCCTTGGCTGTGTTGAATTGAGATTACAGTTACCACCTCACTAGGGGGTGTGGCGACCATAGGAGGGGCTGGAGTTGGGGATGCAACACCCTAAGTAATTGTTCTCAGTCGGCATTTTATGCATCAGTTGGCAAATGAAGCACTGAATCGAGTAGAACAATGGCATCTAGACTAAAGTCCAGTCGTTTTGATATCCAAAAACCTTTGAAAGCACACAGAAGTGTATTCCCTTGACGGTTATCAGCGGCGTAACAAGACATTTTCACATTGGGATCAGCGGCGTAACAAGACATTTTCACATTGGGGTCGGGCAGGTGGGGGGGGGGGGGGGGAGCAAATACAAAATTGTTGTGGAGAATATTGGTGGATGGCAAGTCGGCAAACTGGCTTTATATACGCCCTATTTAGAGATTGCCGTTGCCACGCCCCTGCTCTTCACCCTTTTCCCTGTTTAGGACCCGTTTTTTATAAAGACAATACTTTAATTACTATAAAAATTACACTTTAACGTGCATTTATGATAACGAGGGTTGTTGTTAATTTGATGTATATCGAAATAGTGGAGCCCCTGCAATCTTCTTGCGTTTTAAAAGAAAACTTATTGGAAACTGTTTTGTTTTTAGTCGAGAGTTCTTAAGAATTCTTTTTTGATTTTCCTTCATTTTAAGTAATCATGGTTATTAACATAACACCTCATCGAATCTTTTATTTAGAGATGTGCGGGTCAGGGAGGGGGAAGGGCTGCATTCAAAGTTTTCAATAATCTGACTGAAACTACAGCAAATTGTGTTTCACCCTTGTTTTAGTAGCTGTTTAGATAACAACCTGTAGACTATGGACGGCATGGAACAAAATTAAAATAAAACGATCGTCCATTACACAACTCAGACTGAACAACCCTCTAAAACCTCTAAAAAATGTTAATGGAAATTTGTGAATTTGATCATTCATTTGTTAGACCCGAGACCTACAATCGATGTACAAACTATTATAGCCTAAAGTTTGGAATATTGATATCTCTCGGAGATTTTATTTTCGTAAAAATCAGGTAAAGGATAAAGGTTAAGACAAAATAACTAGCCTACAAACAACACCTTCTGCTGTCTACTAGAATGTTTCACCCCTCACCCCGACACCCCATACATCACAAGAAACACTATCTTGTTCGTAATTGTGACGTAATTCCACTGTAAGCCACGCCCACTTCACACAAACTGACCGCACAGATTACCAGAAGCCCAGAGGAGTTGCATTGATCATAGTTTTTCTTTGATGGTTTATGTAAGAACAGTTTGAATTGATTTTAACTTTTACACGTCCTTCAAAGACTTAAGATTTTCTAAAAAAATACGAGTTTCCTTCATTAGAAATGCTTTTGAACAATTTGTGTTATTTTTGGTCGAATTACACACAAACGTTTGCCAGCTTTTGAGCCAGAAAAAAAACGTACGCACGCCGTACCAACAGAAGGCTGCACGGAATGGGAACATTGTTAACATACAGCGAATATTAAGTCCCACCGTAAGAGTCATCAGACTGAAATTATATCATTTTTCTTTCATGTCCATTAATTTGCAATCTTCTGGTTTATTATCATACGCCACTCAAACTTCTGAGAAAATAACGAATGATGAAGAAATGTTGTTTACAAGAACCGGTGTAGATTTTTTTTTTCTCAAAGGCTTGTAAAGATTTTCACTTGAAATTACTTTTGAGTGACTTGGTGAGTTTTTGTAAACACCATGCCAAAACATTTTTTGTACACGATTTAGATGAAGCAGGTAAGTTTATCTTTACTCACAAGTTACAAACAAAACTACCATTACATTTTGCAGGTTGCAATGCATTATATGTTGTTATTGGACCGTGCAAGTCCCACGCACATCCATACTTTTTTGGAAACCTTGAGTTCTTTGGGAACTTTGGGTTCTTTGGAACCTTGGGTTCTTTGGGAACCTTGGGCTCTATGAAAACCTTTTGGTCTTTGGAAACCCACGGTTTCCAACTTAAATTCTCACATACGAAGTAATCATATCACGCATTTAAACTTTCAGATACACATGGGACTTGCGCAAGCTTTTAAAATTTTCACAATTTAACCTATTTTGGAATACTATAAAAACTAAGATTATAGAAACATATACATTATATCAATTTAATATATATACAGTTAAAATCTCATCTAAAATATCATCCGTGATTAACGAATCTATTGCGACCTATTTATGACCTAAAATTTACTTCAAACAACTGATTATATAAATGTTTTTGTAAGTTGATTATCAGTTTTCGAAAAAGTATGAAAAAGAAAAAAGAAAAGAAAAAGGGAAATCCGAGTATTACACTTTATTTATCAGTCAAGTGTGGTGTCAGTATGAAACAGTTAATTATGTTATTGTTCAAGAGATCCGTACCCGTGTAGCTACGTAATAAGCCACGCCCCCAACGGCCGTGACGACGACAACCCCACCAATTACTACAACGGCGAGTACTGCTGGGAAGGGTACACGCTGTTTCCGTGGGGGGTCCGTTTTGTCTTGAGAGATTTGAGCAATGTTATTGGAGATTGTAGGAGCCTTTGCTCTAGCCTTAAGATCTGGTCTTGGTTTAGCTCCTGCCCCATTCATCCTAGGGTTGAACGCCCCTATCCCAATATCACCCCTCATGCGGGTGGTTAGGGGTACAGCGGCGGGCCACTCGGTGGATGCGGGTGGTGGGATAACCGGCGGGTTCCCCGGAAGATCATTTGGATTGGCCGGACCAATATCTGGGTACTTTGGTACCTCAATCGGATGATACCTCGGAATGGCAGCCGGAGCCCCTCGGCCCGGGCCCACTGGGTTAATCGGACCTGGCTGTACGGGGTCGACCGGGATTCCACCGGTGTTTCCCGCGTCTATGACCTCCTCGGAGCTCCCGGCATTCTGCTCGGTACCTCCGGTCTGGCCGGCTATCTCCTCACTCTCCTGATCGCCAAAGTCATCGGTCTGTTGCTGTCCTACTGCACCGTCTTCCATACTAATTGGGAGTGACTCAATAACAGATGGAAGGACAAAGAAACCTGTAAATAGGTCAGACACAAACAGAACAGGAAACAAACATTTCAATGTAGATGGAAACCCAACAGGTGGAGCCATTAAGTCAATAACAATAACACATTATTTGGTTTTTAATTTTAGCTGGGAATCGTGGTTGTTTATGCTCATTTAAATAAACATCAACAATTGTTTGTATCTGTATACAAAAGAGGAAGCAAAGAGTAATTTCGTTCAAATGTTTCCAAATTATTAGTACATAATTATAGAACTGTTATGGAACTTTTAGTATTATAACTATTAGATTAAGTATGCTGCGCCAGATGCATAGAACAGGTTCATTTTTAACTGCATTTTTTAAAATTATTTTTCAAATTTACAGCTTATCATTTTCATTATAGTCCAAACATTGCTATCGAAACAGGGATTTAAAGCAACAAATTTTTCTTTTACCATTTTCTCCTCCAAATTGTGAAAAACATGCTCGAGATTTTACGAATCAATCAAATTTTTCTAGGCTAACAAATTAAAAGTTGATAAATTCCAGTTATTTTTTATCAATATATTGCACATTTTGTCATGCTTGAGGTTCAAGGGATAAAACAATCTATCACCTCCTCTTTTTCGCTTGATTTGAGCACTAAAGGATAAAAAAAATCTACCCCTTCACTTTTCGGCTGGGTTTTATTTAGCAACAAGGGATAGAACATTCTATCCCTCCTCTTTTTGGCTGGGTTTGAGCAACAAGGGATAGAAAATTCTATCCCCTCCTCTTTTCGCCTAGAGTTGAGGAACAAGGGATAGAAAATTCTACCCCCTCCTCTTTTCTGCTAGAGTTGAGGAACAAGGGATAAACAAATTATATCCCCTTACTAAAATTATTACCACTCGAACCACAAATAAACTCTTTTTTGTCAGCTTTCCCAACAATGAAGTATACATTGTAAATCAAAAATGTACGTACTTTTCTTTGATATTATAATGCAATAATAGTTTGGAGTACAAAATGTTGCACATTTTTTTGCTAACAAAAAGGTATAAATAAAAAGACTGTTAAAAATATTTTTAAAAGTGCACTCGAATCTTACTTTGTTCCTCCAGCAATATTTTATGAAGAAAAACAGCATGATTTTAACATTTTGAAAACAACTTGAAGAAAAGTTGCTATATATTACCAAGAAAAGGGGAAAATGAAAAATTGTACTTAAAAATTGAACCTGTTATAGGAAAGCTGGGTTCCTCTGAGTGTCCATTTATGTACGGTTTCATCATTATGATAAAATGCATTTATTAGCCACTTTTAAGCCAAGTGTCAAAGTACATTATATCAATTCTAACTCCATTATTTATGAAACCAATCTTTTCAATTGGCATTTGGCATTCCCGAAATCCACTGAGCTCCTTACGATTATGCATCACCATTAACGAAGTCTGTACCCAAGTAGTTACAAATATCATAGCATCTTTACCCTCGAAAGTTTCCATTTACTCCTGAATGATGAGAAGCAATGGTGGTCAAGTTTAGTGCTATCGCAATTATTGCGACCAGGATTTGAACCCACAGTCTTATGACTGTACCACCAGTCCTTAATAGATTGGTTCACTTGACCAGTTGGCCACGACTTCTAATCTTGGAAATCAAGGACCACAGGACCAGCCTCGACTTGGCATTCGCGTTGACCACGTGGTTAGACACAGACCAATGATCAAATCCGCATGCTGATTTAACAGTGTGCTATGTGGCTGTTTGGTGTCAACTGTAAAGGTTTTCGTTATTGGAAAAAAAAATGTAATTCAAGAAAAGAGAAAGAACTGTGTACTTGTTTGGTAACATAACAATGTGTAAAGCCCCGTGTCAAACTCAGCCAATTGTTTGGATGATTGATTTGGCATGAAAAGTGAACACAACCAAACTATCATATTAATTTGATGCCTTAACATTCTATATGTTTAGAAATGCTTATTTTACAGTCCATAATTATGTATTATTGTTTTGGCAACAAGCATGGTTCAATTGATGCTAAGACGTGTACCAAGCTGAAGTGTTAAGCAAAGCTAAATGTCTTAATGCAAATCACTATGGTGATATTGACAACTCATGTTAAGATGAATCTTGGTGCTTTGTGAAATTGAAATAAGAACTCCTCGAAACCGAGTCTTCGTTGCCATGACAAAACGCATACAAGATGAATCACTAAAGTTTGAACGCTTTGTACTTTAAGAAATATTCGAAGTCTTAGGCCCTTTTGTATTCCATTTATTATATCCAACAAATGAAGTAAACATTGTTCTCGTTGATCATTCACAAAAGTCGAAATTATTTTGAGGATTTAATTCATTTGGGAAAATATTAGAAATTATATGGTGGGAAAGGTAGAGGTGGTAGAGACATGTGTTAAGTTTGTTTGCCATTAGCTATACAGCTTATCACTATTGAAAACATAAACTCTAGTATGTCCAATACATAGATTAGCAATATGGCAATATACAGTCATTTTTAATGAACTTATTAGCAATCCCAAACCACAATTATACAATTATAACTGGCCGGGAGTGAGTCAGAGTGCTGGTAAATCTCTAAAGTCGCCGTCACATCACCACATGGGCCGGTTATTTAACCGAAACAATTTACAACACTTACCAATTACGGCCACGAAGAAAAGGCTTGCTGTCGACGCCATCTTGGATTCAACATCTAATGGTTTACCCAAAGTTCTTGAGACAGAAATCTTGAGTCAGTATTGTGAAGAAAAAAAGCGTCAAACAGCTTTCCCCCAGGCACGTACGACTCTCACAAGAAAGACATGTTGGGTTGGTTGTCAGATATGCACGTCCAACTACCGTTCTAAGGGTTCGCAAACGGATGAATTGATTAGCATTTTGGAGAAGCACGGAGGAAGATTTCTGATTGGTTGCTAGTTAAGTGCAACTTAGGGGTACGCGGCAAAATGGCAACCCAGAATCTCATCATCTAATCATGTTTGTTGTATCAGCTGTTCACGCTAAGAAAGATAAATGGTAAAATGACTGGGGAAAATACACGACTGGGATGTGTGTTTAAGAGAATCATGTAACTGAGTAACAGTTCAGAAAATTCTAGACTATGAATTGCTGTTTGATCATCGTCATGAATAGCGTCATTGCTATACACGAGAGAGCCACAATCCGTACCTCAGACGTCACTCCTACTTGTGGCTTGTTCTTATAATCAAGACTTCCTTTGAATTTTAGATAACAAAGGTAAAAGAGTAAACCGATCACTTTACTGTTTTTGTTGAAGTAAACAGCTTTTGAGTACCCGAGGCCTACGTGATTTAAGGGAGATAGGGGATGCCGGGAAAGCTTGACTCTGGGGGAATGAGGGTGGAGG
This sequence comes from Pisaster brevispinus, assembly GCA_023634235.1. NCBI lineage: Eukaryota > Metazoa > Echinodermata > Asteroidea > Forcipulatida > Asteriidae > Pisaster > Pisaster brevispinus. Next base: position 14,570,718 of record JAMKCF010000011.1, on the reverse strand, counting down.
AGGGTAGGTGGAGTCGAGACCGCATCCTCGTCTCTTCCTGTCCCTACAGGTGTTTGCCAAGTTTTTGTCTTGATACATTCGCCAAGTATAATCATTCTTGTATTGCAATTAACCTTTTTTCGTTACCTTTTTAATATTTCGCTCAGCCTTATATAAACTAAAAGTTGACAACATCCCACCGGTTCTTCTCAGAGTCAACATTTCTACCCCTTTTAGTGTACATGGCTTTACCAGTAAGTTTTCCCACTAGTAGTTTGTCCTATGATCAACAGCATGCAAAGCTTCAAATATAAACCATAGGTTTCTCGTTTCGCATTATGTTCTGGTTCAAGGACAGGAAGCAGGAACCAAAGTCAGAACTCAACCACAGGTTTGGTTACTGAGAGGAACCACTATGCCAATGTTTCTCGCACACGATTAAAAAAAAAAAAATCTCAACATCATTATTGTGTACATCTTCGCTCTTTGTAATTTCCTTTGTATCCTATTATCAATAGCTATGTTTTCATGAATGCAAAAACGTAGCAGTCATTACCCCCCCCCCCTTAAAAAAATAAATAAATAATAACAAGCAGAAGGAAAACGACCTTGGTGAGAGCAATTTAAGAGTAACTATTATAATTAAAGCAGCTGTCTTGTTTTTAGCCTTGTAATAGCTACATTATCTTTGCACGCATATCACTGTAATCGCCCCTCGCTGTTCTTTTCTTATTTTTATTTGAGCAGTCTTTTTTAATTTCCTTCGCTCTTTGTTCGCCTGTCTCGTTTTTTTTGTTTACATTCGATGGTCAGACGTTTTGTCTACCACACCCAAACCCAAATTGTTCTCTATGTGCTTCTCTCTACTCGATCAACCGCCTTACTATACTTCCTGCTCAAATTAAAACCAGCCCTGTAAAGTGTAATTTTATTAAGAGTTTTATTCTGTATGTTGCATCGCACCTACTGTTTTAGAAAAAAGTGTGATGTCGGATTTGATTGAGTTGAAATAAACTCGGGTGTGTCTTTCAAATGAATGTCAGTGGCAACTTATAACCTCGACCGTGCATGCAACTCGTATGTGCCGGCCAGGTGGTCAATTAGAGTATATTATTGTGTTACTCCATTGACCACTTTAAATATATCACCGGCCGGCCATAAATTGATCAGATAGAGGGCTCTCAGGTTGGACAATCAAAGATTTAACGGATTAATGGTGTTTTGTTTTTTTATATTATTATTCAAACGAGAATAGTTGACCTAATTTATAATCTACAGGAGCTTAGTGACTTTAAAACCTCTTCTAGGAATTCATCAACATTAAAACATCACAATCAGCCATCCATGCATCTTCAGCGATAAAATGAATGATCAATTGCAACATGTCCTTGAAAAGTGGAAATGAATTCTACTTATGTTTTAAAAGATAAAGTTTGTTTTTTGCGTTATCATCCCTTTGCTCAGTTCCTTAATTCATCCAGCTGGGTAATAAGTCAGTGAGGAAAGTTCGGTTGAGTTTATCACACGATAGTTATCTTCAAGCAGACATAAAGAACTTATTAAAACTTGCTATTAAAGTTAAAGTGATTTTAAATTATTTAATAAACATCCTTCCAACATGATATTTTTTTAACATTCTGAGTAGAAAATAATCGAACACAACCACTTTCAGCTTGAAATTTCAACCCACGTTTCATAGCACTCGGTTTTTCAAAGTTGTGTTATACAATTTTAACAATCACAGACAAATGCAGAAACTAAATAATACAAAGCTTCGTTTTTAGTGGCAGGTGAAAACAAACAAAACAAAATGTTCAATATTTTAACAACAATTAGCCATACCTTTGATGAAGGATAGGAAACATTTTATTGAACAATTATTGATAATTCAAAGGAATGTTTTTATGAGACTTTTACTTTTACCTTTTCATCAATCGATCGAAGAAAAGACCGATCGATAGATGCAAAAGACCGATCGATCGATGCAAAAGAACGATCGATGTGTTCATCGGATTATTTGTCTCGTTGGCGTTCCATACAATTACACTAGGCTCAATTCAATCGCTACATTGGCTCATAAATTACGGGACATCCCAGGGTGTCCCATCCCTGTAATCAGGGTTTGGATAGTGACAAGGGTTTGGTGCAGCAAGTTGTTTTAATGATCCATCAGGACCATCCTGGAGATGCCCCAAACAGTCTAAATCAGAACAATGTGGTGAGGACTAAATTGGGGAAGAACACAAAGTAACAACACATTCAAAAGTGGCACCCTCGCCTCCCAAAGCGGCAGGAGTCAAGTCAATAAACTTGAAAAGTAACCAATGGGCCGCAACTCATTTCAGTCAAGTGGGTAAACTTGGGAAAATAGTGTCCAAAATGCTCATCTGTTAATCTAAAACGCATCATCGTTCTTTCAATCAGTCTTTTAATAGGTCTCATTCAATCGCTCTTTCAATCGGTCTTTCAATCGGTCTTTCAATCGTTTTTGTGTGTGTTTTCAATCAGTCTTCTTATCAGTCTATTCAGTCGGTCTTTTTCAACTGGTCTTTCAATTGGTCTTTTTTCTTCGATCGATCAGTGGAAAGAGGCGATCGATCGAATGAAAGACCGATCGGTCCATGCAAAATACCGGTCGATCGATACAAACGATTGATGTGTTGGTCGGATTATTTGCGTCTTTGGCGTTCCATATATTTTGGGAGACCTCTGCAGCTGTTGCGATAATTAATGGAAGGGTACTGGTACTGCTAAATAACCGTTATAAGAAATAAGTAAAGAATGAAATAGTTCGCACTTCTCACGAGAGTTTGTCCCTAATGGAAAGTGAACTTGTGTTCAAAGTTATTGCAACGCCAACACAGGATAAACAGATTCGACTGCCATCAACTATGTACATTTATAAACGTCTGTATCAGTTTAAAACAAATCTCATCCAGACACAAATTTAAATTAAACCTCTTTCGGACAATATTTTGTCTCAAAAGTATACTGGGCTTAAGAGCAAGAGAATGCGCAACACACGAAGCGATCAAACGAGCATTATAGTATCATAAAGCCAATTTTATATTTAAAAACAAGCAGTTCATGTCATAACATGGTGAAGCATGCAACGTGTGCGTATAGGTATTCGTCGCTTAGTGTAGAGATTGGTTGAAAGCAAAATCAGATTTTCTTAAGAGAACTGGTTTCTTATCTCCATGAAGTCAAGGTTTCGTGAACTGATGAAAATGCATACAATGATACTTGGAGTTTGAATGGAATTTGTCTACGCCGTTCCATCGCCTCGCAAAGTCCTGCCTGTCGTTGATGTCACGGCTTGCATGGTCGTCATTGCTTGCGTTGTGGTAGTCGCCGTGGTCATCGCCGTGGTCATCGCCATGGTCGTCCCCGCTGCCGTGGTAGGAGGCACGGTGGTGGTAGGAGGCACGGTGGTGGTAGGAGGCACGGTCGTAGTCCTGACCGATGTCGTGGCTTGAGTCGTGGTCGGCGGTGTTGTGATTGCAGGAGGGGGAGTAGTTATCTTTGGACATGGATTTTCGTTGCTGTCGTCTGCGCTGTCATCTTCGCTGTCATCGTTGCTGTCATCGCCGCTGTCACCGCATTCGGAATTGTCATCACTGTCGTCATCATCCCGGACAAATCGCTGCCGGTTCCTGATGCGACGGGATTTTCTAAGTGGGCGACAGTCAGAGATCTGCGCTAAGAAGAGCGCTGTAAAAAGAGGAATGAAATAGTTATAACAAATTAAGATTCGAAATAGAGAGCGTGTCTACGTTTGCCACACCAAGGACTATTAAAAAAAAGGATGAAGGTGGTTCGATTTTGTGTACGAAACAAACAGGGATGTGCTTGAAACCCAAACAGTTTTTGAGAAAGTTGTATTTTGGTTGTTGCTGTGTAATAAATTTTAAAGTTACAGAATAAAAGACTTCTGACTGGCGCCCAAGAACAATGATTTTGACAAAATAGGGAGACCGCCAACGTAGGACTATAAATATCTCAGTTGGTAGAGCTCGGGCACGTTAATCAAGAGGGCACAGGTTCAAGTGTCAATTTTGTTGTGTTCAACCCATATTTTTAAAGAAAATATGGACGGTAAAGCACAGTTTTCAAATGAAATTGTTTTACAATTAGCTTTCTAACTCATGAAGAAAAACCACATCATCGTTTTATGAAAAAGAAAACAAACTTAACAAATTCTAGAATTACGCTGATCATTATGTTTAAATATACTTATTGTCAGTACCAAATCTCCAGACAAAAAATATCCGTCTAAAGTACTGTCAACATCTAGAAAACAACTTCTTTTTTTTGGGGGGGGGGCACTACACTGCTTATTTCGATTGCCGCAACTGAAACAAGCCTGATATGTCTATGCACAAAATAGTTGTTTTTTTTCTGTAAAGTTAAACCCGGGAATGTGGTGTAATCTGCACAAGGTCTTTTTGTTTTTGAAAACTACATGATGGAAATGAGTTTTCCCTTCCAAAAACAACGACGCACTTTCTCTTTAAGATCTAGATAAAAAGGATTGTTGAACTTACATTCCAAATAACATTAAGTTTGTTTGTTTGTTTGTTTGTTTGTTTGTTGGGGTGTTGGGGTGTTTGTTCGTTTGTTTGTTGGGGTGTTTGCTTGTTTGTTTGTTTGTCGGGGTGTTGGGGTGTTGGGGTGTTGGGGTGTTTGTTTGTTTGTTTGTTTATCCAAAATAAATTGTATCCGCGTGATTTTGTTGTTACAAAACACCCTTGAATAAAATCTGTCACCGGTCAATTAACAATTCACAGATGGCATCATATTTAGGCTTGAACTTAGTCAACTTGAAGTCTAGTAAAATAACAGATGGATGGTTGACTCGCGGATTCCGGCGTTCCGGCCTTGAATGACAGTATTCCGTAAGGGGAGTACCTGAATTCCGGTGGTATTTAAAGGGCCAAAGTGCCTTTGGATTGGGTGCTTCTTTGGGCTATAAAAAGGCGTCTGTTGTGAAAGAAATATGGTTGGAAAGATATTTTAAAAGAAGGAAATGATGATTCACATAAAATTCTCTTGTTCTCTTTGCTTTTCATGACATAACACCGTAGACCAAAATGTTTGACTCCATTAGATGGTAGACCGTATAACATGTTGCACAGTTTGTATTTCCAGGGGCACAATTGTGTTTCATCACAAGTCACTCATTTACAACTCACTGAAGTAATGTTAGTGCTAGAACAACTCTCAAAAAGAATGAGGTGTAATTCCAACTAGCAAACAATTTGTGAGAGTCGAGACAGTGTACCCCTTCGATTCAATCGCAGTTATCTTGAGAAATTAGTGTTCACAGCGATTGAGAGCACTTTATGAAACCTCGTAATTTTTATGTACAGTTATTAATTATGACAAGCTGTTTAGGTCTGCTTAGTGGTATCTCTACCTGTCTTTCACCTGAGTGGTCCTGTGTTCGAATCCTGAATGGGAACTGGGTTTCCATTTCCACCTAGTTATCTCCGGGCTTTTTCTTTAAGGTTTTCCACCCACATCTAAAACCAATATCTCTTCATCATGTTCTCTCTCTACATGTAAATTCATGGCAAGGGTAAAGATACTTTTGTGAGTCCGTTGGTTTCAAAAACTAACGATTTTAAAAAGTTACAAAATAATAGTTTCAAAACAGAGCAAAATTGCGTAAGAGATCTATGTGCTACACAGAAATTTAGGTAATTACACAGGTGGTTTGGTTGATAAGCTGTTTATTCTAAGCCATCGTGGTTCATGCTTACCAAACGTCTCGATACAAGTTTTTTCTTTAGGGATTTATTTTCAGTAACATTGAGAGATAGGAAGGCTGCTTTGATGGCAACTGTTTGAATAACTCCAGTTTAAATCGTCACTTCCATAGAATTACAGCGTTAATAAGCGGAAATAGTTATCGAGGGGGTTGCGTTCTTGGCAAGATGACATGCTGATGTAAACTTCAAGAAGGGTTGTCTTTTTTGTTTAGTAGTCAGGAAAAAATAGTTGGTGTATTGTTGCATCGATCATTCTGAATTTTAAGAAAGTCACATTGCATTTAAAACACTTATATGTAACAAATACAATTTTAAAAATGTAGCTCTATATAAAGCGACTCTTTTCATTATTTGAATACATTTTAAGGTAGCATGCGCAACAAGGATTATACACGTTTCTTGTCTATAACAAAATAGTGTCATGACATTTTGTTCACTTTTGAATAGATTTCTGATTATTTCAATCATGCCTTAAAGTGTGATGTTTCTCCTCGGTAGAATCCACACCAACTTCACTCAAACTCGAGCCCCATTGACTACCCAAAAGCCTCGGTTCTAATTTGGACTTAAAAGGGTCCTCTTATCCCTAAGAGAAACAAAACCCACAAGTCTCTTTTTAAACAATAACAATAACAATACGATGTTCTAAAATCTAGTCTCGAAAACATGAAGAGTTTCTTGTATGATTATTTTTCCACAGTTTAGTTGACGGATGGGATTTTAGAAAGACATGACTGGGATATACTGAGTCTTTCGTAAACAAACAGATGTAACTAACAAATAATAATTCTTACTATACTTACTCAAAGCTGCGACCAGCAGGAAGGTAGTGACGAGCTTAACAGCGGCAGTCATTCTCGTAGGCCAGTTTACTTTACGATTTAGTTTCAAAACTCGGAAATTGTCCTCACTTTCTGTAATCACTTAATCTTAATAATTGGAATCACACGAGTTAAAAATCCTCTTTTTATACTGAGCTGGTCGTTTCCGTGTTATTATTTTGAAATTTCATGACGGTGGAGTAAATCGAAACTATAGAGTACGTGCCCGTGTAAGGTTGTTCCGTTCACTGGTACAGAGGTACCAAGGCGGACGTTCGCTGACAGGATGTGAGATTTTAGTATTATGGACATGTCAGATGTGTATAAATGAATCACAGCTGATTGCGTCAGTATTCCAAAACAGTTTTTGTTGACGATGTTAACTCCATGATTATTTAATGAAAGTTTAAGTTTTTAGCAACGTTCCGAGAACTTCCAGCAATAAGTCATTTTATAAGAATAGGCTATGAAGTTTAAAAGAGTCAAATTACTTTTTTACCAATGTACCCAGAAAGTCCAGTAACAAGTCAGTTTTTGTGAGAGTAGGCTAAGAAAGAAAACAGAACAGTCAAATAAATGGTATTTCTCCTAAAACTGGTATTTTGACTTGTATGTATTTGCATAAAAATGACACCTTTGTGAAACAGTTAATCTTTTACAATTATACAGTTTATTAAAAATCAAGAACACAATGGTTACACGGATAATTATTGAAATATAATTCATAATAATCTGCTAATATAAATATCAGATGTTTGTGCCAGCTGGTAATCTGAGAAGTTAACAAGGTACTATAATTTATGACGGCTCTGTTTAAATTTCACATTTTCCCCTTTTGCTTTATTTTCATTAACCTTTTTATTATGGAGTGTAATGAATATAAGAACGGCTAAAAAATAATTTGAAAAAAAAAATCACAAAACAAAAACCCTAGATCGTAAGAAGTTCAACCATTCAAAATGTGGGAACAACATATTATAATTATTATTATTTTTTGAACATATGATTCTGTACAATCAATTAGTATTCTTTCAACAAAATTGCGTTCTCGTTGATCATAAGTTTGACATCAGTTATACAAGGGTTATGTCGTTATGATCAAAGCAGGCCTATGGCTGTACATGCAATTATGAACTCTCACCCAGTTACTGCATGTGCGTGCGCACCCTCCATATATATGAAACGGAGGGAGGGTGCGTGTGCAGTAAACTGGGTGAGATTAATAATTTCATGTACAACCACAGGCCTGCTTTGATCATGATGATAGTGCCTCTGAAGCACTTACATTCACAGTGTTCAACTTACAATTAATTCACTTGTTAAAACTTTAAACACACGACGGCGATACTTGATACTTGATACTTGTGGGCGGGGGTGGATGGGATGGTAGCTAGTTGTGGGGGGGGGCATTATAACATTATTTATGTCTAGTGTAGTGCATTATATGTGTGTTTGTTTTTGAAAAATTAGGATGAAACAATTAAGATTTGCAGATTGAGGGAATGGGTGACTTCAGAGTGCGATGTGGTCCTTTGTCGTTACGTAGTTCTGAGCATGCGCATATTTCCGAAAAAGAATTACCTGGTAAGTCTGCTGCAACTTAGTGTCCTAAACGTTCTTCAACAAATTTCCTGTTGCTCGATATTTGTGGAGGGGGCGGGTCGTGAGAAAACAATACCCTGCTCGACCATTTCAATTTGAAGTTACAATAGTAAGAATATTTAATGTATACATGTGTACTTGATATTTCTATTTAAGCTGATAATAGATCTTTATCAACGTGGCCATTTTGTTTTTCATACAATCCTGTCCGAATTGGCAGCTACGGCTACGGCTACGGCTGGATCTTTGTGTTATCACGCGTTGATGTATAAGACGTCCTTAGCAACAGACGTCCTCACCAACAGTCGTAGTCGTAGCGGATACGGCCGTACTACTCCACGCAAAAAAAAAAAAAAAAAAAAAAAAAAACAAGACTGGAAGTAGACAGCAGTCTGGTTACTTTTTTAGCTGCACGTGGTTTTCTTACCACTTTGGACAGGAACGTTTGAAAGCAATGGCCACGGATCGGCAGAGGTCTATTATGGTGTCACGACCTTCTGTCTATGCTGCCCCAGAATGAGACCGTCGTTGTGTATGCTTCCCAATAACCACAGCGATAATACCCACCAGTACTACAGCCCCAATGGACGATAATGAAATTGCAATACGGGTCTTGGTTGCATCACTCAGGCCTTCTGATGTTTTACCCCCTTCTTCCTCCTTGGGAAGGGGCGTGGTGGGTGCGGGCTGCTCGGTCGTTTCTTGGTCGGAAAGCTGTTTTGCCTTTGCAGCAAGTTTGTTTAACTTGAGGTCAGGTGACTCGGTATCCTCTGGTGCCTTGTTGTCTATTGGTGCCTCGGTATTCATTGGTGTCTCGTTATCCACTGGTGCCTCACTATCTTCTGGAACCTCCTCCATAAGAACCCCTCCGTCAGTGGTCATCACGCTTGAGGCATCGGTGTCACTTTCTTCTATAGTATCTGACCCCAGAAAGGTTTCACCATCTGCAACCTCGGCGCTCTCGACATCAGCCCCACCCTGCTGCCCGATGGCGGCTCCTTGCTCTCCACTCTCTGTGGTACCTCCGGCTGTCTGTGCGCCACCATCTCCTCCGATTTGGGCATTTTCGCCGCTCTCATCGCCAGCTGCGTCAATCTCTGCTCCCTCTCCGTCACCACCAACCATTTGTGGAGCGTCCACTGCTTCACCCTCACCCTCAGGTTGTTTGCCATTTATAGCGATGAAGGGGTTGTTGCCGCCCGTTCTCATTGGGGTCTCATCTTGTTCCTCGCCGTCCATAACTGGCATACCTCCTTGAGTCTCCTCAGTATCAGCCTCCTCTACTTCCATCTCTTCATTCTGCTCCCCAGCCTCAGGTGCCTCCGATTCTTCTGGTTCGTTTTGCTCGACCACGTTAGACTCCTGTTCCTCCTCATCTTTCTCAGCGACTGCAGCTTCCATTGCGGCACCTCCAGCCTCAGTGCTCTCCGCATCGGTATCCCCATCACCGGTCACCTGCGGTTTGGGATCGACCTTCCCTGGGTTACCGAAGAATGTCCCATCCCCCTGCAGCTGTCGACCAACCTCGCCTGCCGTTCCACCGGCTGCAGTGCCGGTACCAATCTGAGCAGCTTGCTGTTCGTTACTATCGACATCGCCATCTTGCTGTTGCCCCGGTGGTATTTGCTGGTCAACTTGCTCTATGCTTTCGTCATCCTGGGCAAGGGCTGTGCCTGGGAAGTTACAAAAGTAACATACATAATTAAAACAAAATAAGAAACGAGGGGGTTAACACTTCGACATGAAAAACACATTTTTATGGTAAATCCAATACATAATCTTTTTATGAAATATATATTTCTAATAATACAATGAACTTTTTTCTGAAGAATTTAACTAAAAGGACTCGTCTGGCTATATGCAGTGCCTAAACACACATCGTTGTGCGATCAAACCAACTACCAATTATCCCCGATGCAACTATTACACAAATCGGTGGAGGAGTAACAAGTTATAAATAATATTCTTTATCCACGATCTATTACACTATCAAATCTGCTAGTTACAATCTTGAATGTCATTTGGGGCGGAAAAAAAAATCAACATTGTCTTAACCAACCACCTCCGGATTTTCTTTATTTAACCTCAAAAAATTACCCAGTGTTTTCATTGTGGCTTTTGACATAATCTTTTTAATCGACAAATTCTACAATCAGAAATGTTTTTAATGCAATTACTGTTATTGGCATGCGTGTTCGTTTAAAATTGACTGCAGCAATTCATTGGAGACAAACCATTGTTAACATAATACAAAAACAACAATGGCATATTTGAGTGGATTGGATTCACAAGAATGTGGTTAACCGGATTATACTTATTAATTTTCCAAGACATTATTTCCAGAATTATAACTCGAAAGTCCTTCATCTTTGTACCATGGATTTAAGAACCAACTTCAAAAATTTTTTTTTTTTAAACTTCGCTCTCCTCTAATATGAGAACTAAACAAGTGAAGGGAGGGGACAAAAGCAGCTGTCATGTGACTCATTATCATGTGACTTATATCTAGAAATAGACGACAATAAGGCGCCGGTGATGATCGACAACAACAAAGGTTTTTTTCTTCATCCTCCCATATAGTCTTGAGGTTTTCATGAAGTAACCAACTCGGCAGAGAAACATGAGAAGAAGTCATTCAAGTTACAAAGATTATTATTCAAGATTAAAGCCCAGTCAAAGTTGTTAATAATTAATCATTTTACAAAATATACGTAAATAAACATACAAACAAATAAAGACACATAAAACTTAAATCGCTGATAAAAATCGTTCACACACACACACACACGCTAGGGAAGGGCTTCCTTCAATTATGTAACGAAAATCTCGCTTGACGACTTATTTAAAACAACGTGATTTCGTTCACTAACCATTTCTGGCAAATTAATTCTACAGCGGTTTCAAAACACCGGTCGAGAGGTTTCCGAGTCACTTGACAAGCCTATCAGTTCCGTGGCTCTCTGCTTACTGTGGAATCCTGCGCTTACGGCTCATCAATTGTGTTCTACGGAGCGCGGTAAGCGCTGAAATCCGCGAAAAGCAGAACCATAAAATGGGGCACGGATGCTGATATTGATGGTGTGTGAAACCGGCTTTTTCTTCCTACTTTGACCAGTTACCAAAATGTAAATTGTTTCCTTACCCAAACAGACTAAAAGCCGGGAAGATTGTGGTGCAGATGTGACTTGAACATAATGTTCAATCAGTTCAAGAGAACAAACTTTCAGCTTAGCCTCAGAAAGCTTTGTTTCTTAAAATTTGTTTTTTGTTTTAAAACAGCTTATGCAATTAAACTGACAAATTTACTGAAGTGGAACGAGACATCTTGCATTTCTAAGATGGCTGCCAATTTCAAATAATTTTCTTGCGTCCAAACCCTCAACATGCATCGGCCGATGATTACAATCCTATCCATCCTAAACCGTAACAGAATGTTCAATATTGAGTAGAATTATGACATGACCAACTTACCAATAAGGAGAACGGCGAGAAGGACAGATAATGTCTTAATCATGGACGCCATTGTTGCAAATCTTGAGATGTCCTTATGCGGTGTGTGTGTGAGAGAAAAAGGACCGGGAACGGGGATGTCTAGCACTAGCCGGGACTGTCGTTTGCCCAAGGATGTAGAATCACGGCACAATATGGGCTGACTCACCGCAACGTGTTCCAAGCCCCCTACCCCTTCACGTGAGCTGTTGAAGACCCCGTTACCACAGATCGTGGTGGCGGGTCATACATACCGCATTATAAAAAAAAACACACTGCAACTTGTTTTCACAGTGAAAAAAGGCAAGCCTTCGTCAATATGTACGTTACGGTGACGCGTTGACGTCGACATGATGTTTCAAGTTGAACTTCCGGCACGAACCGGAAGAGATTGTCTTAGAAATAATTATGAAGTCTTTTTGTGTTACGGTGCTATCCTAAGCTGTGGTATGAGATAAAATATATTGGCAAAAGCATTGCTTCCTGTTGTTAAACTTATTAACAAAGACGTTGTTGGAAAAAAAACCGGCACGGGTCAATAAACCAAAGTGTGATGGTAAATTTAAGCTTCAGTCAGAGAGAACAAGTCTAACGGGGGCATGGGAAGTTTAAACGTTTTGTTGTTGTTGTGTTTTTTGTGCCCAAGGGGCAACAAGGTTAATTTAAATAATAGCAAATAATAATGATTTAAACAGATCGCCAAACAAGTTTCAAATAGGATTCCTTCTAAAATAATTTAGCTTAAAAAAAACCGGCACAAGTTATGAGTTTCTACAAAATACTGGCGTTAAAGACATTGTTTAAATTGATGGCCACAATGGTGATAATATATTTCGCTTGTTGCAGCTGTTAATTTAATTATGCTAATTGTTTGTGTGTATCTATTTAAATGAGACATTTCCTAAATGAATTTTGGTTCCAATATTAGCAAGTTCGTTGAAACCTTAAAAGTTGTGTTTTCTTTCAATAAGAACAATCTTATCAGAAGGTTTAATTGCACTGCGCATAAAGTTGACACTTTTTCCAAGTTTCCTGCAAAATATTTGAGTTTCTATTGGAATCTTCGAGAAATTAGTTTATTTGATCAATTGATGCCCTAGATTGCAAAATGAATCAGCAATCAACATTTAGACAAAATTTTTAAACAAATGGAAAGTAAAGGACAGCTGCACTTACTTTTGGAAGAGATACGGTCATTGCAATCTTCTCGTTTTCATATCACAGCCAACCATGTGGTCAAATTTTCGTGAACACAGCGAAAGACGACCTAGCTTTTGAGTGGATGGTCCATTGCGTGGCTGTTTATTTCGACTGCTTTAATCGAAACAACTGGGCTTTTTAGCGGTGGCGTAACCAAATGCGATTGAATAAACGAACACATGAATAGGTTGATACATTAAACAGCAAGCCCCTCCCCAATTGTGTCTTTTGTCTTGCCTAACACCATCCCAAATGAAAATGTCTGGTTATACGCCCTTTGCTATTGTTTTGGTCTTTACTTCATGAGAAGGAGACATTACAGGGGAGGATTGGTGCTATAGTTTTAGCTTTTCACAATCACGTGGCATTCAGATTAAAAACTTAGACAATCTTTCATTCATGTAACCAAGTTTGATTGTCTTTAAAATTATGTTGACTAATCCTCGCCCCTAAAAAACAAAAACAAAACAACAACAAACAAACAAACAAACAAACAAACAAACACCCCAACAAACAAACAGTCACCCCAGCCAACAAACTTTTCAACCAACACGCCAGCATACAAACGTCATTACAGTCAGCTTCTATAGTTTAGACTTGGTGATCACATTAATTATTCAGTCAACATATAAAAATAAAATAAAAATTGTTGATTGAAGTTGTGGTTTCCTGGAAACATACACAGATCTCGAGCTCACTTTTAAATTACTGTTTTTGATTTAATTACATAGGCGGAAATTGATCATACTGCTCATGGCTGAAACATTTAAACAGTCCCAAACAAATGCAAAATCGAGGGATAGTCTAAACCTACATAATTTTGAATTTTAGGTAGAAAAATAGTAGACAACATTTATGTCTCATTTCTGATTCCCTTCATTGTGTTAAAATTCAATTTAACCCTCAGCGCTTAAGAGTACCGATGTGTACGATTGGAAACAAACATAAAGAGAGCTGATAGACTTCATGTGGGGTTAGACATAGTTCCGGTAATAATTCACAGTTTGACCCTGCTTCCGGTCATCCGAGGTCAAGACGTCAGATTCTGTAAGGGACAGTCTCATGGAGCCATTTTGCTACTCTCTAATAAGAGAAACTGTTAAGTAATTCATAAAGTAACCCGAAGAACACACCTAAGAATTGTAACATCAATTCTTAAAACACACTGATAATGGGGAAAGCTTGTTCTTCGGCCAGCTTTGCAATAAAAAAATGCTTTTAATCTAAAAAAAGAAGAAAAAAAAGACATTACATTGCTTGAACAAGTTTGAAAATACCACAAAAGATCAATAAGTGGCTCAATGGCAAGGACATACTTTACCCAGTCTGTCTGAGACCATCCCTGAGATTTTAAGACGCGCACAGTTAGCTTCCTTCGTCTGCTTCCATCATTAACCACGCTGGGAAAGCCAAATCCACGTCTAAAACAGACGACAGTTAACACCATATCTTGCGTATTGAATCGTTTTGATACATTGAAAAATGCTACATCATTGGCATTAGGGAAGAGTATCGCTTATGACACTTGTTTCAAATCTTACTAACCCCAAATAAATTATTAGGTAACATTTAAGTAGGGTTATTGAACATTTTTATTTACTAGTTCCATTAAAAACTTTCAAAATCAGATCAGAATCAATTTCAAAGATCAGACATTTTCAACTTACAGGGTGATACAAACTTAGCTCTTAGCTAAAGAAAAGGTAGAATATTTGTTAGTTGTTTTTAGTTTCAAATAAAAAGAGCCACTTGATTAGAAAGGGATCTTGTCACGTTGCACACAATTAATTGTGTTTTTCATTTTAAGTCAGTGAAACCAAAGTGAGGCTGAATGGCAAATTAGTCTGGAACCAGACACAGAGATTGTCTGGAACCACACACAGAGATTAGTCTGGAACCACACACAGAGATTGTGCAACGCGATCAAGTCTGCCTTTTCCCCTGTACGTCAGAGCTCCTATTAATAAAATACCAACTGTTAACATTTCTTGTATGTAAGACTGACTATGAATGTGTTTGTCTGTGATGTTTCATTCCCTTCCCCCGCATTTCAACCCAGTCCAAAATAGGAAGAGCTAATTATTGCCGTTTGCCTTGTAGTGACGCAGGCAGTGAGTCAGTTTCCGCAAGTTAACAAACTCAATTCATCCTCCACAAGTCTGAACTGTCTTGTTCCTGAAAGAATAAAATACTGAGTTCTTCGACTTTACACAAACGAGTAAATGAGACGTCACAAATAAATCACCAGCGAATAAGTTGCCGAATGTATTATTGGTCACTCTCTTCGTGAATAGTTTGCGTGGTTTTATTTCACTTTTATTTATTTATTTATTTGTTGGTTGATTGATTGAATGGTTTATTGATTGGCTTATTGATTGATTGATTTATCGATTATTTATTTGGTTATTTATTTATTTGTTTGTTTATTAATTTTTTTATTGGAAACAATCCGAGCACTTTGATACGCCCATCGGGTTTAGGTAATAAAGCGCTATATGAAAACTCAGTTTTGTTATTATGTTGTTGTTGTTGTTGTTGTTTATTACTTGATATTTGAATGAAACGTCGCCTACTCTTAAGGTGGTCCCTCTGCTGCCGCTTCCCTGTGTGTACAGAAAAATGGGTTGGATCCGTGGCTATACGGCAGTAACAGTTTGAATGGCTTCTAACTGGCACCCATACAAACAAATTCAGATCAGGGGTTGACAGCTCAGTTGGTATAAGTTAGGCCAGAGGTCGCAGGTTCAAATTCCACTCGAGTCAAATTTACTGTGTTCAACCCAAAATTGAATCATGTTTACCCAATCAAGTTCCCTTGTGGTCTATTACTTGATTAAAGAGACACATTTTAAAAGTATTTAACATAAACATATCTTCATATTTTATTGATTTCTGTTTTAAACTTGATACAATGGTGCATAGTCCTCGACAATAAGCGTACAAGGGTTTTTATAGTAGATATTAAGTACGGATACTTCTTTGGTTTAAGGGACCGATGCAATGATTGTATTCTCAAGTCAATGAAGGGAGTGGGGGAGATGGGGGTACATTCACGTTGTTTAAAGTTGCACATAATGCTGACAATACCTGATATAGAGGAACTGCATACTCTTTACTCAATGATATTTTAGTGCTGTGTGATAAAAAGTCCCAAGATTTCCAAGTTTGTCTGGTGGAAAACCAATGTCCCTCCCTCCCCTCCCCATCGCCCGCCTAAAAAAACAACAAACAAACAAACAAACAAACACCCCAACAAACGTGTGAATGGCACTGCAGATCCGAACTCATGGCTCGGCTTCGTAACATTGCCTCTTGTTTAATGGTGGAGTTTATTGGGTCATGGAGGTAGCCTCCATGACTGAGTGTAGCTTATTGCTAGCCCCCCCCCCCCCCCATTATGTAAAAGCCAGATGTTATGCGTGGGGCAATATTATGAATGCTGTGATGGCGCTAATTTTATATTTTCACTATTTAAACATAAGTAATTAACAAAATTAATTAAAAATTTAAATAAAAAGGCTAAAACAATCATAGACACTAGCTTGGCAGCAAAAGAAGTCATTTATATATAAAACATCATTGTAAATGCACAAAAAACATTTATAATGTATGTTGGATTGTGTGGAACAGTCAGTACCACCTACCCAACACTTGCGTATACTCAGGGATTAAACACATTGAAAGGTTAACCAATCGTTACTTCCATAAAATGTTTCATTTTCATACTTGATTAAATTATTTTCCCCTTCTACTGTTTTTCCAAATATTAATTTCATGTACTAAAAACAATAACTGTTTATCTTGTATTTACACTTCTTCAGCACTTGCTTATACTGATAGAGCAACAACAAAAATCACATCGCCTTAAAGCTAGTTATTTATTACATTTTTTAAAACCAGTTTGGTATTTTTCGTAAAATGAAAAATGCCAGACGATCTTAACTACACGATGTCAAGCAATGATGCATGACATTATTACTATTCTATTCTATACATTGATGTTGACGAAAATTTGTTTGACGTTCATCTCTGTTCCATGCTTCAAAATAAGGGAATATTTCAATCAAGTTTCAAATCATTACCAACCTGTAAAAAATGTCCCGTAATAGGCCTACAGTTTGCCCTCCACAAGCAGTATTTTCCTGTCAAAAAGGATTTTGAAGG
Organism: Pisaster brevispinus; assembly: GCA_023634235.1. Classification (NCBI taxonomy): domain Eukaryota; kingdom Metazoa; phylum Echinodermata; class Asteroidea; order Forcipulatida; family Asteriidae; genus Pisaster; species Pisaster brevispinus. The sequence goes on along the minus strand of JAMKCF010000011.1, from coordinate 14,553,689 downwards.
GATATTAATTTTATACAGTTCAACTGTACATTATATGTAGACAACAAAGAACCACTTTTTGAAATATGCTGCAAAGCTCAGTGGATATGCTTTCCGGAACATGGAATCTTAACATTTAACCTGAGAGGCACGTGTGCTGCCTCTAAAGGTAGCCCGAAACTTAAACCTAAATGTAGCCCGAACCATGCACCTCAGTCTACAGCCTGATTTTGGTCCCTGTCAAATTTAGGTGAAATTAGGGGGTTACATGATTAATTAGCTCCGGTCTAGAGTTGGGTCTCGACCTACATTTAGGGGCTGAAAAAGCGTGCTCGTGCCTCATGTAATAACTTTCCTTATCAAGAGATCACAAGTTATAGTTCAATGCAGTGAAAGGTCGATGACCTTGCTCAGTATCTAAACGAAAGGAAATATGACTGTCATTTCACCACAGCGAGGAGATGTGAAACAGTTTAAAGGGGCACATTGCTTCAAATATCTCAAAATGTTGCTGATTGGAATATTAACTGCTTGTCTTTGTTGTTCATGCACAGAAACACATACAGTGTGTTGTAATTAGTGAGTAATGATTGTTTTTTAAAACACACATAGCAGAACATACGGTGCGCCATTTGGTAGAGTCAACAATTTGGTTATACAAAATAACGGGCCGCGTTCTGTTTTGCAATTACACAAAAACGATACCATTTCTAGGAACAATTATGGGAATCATATAGATTATTCTACTTGTACATTTTTTTACCAACCATATTCATTTCATAACAAACGTTTTATTATAGCCCAAAGTGCATGTTCCGAAGGCAATGTGCACTTTTTAAGGTTTTACACACAAGCATTGGAGGTTTTGGTGGGCCAACCAGAAGTACACAATATCTTCATTAATTGTTAATACTTTTTACTAGCGAATTATGCCAAATTAGCCCAATCAACCTACACTAGTGAATCGTGGCACACAAACGTATATGTTACAGGCGGCTTTTTAACGAATTGGTACGAATGAGTGAAATAATAATTATAGGTCTGTCAGTATGGCCTTTTGTCACTGTTTGTTGACGAGACTTTTACAAACAACCTTTACAATTTGAAAGGAAGGTCACAATATGTGAGCATCCCTTCTCACCTTAGAAAAAAAGTATATTTTAAATATACAAAATGTACACCAATTGTGTGAAACGTATTCAAATGAATACACATTGATCGCACGTAAGTGTTCTTAAAAAGGCAACCAATTCAACGTCTGGTATAGTACTCAAACTAACGTCTGCAGAGTGTTTCTTAATTACTTGGGGTCAGTGTTACCGGAGGTAGTTTTCTTAAAGATTTTAGACACGCTGAACAAGATGAAACTTATCAAAGCACCGACTCCAACTGCTGCTGCAAACATGACAACCGCCATGACACCAGAGCCCGGTATGCCGCTGCTTTCACTGGTCCCATTCGTCTCGTCTTGCGTCTTGACGCCCCCCTTGACGCGGCCTTCGTGATCCCCAACCTCGTTCCCGAGTACAGAAGAGATGATATTCAAGTTGTTACTCTCCTGTTCGCCCGACTCTATCGGGCTGTTACGTACACCACCGGGGATGATGTTTTCGTCGAATGACGTTGTTGTCTCGGGTTCCGTTGGTGTGACGTTCATGATTTCATTGTCCACGTTATCCCCTTCCTCCTGGTCGGTTCCAGGCTCCTCCCCTCCTCCTTGGCCGACTTCATTTCCACCGCTTTCCAGGTCAAAATCGTTATCGCCCGTCTGCTGCCAATCTGTTGTCGTCTCAACCGGTATCGATTCCTCGTCATTCGTGTCGTCGACGATCACAAAATCGGATTCGCCATCACTGGATTTGCTGTAATGATCACTGAGGTCGGAACTGCTCGGTTCCGAAATACTCGACTGCGATAAAATATCCGACATTGAGGAGAACTGAGATGCCTCAAACTCACCACCGCTTCCCTCTTGGTCTAATGCTATTTCAGTCCATCTTGGACTGAGAGCCACTCCATCTGATAACAGAGGGGCATGACCCCCAGAACCCTCAGCCAAAGGGGCAGCGTGGGAACATTGTAGCCACACTGTCAATGGAAACAAAGAACACATTTTTAAAAATAAGTGTTTGCTTTAGTTTGGTACATAAACACAATGCAAAAAGTTCCCCTTTTTTGTTGTTCTTTTTTTTTATCAGGCAGGTGTCCCGTTGAGAGGCCGGACATTGAAGGGCGTCCTGTACAAGGAGCACCCAACCCACAAAGGAAATCATTAAGATATAAAAAGGGAAGTGTGGTGTTTTGAAAGACAGATTCTTAACTGTAAAAAGCAATACGAATTAGAAATATAAATCAAGTTAACGTCATGCATCGGGGATAAAGAACATTATTTTGATTTTCTCCTGACACCGATGTGTGATAAAACACTGTTTCATCTACTTCCAGGTCAGAATTTATCCAGATTTCTAGTCCCAGGGGGATATTTCTTGGTCAGGGTGACCAGGAAACTGGTAAAAAAATGTGATTTTAACTCGGAATCTGCGTCAGTTTGACCCATTTCTGGGTCAGTTTGAAACAAATTATGGGTCATACTGACCCTGCAATGGGTCAGGCCCCACGGGGTCCTGAATCCGGGCCAATTTTAACCCAGGAGTGTTGAGAGTGAAGTGCTTTCGAGTCCAGTGGAAACAAAAGCATTGACTTTACAGTGATTATACCATACATCGTGTATAGTAAACACATGGTAAACCAGTTTGTATGTTTTGGGGTTAAATTTTCCACTTAATGATATTTTTCAAATGTTTAACTTGTCAAGATTTTTCATTTCCGGTCTAAGATACTATAGACATCCAGAGTGTTCCTTCCGTGGGTCAACCCGGACTAAACACTTGTATGTAGGCCATAACAAGTGGTGGAGGAAATAAGCCGTGTAAATGGGGTAATTATAAGTTATAAGTGCGGATGTTGCAATTATTATCATAGTGGATCTTTCAAGCAACTTCCATTGTTTGAACTCCTGTAAAAGGATGAACCTAATTTTGGTCTAGCTTTTAAGTCAAAACATTGATAAGCGAGTTTTGATCTACTGAGCTTTGGTTGATGTGGAGCAGACATACATGGCCAGATTTTAAGATGTATTGCCCGATTGTTTGATTGTTAGTGATTAGTATTGTGACGTCACACTGTGCTTAGCAATTGAGATTGGTACATATCTTATGATCAATCATAGCTCTTTGTGAAATCGAGTCCTGGTCATTTTATTACACTATTTTGCAAAAAGAGCAAGGGGTTCAATATAAATACCACAACGACTTGCTTCGACTAAACACTTTTTTACCGATCTAGTACCCTGAAAGAGAAAGTCGTCGCTGTTGTTGTTAGTGTTGTAGTTGTTGTTGTTGTTGTTGTTGTTGTTGTTGTTGTTGTTGTTGTTGTTGTTGTTGTTGTTGTTGTTGTTGTTGTTGTTGTTGTTGTTGTTGTTGTTGTTGTTGTTGTTGTTGTTGTTGTTGTTGTTGTTGTTGTTGTTGTTGTTGTTGTTGTTGTTGTTGTTGTTTTTGCTGTCGTTGTCATTGTCGTTGTCGTTGTCATTGACATTGTTGTTGTCATTGTTATTGTCGTCCCCACCGTTGTTGCTATTGTCATTGTCATTGTCAATGTCGTTGTTGTTGTTGTTGCTGTTGCTTATGTTGCTGTTGTTGTTGATGTTATTGTGGTTGTTGTTGGTGTTGTTGTTGTTGTTGTCATTGACATTGTCATTGTTGTTGTCGTTGTCGTCATTGATGTTGTCGTTATCATTGTCCTTGTCGTTGTCATTGTCGCTGTTGATGTTGTTGCTGTTGTTTAAATTGCTGTTGTTGCTGTTATTGTGGTTGTTGTTGGTGTTGTTGTTGTTGTCGTTGACATCGTTGTTGTCGTTGTCGTTGTCGTCATCGTTGTTGTCGTTATCATCGTCCTTGTCGTTGTCGTTGTCGTTGTTGTTGTTGGTGTTGTTTGTGTTACTGTCGTGTTGCTGTTTTTGTGGTTGTTGTTGGTGTTGTTATTGTTGTTGTTGCTGTTTTCGTGGTTGTTGGTGTTGTTGTTGACATTGTCATTGTCGTTGTCGTTGTCTTCATTGTTGTTGTCGTTATCATTGTCCTTGTCATTGTCGTTGTCGTTTTTGTTGTCATTGTTGTTGTCGTTTGTTGCTGTTGTTGTTGTTGTTGTTGTTGTTGTTGTTGTTGTTGTTGTTGTTGTTGTTGTTGTTGTTGTTGTTGTTGTTGTTGTTGTTGTTGTTGTTGTTGTTGTTGTTGTTGTTGTTGTTGTTGTTGTTGTTGTTGTTGTTGTTGTTGTTGTTGTTGTTGTTGTTGTTGTTGTTGTTGTTGTTGTTGTTGTTGTTGTTGTTGTTGTTGTTGTTGTTTTTGCTGTCGTTGTCATTGTCGTTGTCGTTGTCATTGACATTGTTGTTGTCATTGTTATTGTCGTCCCCACCGTTGTTGCTATTGTCATTGTCATTGTCAATGTCGTTGTTGTTGTTGTTGCTGTTGCTTATGTTGCTGTTGTTGTTGATGTTATTGTGGTTGTTGTTGGTGTTGTTGTTGTTGTTGTTGTTGTTGTTGTTGTTGTTGTTGTTGTTGTTGTTGTTGTTGTTGTTGTTGTTGTTGTTGTTGTTGTTGTTGTTGTTGTTGTTGTTGTTGTTGTTGTTGTTGTTGTTGTTTTTGCTGTCGTTGTCATTGTCGTTGTCGTTGTCATTGACGTTGTTGTTGTCATTGTTATTGTCGTCCCCACCGTTGTTGCTATTGTCATTGTCATTGTCAATGTCGTTATTGTTGTTGTTGCTGTTGCTTATGTTGCTGTTGTTGTTGATGTTATTGTGGTTGTTGTTGGTGTTGTTGTTGTTGTTGTCATTGACATTGTCATTGTTGTTGTCGTTGTCGTCATTGATGTTGTCGTTATCATTGTCCTTGTCGTTGTCATTGTCGCTGTTGATGTTGTTGCTGTTGTTTAAATTGCTGTTGTTGCTGTTATTGTGGTTGTTGTTGGTGTTGTTGTTGTTGTCGTTGACATCGTTGTTGTCGTTGTCGTTGTCGTCATCGTTGTTGTCGTTATCATCGTCCTTGTCGTTGTCGTTGTCGTTGTTGTTGTTGGTGTTGTTTGTGTTACTGTCGTGTTGCTGTTTTTGTGGTTGTTGTTGGTGTTGTTATTGTTGTTGTTGCTGTTTTCGTGGTTGTTGGTGTTGTTGTTGACATTGTCATTGTCGTTGTCGTTGTCTTCATTGTTGTTGTCGTTATCATTGTCCTTGTCATTGTCGTTGTCATTTTTGTTGTCGACTTCATCGTTGTTGTCGTTATCATTGTCATTGTCATTGTCGTTGTCATTGTTGTTGTCATTGTTGTTGTCGTTTGTTGCTGTTGTTTATGTCGCTGTTGCTGCTGTTTTTAATGATGTTTTTTATTTTTGATAACTTTTTTTTCTTTCATTTCCATCATCTATCGTGAAATCAATTATTTAAGGAAACTTGTTTTTAGTAAGAAAAAACCCGTACGTTTAGAATCGGCTCGAACACTTTCTCTTCCATTCCTTAAGAAAAATCCTCAAAAGCACAATCTCTCTCTGTCTCTCTCACTTATAGCCTCCATTTAGAATTCAAAACCAAAAGAGGGCGCTCAAAATGTATAGCTAAGTCTGGGGGTACACCCCCCCCTCCATAATGACATTGTTATATAATTAGACGGAAATAACAATGAAACAACAATAATGTATATCCAGGTCTTGTGTCTGAAACAGACGAGGGGGGGGGGGTTGGGGACAGTAGAACACGTAGATGTTATCTGCACAACCGAATCCGAATCCGATTATGTACAGAACTATTGGTACTTTGTCTCAGTTTGTTTACCAGGTATAGTTGTACTAACAATGGCTTATGATGGAGACTTACTCTTTCTGAAAAGTAAAGCTTAGTTTTTAAATTTATTTTTAATAACAAACTAGGACACTCTATAGTCACCATATTTTGTAGATGTCCACATTATACCGAGTACAGTTGCCATAAGGTAATTTTCTTACTTTGGCCAGTTTATAATAGTCGTATTTTTTTTCTAAAAACTGTGAGAATTCCTGACAGGCCATTTCTCACGATTTCTGGAATACAAAGAGTAATGGTACGGCGTGCCCAGAAGTTATCTCACTTGTCCCTTCTCTACACACCTTCACTTGCAGTATACGCTTTGCCGCACCATCACATACCTTCACTGTATCTGCTCCCAAGGTCGGTACTGTGAACTCATCTACTGGCCTTTTCCCTCATATTGCTGCACTTTGGAAATCTCTAACCGTCTCTTGTTTCCTCACCTTTTTATTTATTCCAGTTTAAGAGAAATGTGAATACTTAATTAGGATCTCCCCCACCCTCTTTATTTTCACTTCGTAGTCCTCGAGTGGTGTGCAACTTTTCAATTTCATTAAGTTTTAATTGAATAAAACAGAGTACTCTTTTTAATTGCTGATTTTAAAATAACATTGTTGCAAATAACACACCATGGCTTTAAGGGTGCATTTCTGAGAAAATAACACAGCAT